>JAOTQR010000097.1:17476123-17497017 GCA_025774065.1 Solanum ossicruentum | reverse complement strand
TGGCTTTGCAAGGTGATGTTCCAAACAAAGTTTGGTATGGCAAGGATGTTTCCTATGACCATTTGAGGGTGTTTGGTGCAAAGCATTTGTATATGTGTCAAAAGATGAGAGGTCAAAGTTAGATACCAAGACAAGACAGTGTATCTTTGTTGGATATGGCCTTGATGAACTCAGTTGAAAAGAAGCTTCTCCATATCATCTTCATGGAGAATCAAACAATTGAAGACATTGAAGCGGAGAAGCTGAAATCCTCCAGTTCTGACGGTGTGGTTCAGTTTGATGAAGTAACTTATGAAAGTGTGCATGATATTGGCAGGCTCGATGATAGTGACGATGCCTAGGATCATATTCAAGATCAACATGTTGATATTGATAATAACAATGATGGTGTTATAATGATCCTCCAGCTCATGAAGTTATGGATGAATCAAATATTCCTCTCAGAAGATCCACAAGACAACATGTTTCCTCATCTCGTTATTTATCAAATGAGTATATACTACTCACTGATGGGGGAGAACCTGAACATTATAAGGAGGCTATGGAAGATGAACACATGGGTCAATGGATAGAGGCCATGCAAGATGAAATGAAATCCTTGCATGAGAACCATACTTATGAGTTGGTAAAGTTGCCTAAGGGCATGAAAGCTTTGAAGAATAAGTGGGTGTTCAAAGTTAAAATTGAAGAACACACCCAGAAGCCCAGATACAAAGCTAGATTGGTTGTTAAGGGATTCGATCAAAGAAAGGGTATTGACTTTGACGAAATATCTTCACCTGTCGTGAAAATGTCCTTCATTCGTACAATTCTTGGTCTGGCTGCTAGTCTAAATTTGGAGATTGAGCAGATGGATGTGAAAATGATTCTTTTTCACGGTGACCTAGAAGAGGAGATTTATATGGAACAACCTGAGGGCTTCAAAGTAAAAGGTAAAGAAATTTTTGTGTGCAAACTCAAAAAGAGTCTATATGGCCTAAAGCAAGCTCATAGACAGTGGTACAAAAAATTTGAATTTGTTATGGGGGAGCAAGGCTACAAGAAGACTTTCTCAGACCATTGTGTGTGTGTACAAAAAAATTTTGATAATGATTTTATCATCCTATTGCTGTATGTGGATGGTATGTTGATTATTGGCAAGGATAATTTCAAAATTGATGAGCTGAAGAATGAGTTGTGTAAGTCTTTTTCTATGAAAGACTTGGGCCATGCCAAACAAATTTTAGGCATGAGGATCACTCGTCTCAGAGATGAAAGAAAGATTTATTTGTCACAAAAGAAGTACATTGAACGTGTGTTGGAGCGCTTAAATATGAAGAATGTTAAGCCTATTATCACACCTCTTGCTAGTCATATGAAGTTGAGCAAGAAGATGTGCCCAACAACAAAGGAGGAAAAAGAGAATATAGCCAAAATTTCATATTCCTCTGTCGTTGGAAGTCTAATGTATGCAATGGTATGCACTAGACCTGATATTCCTCATGCAGTTCGTGTTGTAAGTAGATTTCTTGATAATCCAGGAAAACAACATTGGGAAGCTGTGAAATGGATATCTAGGTATCTGAGAGGAAGCTCAAATATATGTTTATATTTTGGAGGCTCTAGTCCAATCTTAAAGAGCTATACAGATGCTGATATGGCTGGTGACCTTGATAATCTAAAATCCACTAGTGAATATTTGTTTACTTTTTCAGGGGGAGCTATATCATAGCAATCAAAGTTGCAAAAGTGCGTTGCACTATCTACAACTGAAGCTGAGTATATTGTTGCTACTGAAGCTAGCAAAAAGATGATATGGCTTAAACAATTCCTTCAAGAGCTTGGGCTGCAACAGATGGAGTATGTCGTCTATTGTGATAGTCAAAGTGTAATAGATTTGAGCAAGAACTTGATGTACCATGCAAGGACAAAACACATAGATGTGAGATATCACTAGATTCGAGAAAAGACAGAGAACAAATCTGTGCAGGTTAAAAAGATCTGTACAAATGAAAATCCTACAGATATTCTGATCAAGGTTATGACAAGAGACAAGTTTGAATTGTGCAAAGAAGTTGTCGGCATGAGCTCTCTCTGAGAAAAGAGAAATATCTCCTTCTGGAAAAGGGTCTGGAGAGGGAGATTTGTGGGGTTCAGCCCCTTATTCAACATTGGTTGCTTCTTATAAGTCAACATTGGCTGCCAACTTTTCAAAGTTGGCAACCAACCTTGAATTGTGCAGGCAAATTTGCCTATAAAAAGAGCTCTTCAGCTATTTCATTTTGCATCAAAAAAGGAGAGAAAAAAATATAGAGAGAGTCACAGAAAAAATAGTGAGTATTTTTTCTTCTATGAGGTATACCATAGACTATAAAATAAAATAGTCTGTGAAGAAAAATAGAGTGTGTGTTTAGGAAATATTTTTTCCTAAAAGAAAGAGTGTGTCCACTAATTTTGGTATTTTTCTCTGAGAGTCTACTATTTATAATAGTAGAAGAAATTGTACACTTGTGCCTACTATTTATAATAGTAGAAGAAATATAATAGAAGTGTTGATTTGTGGACGTAGCCCAAAAGTATTGGGTGAACTACGTTAAATATTTGGTGTCGTGATTTTCCCACTTTTCATATTATTGTGCAATATTTATTTTGTGTTATTCTTTTTTTTTCCAACAGTATCAGCTATATCTCTCCTTGATTTGTTGTTTGATCAACTTTCATTATGTAGTTCATGTGATGCATTCAGAATTCAAATTCCTCCTCAGCTATTTGACGACACCTTTGAGCACCTTCTTCGTGTGAGTTCAACTACTCTCCTTGTTACAAAAAGTTCTTTTTTAAAATGAATTTAACCACTAGACACAGTGTCTAGCAAGCTTTTTATTAAAATTAAAAACCTCAGTAGGAATAATTAGAAGCAAGAAGGGCTAGATCTTACCTTGTTAAACCTAATGAGGTAACGAACCTCTACTAATTAACAAGCATGAAGAAAATAAGAGCTAGAGAGAACTAGGTATTCTATGATTATCACAGTGTTTGTAATACATTCTACGATGATATTACCAATGATGATACTCAAATAAAGTAAAAATATAAAAACCAAGAAGAAAGTTGAGTTACCAACCTTAAATTTCTCTTTACGGATGTATGAATTAAAAAAGATAGATTACCCATCTAAAGCAATCTGGAATATTTTCCTCGTGTCCTCTTCTTTAAATTTATCCAACAATGTCTGATAGTTCATCACTTCTTCTTGGATTTATTGGATCTGATCGAATCTATTGATACTGTCATGTGATTCTGCTTTGTCAGTCGCATCGGCAGGTGTCTTGTAACAAAATCCCTCATCACTTTACCATCCCAACTATGTTGCCTTCCATGTGTTTTCTTTTTGTTTTTGCTACTTCCACTTCTTTGATGCCTAGGTGAGAAGTCTCCAACATAGTGTCTTCCTCGTCCTCATCAAAACAATCATCACCCAAATCAATTGCATAGGCATTAGTTGGCCGGACTATCTCTCGACGCTAAATTCTCTAATTTATTTTCTTTGAGATCGAACTTTTAGGCACAAATTCTGGAGCTTTTGGGCTGAACTTGCTATTCAAAAAAGAAGGTGCAACATGCTCTTCTTTATCAACCAAATCAGCCCACCTAGGAGCACTCATCTCTCTCTGTTTTCCTTCCGAACTAATCACATCATCTGTGACACTAGCTTGAGAGAGTGATGACATACCTTTCACATAATCTTTATCGTTCTTGGTGGACAACAAGAGTTGTTGTCCAAATTCAACTTGAGCCAAAGTTTGTAAACAATTATCATGACGAACCAGAAGTTTGATCCTTCGTGGGATTAAACTAACTCTAATTCTTGAGCACCTTAAATGGATTTGTACAGACCATATCCTCATCAGATGGAACTATTAGATTCGTTGCTACATGTTGCCTATTTTCAAGGCTTGGAGATTTACTTCAACTCGTCAAGAGCCTAATACCCATAGAAATTGATTTTTTTTAGTGCAACTATGCTCCAGTTCTCAATTGCATTCTCATTACTGCTAGAAATTTCAGCTTGCACAGTAGCTTTCAAAGGTTGCACATCACCATGTTTTGAAGCTTGAGTGGGTCCCTCAAACGGAGGATTCATATGGTAATTTTTTCAACAATTGCAGCACAACCCATTTGAACAACTATTTAAGTGAAGACTGTGTATATTTTTTGAACTGAAATGATATGTGTTGGTCACCAATCTTTGAAAAAGAAGTTTGTCAATATATCTATAAAGGAGCAATTGCTCCTTAGTTTTAAATCACTCAGAAGAGAGAGAAAATTACAGAGAGAGCCACAGAGACAAAGTGAGTATTTTTTTTCTGTAAGTTATACTATAGATTATAAAATAAAATAGTCTGTGAAGAAAAAATTAGAGTGTGTGCTTAAAAAATATTTTTCCTAAAAGAAATAGTGTGTAGTAGAAGAAAATATAGTAGAAGTTTTTTTTGTGGATGTAGCCCAAAAGTTTTGGGTGAACCACACGTTAAATTTTCAAGTGTTTATTTTTATTTATTTATTCCTCCTAAATTTTATTGCCCACTCCACTGTATAGACCCCAACAGCTGCAATATTCCTTTGTCAAGACTTTGTGATGTTATATCAATTGCCAAATTCTCAGGTTGAGAATCAGATTTTTCCATCAGTATAATAGTATTATGAAGTTTCTGAGGTGGATGCTTATTCTCACTTGAATTTTCAGCAATATCATGATCCACTTCATTCTCTTTTTTATCCTTGATCTTTTGCCCAAAGTTTTGCATCCTTAGATTGGTTAATTTTCTGATCTGAAACCACAATGAGTTGCTCTTCAACTCTAACACGATCAGCTAAAGTACCAATTTGTTGACAGGGAAAAGATGTAATTTTTTTTTTCGGTGAAAACTCGCCAGTTTTTAGGAATTATGGATAACATATGGTTCCCCGATGCATAGTCATGCGGTACTGCTTTCCACAGGCGCTCGCCAGAATTTTCTTCACTTTGGCGCACCAAATTTTTATCTTCAACATCAATCTTTCCGGCCTCTGCATCTAATTCTTTAACTGTTCCATCATCATCCTTTTCACCAACTTTCATCCTATCTAAATTAACTTTTTTAGCATTGAGATGATCACGAAGATCACCTTGAAAATTTTCTACTTTATTATTATCTTCATTGACCATGGCATCAGAAAAAAACCCCAAACCTCAAAAGCTCTCTCCTCTCTCTCTAGCGATATATGGCGTGAATAGCAGCCATGGCTGCTTCGCCCTCTCCCCAGCCTATGGCCGTGGGAGAGACAAACGTCAATTCTTTTACAAGACCTACATATGCTTTGGCAATCAACGGGAACCAACTATCTATTGAGAAATCTCTCAAACCAGTCATTCTTCAACATGGAGAACCTATAGTAGTGTTTGACTCCAACGACCTTGAAAGCTTTATCATGGAGGAGAATTTAAAATACGCTCTCATTGCCAAATTCTCACATGGAAGGCCAGAACTTCCAGATCTACAAAAAATATTGCCTCAACAATTAGGTTAAAGGGTGAATGTAATGTTGGCACGTACTGGGTGAGGTTAACTTTGCAGGAAGATCATATTGCAATCTTTTCAAAAACTAATATTTCGATTAAGTTTGCTGGTACTGTTACAAAAAGTTAATTACTTTAATCTTACAAAAAAATATTGTGACTTTAGTGGTGCAAATAGTGACCACTGATTAATCTCTTTTGTATCCATAAAAGAATATAGATCTTTTCAACTACTGTTACAGCTTCTTGTGTGTAATTGTAAACTTTTGTATATGTATGGCCATGAAATTTCATGGAGGTTGCAGGTGCTACATCTCAATATTTATGGATGTCTACATCTTCCACCGATTGAAGATAGGAAAAAGATTGAGAAGGCTACAACAAATCCAAAGGCTAAGGGATAGGGAAAGACGTGAATTTATTCTGTAGGAAAAATACAGCAAACAATGACCTCAGTAGTGAACTTGTTCAACTGTTAAAAGCTCGAGAACTTCTTAGTCTCGTTAAAACTGATACTCTTGCGTTGTAGTGTCATGTATGCTGAATGGTTGCTTTGTTGTGTACTGAATTGTGGCTTTGCTGTGTACAGAATGGTTGCTTTGTTGTGTACTGAATGGTAGCTTGTTCAGCTGAAATGAAGTTACCCGTCGTTGCTCATGAAAATGTAGCATTTTCCTTGATTGCAACTTTCAGTCCTTTTTGACTATATACTTGAGCTTTACTTGAGCTGGGGATATATATTGAAAACCACATCTCTACCTTCACAAGGTATCGATAAGATCTATGCACTTTACAAGAAACACCATCCGTCTTTACAGAGAAGTTCAATATAAGTTTATTGTTAGAACATGAACTGCTTTTTATATATGTTCCCTAGACGTATCCCATAAGCATAAAGTGGTCCATTGAGAATGTCATATCAAACAGAAAGCTCATGTGTACCTCTCCAGATAAAACAAGAAAAGCAAACTCTTCTACTTCTCTCTTCAGTTACAGCAAAATATCCGAAGACAAACACGTCACTCTTTTGCACCCATTCAAGAAATTTATAATAATAAGCTACAAAAACAATCATATTCTTTTATAATAAAGTACATGAACAACTACAACATGATTACATGAATCTTGAAGTCAAACCATGAGCAAAGCTATGTATCAATCCTTGGGAGGAGAAACATTGGTTTTTGAGGGAACGGATAGATTGGTCTCAAGCATAAAAGAAAGATCATGCATCTGAGACATTATACCTTCTAAATCCATATCATTCTTCGATGGATTTGATTCAGCATGAATGGCTGCATTCTCTGAAGCATGTCCAGCATCGTCACCAACCTTGCTTGGGGTATCAACAGCACTAAAAGATGTGAAATGAAATATAAGAAATTGTTGATTGAACTCAAATGTTCGAAGTTATCAGTTAAATATTGGTAAGAAGGGAAACATGAATTCATGATCTAAATAAGTAAAACTCTCCAAGGTCAGATGTATCAATATTTTGCAAACTTGTTAAAAAAAACCTTTTCCATCTATTTCTGGATCTCGTTCTTCTACTGCTTCGTCTCAGGTAGTCTAGTCTACTTCCCTAAGTTAAGACTCCCCTGAAGAACAATAGACAATTTCAAATTTCACCTAGGATACTCTAGCCACATCCCAAGGTTACATTTATCTCAAGAACAATAGACAGACTTAACCAACAAACTAATGCAAACCAACTGGACAGAGATCAAATCTACTCTAACAAATCCGACTTGTGGGAGTATACTGTGTATGTTGTTGGCACGAGCAAGGGGTGTAGTTGCTTTGCCTAATGAAATATCCATAATATCGCTCGATTTTTTTCCAAACAAGGTTGGATTTGAACCATCATTGTTATTGTTGTGAGTTTACTTCTCTGGAACAAGGAAACACATCATCCTCATCCTGGGAAGACGAAAATCATTTCCTTCCCCGCTCCAAAAGAACCTATATAATCTTACTTCTCCAGGAGCTTCCCTTTCAATCTTTACTAATTGTAAAACCCTTTAAAGAACTTGGGCTGCATCTTTTTTTCCATTCTTTGAAATTCTGGTTTTCGGGTAAGGGAGGAAGAGGAGTCTGTTGAGCATTGGACCTTGCACATAAAGGATGTTACACTTCAATTTTCAGTTCCTACTTCTTCAGTCCCAAATTTGCACTAAAGTTGAATGATAAAACTTCTAAGCTGTTTTAAGCTTATTATATGCTTAGCTTCTCCAAGGAACTTTCAGTCAGCATCTTTTTCCTTTGTTTTTTCTGGCGTTGCTCCTTCCATATTTATATTCTCTCATTCTTAGGATATTTCTGAGTTAATTCACTTATTTTACTTTCAGAGCCATGGTTGAAGCCTGTATTCTTCCAGATTCTTTCTTTTCTGTTGCTTTTTCTTAGACTTGTATTCTGTGATTTTATTTTGTTCAGATCTAATTTCTCTATTTCTACTTTTTACTCTATGTTTGGTTCCAGGAAGGGAAGAGCAAGGTGAAAGAGAGAAATTAACTTAATTATTTCTCCGAGGTAAGATTCTGATAATTTAATTTCACTCATTTTGTATAGAAGTAAATCCAAAATATTTCTACTTACTTTCCAAATGGAAAAAGCTTATGTGGAGGGATATCCTGACCCCTTTAAATTTACTTCACCTCCTTTCTCTCTCTCTCTCTCTCTCTCTCTCTCTCTCTCTCTCTCTCTCTCTTTTTCGTGATGATAACAAGGGAAATATAACTGCCACCCTTTGGGTGCGCACAGCGCAAAACCCCTATTCCTATGCAATAGCTCGCAAATCACACCGAACTAGGCAAGCTCAGTGCAACGAGCTTGACCCAGAAGGCAAACCCCTTGCTTTCGCTGGCAAGGGGTTTCGAACTTGAGACTTCCAACTTGGAAGTCCCAAACCCAAACCACTGAGCCACCTTGAGGGGTCTTCACCTCCTTTACTCTTAAACAAGGGAACTCAACCTAATTCCCACATTTCCTTCAATCCTCCAGCCCCTTCTCTTTTCACCCCAGCCACAGTATAAGAGCCATAGTTGATGTGTACGTTCTTCAGGATCTCCACAAAGTTTCCTAAATCAGTCAATATTGAGCCATATAACAAAAAATAATAAAAATATCCGCACACCTGAATATGGTTGGAACTTCCGAAATATGTCCATTCACTTCCGTAGGAACACCCTCTTTACCAGGTGCACCTGAAGAAAGATCTGACTGCGAAAAACCGCCAAAATCCATATCTTCAAGATTTGAACTAAAATCTGTTAGTTCTGCGCTATAGTTACTGTGTCTGTTGCTTTGCACCTGCATATTCTCAAATGGATCTTTGCTGGGTGCATTGGTGGTAAAAGTATTCCACTCACCAAAAGAATCATGATCTCCATTTGTTGTATCAAGTTTAGGTGCAGGTACATTCTCAAATGGATCTTTGGTGGGTGCAGAGAAAGTAAAGGTATTCCACTCATCAAAAGAATCATGATCTCCATTTTTTGTATCGTGTTTAGGTGCAGGTGCATTATGAGTCTGCCATGTGTCATCTTGAAACCAATCAATGCTGGTTGAGGGATCGTTTGAATTATTTTGTAATTCAGCATCCTTAGGTCTGGAAATTGGAAGTGTGTCCCCAGCTTTCTGTGATACTTCCGGATTTGCACTATCCCATACATCAACTGCTGGCCAGTCGTTAGCTGCAGAAGAAACTGCTACAACATCCTTCAGTTTCCCATCCGTTGGGCCTTCTGCGGTTCCAAAAACTGTGTCTAGCTGAGCAGAAAGATCAATATCTGAGCCAACAAAAGCATCAGTTGATTTGGAAACCTCGTACTGGCTTCCAGGACTAACTGTGGAACTCATAGAGGTGTCAAAAGCTGCAAAGGCATGCTGACCTCCAGAACCAACTGCAGAACTTATAGAAGAGCTAGATTCATTGGACACATTCTGCTCTCCTGAACCAGCACCCTGAAAATCTGCTTCCCATCCAGAAAAGTCATCACTAGTTTGGACAGTTGAAGAGGTCATGGCTGGTTCAGAGGATCTGAGATTCTCAAACAAACTAAGATCCTCGTGATTTCCAATTGTTTTATTTGCTGCAGACCCAATATTATTGCTTATGACTACATGTTCTTTGTCGGCACTGGATATGTTCTCCATCTTTGGAAAAGAAAGAAAGTTATCCAGGTCAAATCCAGTCGGATCATAAGAACTTTTGCTTAGCTCTAGCTTCTTGTTCATGAGTGTGTTGTCCGTCTCCAGCTCAGTTGGCCATCTTATTTTCAGATCCAGGACATCAGATAAAAGAACTTCATCATGAGATGAACTTGGCCCCTTGTTTACCTGATTCTTTTCAGTAGCTGCTCCAACCTTCTCCTGGAAACCAAATGGGACAAGTTCTTAACACATATTCCTAATTCAACCAGTTAACAAAAGTCTATCAGAAATACTAGATGACATAAGAGAATAATAATGAAGGACGATTTAGTGAGCAACTGAAGCTATGCAGAACTATACACTGTATAGTAAGTGATTCAAGTACCATTCAACCCAATAAGTCTTTTTTATATATAGATTTTATAAATAGCTTGACCGTATCTGCACCTGCATAGCTACAGAGAGATATATAGAGCCATAAGACCGAAGCATCAATCATAGTAATGACCAAGAAAACACAAAGGAGCCCAGTCTTAAATTATCAGCCCTCTATATCTGGAAGCAAGCAAGACATTGAGAGAGAGCAATCAACAAATTGAGATTTAAGATAGAGGAAGAGAAACCCAAGATGATCTAGCGAGGTGGATTTGTACCAGCACTGCACTCACTAATTTTTCACCATAGATTAGAATTTAGTGAAAATATGCCAGTAACTAAAAAGAATAAAACAAAAACAAAAAATCTCTCATGTTGCATTATCATTCTCTCGTATCTTGTAGGAATACCCATGAAAAACCCAAGGATGTGCTCAATAAAGTGGGTTGAGCAACATCAGCTCTCAAATTCAAATCCCAGAAGAGACAAAACACTAGTGGGTCGTTTGATTGGGAACAAGTTATGCTGGAATACCTAATCTCAAACTAAATTATCTAAGGATAAATTATACCACCATGTATATGGGATAACTTATCCATCACGAAGGCAAAAATGATGGGATAAATGATCCTAGGATTACCCAATACCTCCAACTAAATATGGGATAAAATAATCCTTCAGTTTATCCTGGGACTATTTTACCTTATACCTCATACCAAATGACGCCTAGGTGATTTCTTCTCATTTGTCCCAACTTTGGCCTTGGTTGACTAAGTTGCTGGTAGTAACACCAATTGCTAGTGGGAGATGGCAGGAATCTCGTGAAATTAATGGAGGTATGTGCAAGATGGTCCAGACACAACACTAATCAAAAACATACCATATAAAGCAATAAGCAAATTTTGCTTACAAGAGAAAGGAGAACGGACATCCAATACGATCCACCAAGGATACAAAGTTAGTAGATTCCAAGAACCACAGCTCTCACTGATCATTCGTCACAACTCACAATGGATACAAATTCAGTATAAATATACATATTTTTAAAATAAAATTCTAATTCTAATCTGCAAAACATCCTATAAAAGATCAAATCTTGCATTATAAATATGCCATAACAGGACGCAACCAACACTATAAAATATAACAATAAGCAAACTGAGTGTGTTTCGGATAGAGAGACCCAACATACCGATCCATCAAGGCGAAGAGCTTGGAGAAACCATTGATAGCCAACAGTGGACTTGAATGAAATTGGGTCAGGAGCAACGTCAGGGTTTTGGTGCAATTTGTGACCACAATATATGCAAATCAAGGACTGGAGCCCTCTGAGAAGCCTACCTTGGCAGCGTTTACAGCGGAGATAAGGTGGAGAAGGATCGAAGGCGGCGACGGTGGCGGAAAGAGAAGGCATAGCCGGAAGTGATGGGTCATCAGGGAGGTAGTCGGGTAGACGCGCTTCAGTTCGAGTCAAGATCTTGGCTTGCTGGATCAGATCACTTGGGAGCTCGAACGCCATTGTCGAGCAAATTGAAGTGAGTGTTGTGATTTAGTTAGGGATTTTGTCGAGCAAATCTACTGTTTGTTCCCAGATGTATATATACATTTTTTTGGTTCTTTTATTTTTGTCCTTGGCACATTATCTTTCCCATTTTCCATTTGGATATCTGGTTTCATTTCCTTGTTTTCTAATTCCTGTCACAGTAATACTTCTTTCAGTTTAATCTTACATTTATTTCAATTAGTGCAACACAATACTATATATAATAGTACATTTATAATTTAGTAATTTCTTGGACTGTCTTTCGGCGAAAGATATTAGAGACAATAATGTATGTATTTACTTTTAATTTACTATTTTTTTAAAATTTATATATAACTAACGCAAGTATTAGTTATGCACTCATAATACTATTATCTTATGTATGTATAATATTCCCTCTAAGCCTTTTTTGATGGACATGCTATTAAAAATATGTCTCATGTTATTGGATCACTTACTAAATTATGATAAAATTAAGTAATTTTTTTTTCATTCTACCCTATGATTAATAGGTCTTCGGAAGTATAAATAAATTTTGAAGATTCAAAATTTCTATTTTTAAGAAGTTTGTTCAAATACTTGGATTAATATAGCCTTTGCTTTTAGGATAAATCCCAACTTCTCTTAGTAATATTTCTCATAGCCTTCGACTTCTCACTTCATAAATCCAATTCAAACAGTCCTTAATTTAATCAAGTGTTTTCATACACAGCTTTTGGATACAACTTGAGCTTCTTAAAGATTATATGTAACTGAAAACTGAGAAGGAAATCAACTGACAAGAATAACATTAGTTGAAAAACAACCCACTACTGAAATGATTCAACTGCCTTTAAACTACAAACACATGCCCTCAAACCTTTCCGCGTGCATCTCAACTCCATTTTGCTCATGACAACTGCTTGAACTAGGACCAAACATCTTATTCCACCTTCCTCTGATAATGCAGTATCACATATGCTGCAATCATACTTGGTGTACAATCAGAAAGCGGAACGCTCATCTCCACCTGGGTTGAGCAACCAAAGCTAATATCTGGAGGTCTTAACAGCTTAATAACCTTTTCAGCAGCAATAATTTGTTTTTCTCGAAGGTTGTCATCAAGTATTAAATCCCTGCAATTGAAGATTCCAGAGTCACAATGCAAGCCATTTTGAAGATTTATAGCATGTACTTTCACACACAATTGCAGCTCTCTAGTTTTCATCTTAAAACCTTTTCTTTAGAATACATTTTTTGGATGAAAAAATGCACCAAGAAGGTGCAGGATATCTGCAGTACAAATGCAGGCAACTGAGAAAGGCTAGCACGGACTCCACGTCATATACATTAAAAAGATTACATCAGAAATCCAAAAAATACGAGGACTTATACTTCAGGTTGTGTATAGGTATAGCTTTTCTTCAATACTCTCTCTTATTTCTGCCCCTTTCTTTTCCATATCAGTATTATTATATTATTATTCTCTTTTTATCTTATTCTTCAACTTGGCCTCTATGGTAGACGAGATGAGAGAAGCGAGACTGAGAAGGTTTGGACATGTGATAAGGAGATGCATAGATGCACCGGTGAGAAGGTACGACAGGTTGGTTATAGAGGGTATGAGGAGAAGTGGAGGTGGGCGAAAGAAGTTTTAGGGGCGCAACTTTAGGTTACTGACCCTAAATAGGAGGGTGTGGAGGAAATGAATTAGGATAGAAAGGTAATATGTAGTGTGTTAACGTCTTGCTCAGGGTGGCTGGTGTTTGTGATGGTACTTGTTGTATTATTGTAGTTCTTGTTTTTTCTCCCATTATCATTGTTTATTACTTACTTTTACAAAATAATCTATACTAGTATATTATTTATGGTATTTCAATCATCACATTATTTTATTGTTGTTTTGGCTATATTTGCATTGTTCCTTGTTTTGATTCTCTTCATCGTTGTCTTCTTCTTTATATCAAGATTTATTGCATTTGACCTGAGGGGTCTTTCAAAAACAGCATCGCTACCTCCACGATGTAGTGGTTAGGTCTGTGTACATTATATCTTCCCCAAACTTTACTTATGGGATTTCACTGGGCATGTTGTTGTTGTCATGTTGTCAAGGAGACTCACTTTACACATCATCAAAGTTTAGTTAAATCTCTCCAGACAGAGTGAGAACCAAAAAGGGACGAGAACCATTTAGTAAAAGCTTACTTGAGCAATGATGCCAGTTTCAAAGGTGTGCATTCCTGAAATAAAGCTTCAGGTACTACAGCTGAATCCAATAGGATATTAGGAAGAGAGATGTATGGTATAATAGCTTTGTAACGTATGAACCATTCTGTCAGGAGATGGGCTCGATATGCAACAACACATGGCAGTCGTGCAAGCTGCATCTCCATTGCAACTGTACCTGAAGTACATAGTGCTACACTGCTAGCCTGTATTATGCAAAGTTATAGGCCAAGTTACCACCTCCACGTTGAAACATGGCACAACAATTTAGACATCCATGAACCATAAAAGGAAAAGAAAAAGAAAGGGCAATCGAACACATGGATCCGCTTTTTATCTCCATTGTTGATTTAGTCATACACAGAGAATACCACTTCTGTACTCAAAAGATGATTCAACAGCAGAAAATTGAGGCCCCTTAGGCTTTGCCCTAAATAATTTAAAAATGAACTGCAGTTTCAGTTTTGGTAAATATAACAAGAGAATCTTAATGATGGTGACAATCTGAAATCTGACGGAGTGTCAAGTAAATAATTCTCACAATCCAAATACTCAGCAAGTCACAACTATAGCTAGGAAAAGTCTTGTTGGTTAACACGAAGTTTATTTAAAACCTAATGTGGTGTAACTACAAACTATTGGAACATCCTCCACCTGAAGAACCTAATCCACGTTGCAACTCCTTGAATTACCAAAAGAATGAAATGACTCAAGAAAGAAAAGAGGCATAAATTTTGTGAAAGCTTTTACCAATTAAAAGCAGCGCGTAAGCCAAGAGTCAAGTACTTTACACTTGCTCTGCCTAGAGTCAAGAAAAATTTGTTTAGATTTGAAAAGGCTTCCATTCTGCCAAGAGCATGATATATTACCTATCACCAAGGACAAAAACTAGAACAAGATGACATCGTCTCCAATTGGCCAGCCTTTAGTAGTAAAGACTAAATCATCATCCTTGGATATTAGATACCCCATCCAGACCCATCAATGTGGGCCAAAATGCTGGCTCTGCCAATCCTCTCACCATTTGGAGGAACAACTCAATGCAAAGAAGGATGGAAAGATGCTAGCATTCAATTGCAAGGAATAAATAATTGAAATTTCTACCCTTATGAATAGTTGAATACCACCAAGAGACTTGCCCTATTTCCAATTACCCCATGTTCAAATTCACTGAGTCATTTTGGGCAGTCTGTTTCAAAATAATTGAGCTCTTCTAGAATAGTGACATTCAACCCTTTTGCTAAGACCCAAAATATAATGGCAAAATATATGTGTCATAACACTAGTTCTAGCTACTTTACTATATAATGTATAGGTACAAGACTCAAGTCCTTACACTAAATGAATTGTATTTCATCTGGTGTGATCCTCCAGAAACCAATACAACAGATGATGACCACTTACTAACAGCTTTATTGATGTAGTCTTCGACGTGTTGATTAGGTGCTACATGAACTGCTGCTACCAAGTTTGGAAAAGAACCTTTTAATTGATCCAAGGTATTTGAGAATATGGGGAACATTCGGGTAACCTCCTGCAATCTACTTCCAGGAAGCAAGGAAATAACTGGGAATCCTTCAAATTAAACTAACAAACATAATTAGAGAGCTGACGAAGATAACTAAAATTGGAAGATTAGCACGCAACCAAATAATGAAAAGGAAATCAATATCCTTTCATTGGTAAGCCACTGAGAAGGAGATAGAGCTTTCAACAAACGAGAAGTGAACATGAAGAACAAGATTTTACGTTGTTAGGTAAATGACAAATTACAGCAAAAGCATAGAAATATATATTGTTCATATTAATGAAGGCTTTTCACACGTTAAACACCTTTATACTTTCACCACAAGTATAACATTGGGAGACACTAGGCAAAAGATATTGTCTATTATGTTACAGCAGAAACTTTCTAGAAACAGTATCTTACAAGTGTTGTATACCTGATGATATTCCATAGTCAGTTAAAAATGCTTCAGCATTTCCTTGAATTCGGTATCTTCTTTCTGTGGCATCCCTCCCCTTAAATTCAATATAGAACTATATTAATATTGCAAAAATGATCCTTGTGCCATTAAACTACATTAGAAAAGAAAGAACATCTCCAAGATCAAAAACTAAAGACCAAGAGTAGGGTAATAGAACTTAGAAGGCATACTTTTGAGTGATGAACGAAGTACTACCACGTTTAGTTGTTACTACTACTTGTCATGTACCAAATATAGAACAAAACACATCAAAATACTGATTTACCTGGAATTCCAAAATATCTTCGAGAGTTGGATGGCCAACAAAGGTTGCTGCTAGACCATTTAATCTACAGACTTCTGCCTCGAATGGAAGAATGCATAATACATGATCCACAAACTGAAGAAGTCCTTTAAGTCTCGCTTCACCACCTTTCCAAGCCCAAAATGATGGTGATACATAATGAAAGTGCAGAGGTCTAACCATCCCCTGTTGAACACAAGTAGCTGCAAAATGTATTTCCTGTGTTGCTACTACCTTATTTTTCCCAGTTTAAAGGTAAACTTCAAAATCTCTTTCGAACTCACAAAAGCTACAGAGCATTACCCCTCAAATTATTTAGGAAACGGAAGGAGAATCCTTTAGAGTCTACAGTGAGTACGACATGAGGCTTGAAAGAAAGAGCTGCTTTTATAGTTTGTTTAAGCCTAACCTGCCATTTCAAAATCCAAATAAGGTCCAAATTTCATGCATGTACAAACCATTCAGACAGCATGAATCTTTTTGTTTTCTTTCAAGTATCACTTCAAGTTAATGACTTGGAAAAACTATTAACTTGATGTTTTTTAAGCAGATATTCGTAAGTATTCATACCCTAAATTGATTAAGATACGGCAGCAACTCCCAAATGCCCATTACTGCAATATCCTCCATTGGAAACAGAGAATTCAGCCCTTGAGTAGACATCATCTTCCTAAAAATAAACAAATAAAGAATAATGATAGTGATAAAGGAGTTGACAACTTGACTGCGTTATTAACTAGTAAAAATCATAAGATACTTCCAATTTTGAATTAGTAACTTTAACAAACTACTAATCATCAATAATGTAAAGAAATGGAGGAGTCTTCACACCCCACCTCACATGCTAGATATCTGGTGCGTGGGCAATTTAATATGGGGCCCAACATCAGTACCCAGTAGTTGGAATGAGTCCTACTCTGATGACATGTAAAGAAATGCATCTTCAATCTAACTCAATCCCAAAAGTTAACTCATCAAAGAGTATTACCCAAGTCCATATAAGTAGACCATAGCTAACTCATCAGGGAGTATTAACCAAGTCCATACAACTAGACCATGATCACCTTTTCATCTGATGTGAAACTCTTCAACAAATAAGGGTGCCCAGAAAGTGTGAAAACATATCAAGGCATAGTTATCAATTATATGAACACCAGAGTGGAGTTTTCTTTCACAATCTTAAAGATATACCTCATCCTAAAATTAGAAGTTACATACAAAGTCGCAAACTGTTCTTGGCAGACCAGAAAAAGGCAGCAAAAATGAAGAACTAAAAGAAAGAGAAACTTTACCCTCCGACACCAGCAAAATGGACAGGCAAAGGAGAAAGCTTTCTTAGAGAACTCATTACACGGGAACCAATTGTATCACCAGAAACCTCCCCAGCAACAATGAAGACCCTGAGTTCAGCATCATTTGAAGCCAAATCAACTGCAGACTGACTTGAAACTGAGAATGTTCTTCTCATTTTCTGCATCAACTTCATGCTTATCCCACTTCTCACATTCCAAATTCTTCTAAAAATCATATCTTTGCCGACCTATCATCAAATTAATTTACACAAAATCTTAGTAAGACCAATATTTTGGAAAGGACTATTACTAAATGAATGGGAATTTCATCAAATCACTGAACTTGTTTCTTCTTTTTGCAGGAAAATGGCACACACAGCTCCCCCTCTTCTTCCCCCTTCTTCTTCCGCAGAAGATTAGCAAAAAGACCAATTCGTCATTTATTTCAAAATCAAATTATAATCTATTCTATTTAAATATAAAATAAATGATTTTTGTGATTGTTATGTAAAATTAATTTTTAAACTATATTTATATAAATATAAAATAAATTTAGGTTTTAAATTTATACCAACGTATTATATACTTATATGTTAAGATTCTTCTCACCAACCTTTTCTTGAGTGAAGAGGATGGATATTAAAAATAATAATAATAATTAAGTAAAATCGAACTATTTTAAAATTTTGAAAATATTGAACAGTGTGTATTTTCGAAGAAGAATGAATGGTGAATTATTTCTTTATCTTAAATATTTTAAATAAATTAAATGAAATTATTTATTTCTATATAACTTATTGGCATTTTTAGTTAGTATTGGTTTTTGATAAAATATATAAGAATTAATTGTAGTTGAAGGCCTTTTTTTCAATAAAATGTAAATTATTATTACCAGTAACCAATCAAACTTCAGTACAATAAGGCCAAAAAACAGGACAATTCAATGTGCTAAACTACATTCACAAACTATCATTCAACACTTAATTTCTAATTACATAGCCCATCTATAAATGCAATATACATGTCTACGCTTGTTTTTAACCTCAATACATTGCAATTCTTTTTTTAGCAATGCCCATGACTTGTAATAATGAGCGTTGTATCGTGGTTTGAATTAAAATAATGAGAAGGAAGAGAGTAATTAGGGTTCGTTTAGTTAATGATATTTTTGAGAATATAAAAAAATATTTAGGATTAAAAAATAATTTTTTTGATCAAACTATAACAACTTTTAAGTTAAAAAATTGAGGAGTGCTTCTTTTAACTTATTTTAGTAAATTTTAGCTTTTTTTTAAGTTATTTTAAAAATTGTCAAACACTTATAAAGAATTCGTTTGGCTTAGCTTAAAAGCTGGTCAAATTCTGCTTTTAAACTCTTTTTAACTTATAAAAGTGTTTGACAATTTTCAAAACATCTTTAAAAAGTTAAAATTTGTTTAAATAAGTTAAAAGTTGCACCCTCTCCCCTCCCCCCCCCTCCCAATTTTTTATCTTTTAGCTTAAAAGTTGTTATAGTTTGACCCAAAAAATTACCTATTTACCCTAATATTTTTTCATATTCTCAAAAATATCCTTAACTAAAGTAACTCTGATAACTCTCTCCATTCTCATTATTTCTGTTCAAACCATAGTCCAATGCTCTTCTATTCTTCGAAACCATCGTCCAGCAGTGTTTTTCTTGCTGTTGCTCTTCTCGTTTATTTAAAAACTTCTATTTGTATCAAACTTTCTATTTGGAATACGAATGTATTTTTATTTATATATATTGTCCTTTTTTCACTATTTTTAATAAATAATTTATGATAGTAAGAGAAATACGTGAATGATAAACAAATATTATTATTCATGAATATAATTAAAAAATATCTTAAATTTTTTATGTGAAATAAGAAGCGATGGCATGCCATTAGAAAGAATAAACATTATTGGTTGATTAAATGTTGGAAGTTTCTTGAGAGGGTAAGAGAAAATTGGAATAATTGGTATATTTTAGCAATTGAATATCTCAATCATATTTCAATTTTAATCATGAAAAAAGAGGCATCTTAAAATTTTCATGTGATCTATCCAAATTATATATTTTGAAAATTAAAAATAAATTATGTATATAAAATTACTGAAATAATAAGTTTATATTGATAATGAATCGAAATATAAATTTATTTTACTTTATTTTATTTTAGACATAAAAATCTTAAAGTAATCAGTTTTTACAGTTTTTTTAATGTTAATTGCTTGAAGGGTGTTCCAGATATTTTTAATTAAAAAAGTTCTTAACATCACTTATGTGCCAAACACATCAACAACTTTTTTTCAATTACAACACTTTTATCCAAATACATAATTATTTATTTTTCAAATAAATTTTAGCACTTTAAAAAGTGTTTCTAAAGTACTTTTTAAAAGTTATTTTTTCAGTTAAATTAAACGAGCTTTAAAATGAGGTTTGACTAGCTTTTAAACTAATAGAAATGAGCTATAAACATTACATCTTTGTTAGTCAACTTATACCTATAATTGAACATCTTGTGTTTGCTTTGTTCCTGTGGCCTCTCTTGTCTCCCATGATGCTTTGAAAATAATCAACAAATACTTCTGCTATCTTGCTTATTTTATATTTGTATAACAGATTGAGTGAGCCTTCCTGCTTGATGACTGAAAAGAAATTAAGGGATTTTGATATTATAAAATTACATATTATGTTCCAATTCAATTTTGATAGTGATTTATAGTATGATGGTGGTTCAGTGGAAAAAGATACTTATTTTTTGAATTTGATGAATTAAGGCATTAAGTAAATTTTACTTTAATTAACAAGGATACGAGTTGTTTGAATTTTAATTTCAAATTATTCTAGTAGTTTTCTGTTATACATTCCTAAAGAAAATATTCGCTCTAATTGGTGTTTACTTAGCATTTAACACATTCTCAAAGAAAAAACAAATGTTTTGACGTATCATAAAAGATTGAAGTAATTTTTTTAGAAAAAAACTTTTAAATATATATAATGCGGATAAATATGAAAAGAAGTTAAAGTTAATTTCTCTCTTATACATAAAAAAAACACTTATTTTGGATCAAAATAAAATAGCTTAGTGAATATTCGTATGGACCGAAGAGAGCATTGACTAGCTGGTCAGATTTTGTGTACTTTATCGTCATACATATATTTACCAAATAGTCCGCGAGTCAAAAATTTCGAGTAAGGGTTCAAGTTAATCCGAAGGGAAGTTATTAACACCCTTCAGAATCTATAATTATGGGTCCCGACTCAACTTATTTTTTACATTTGAGGAGGAGATACACTACACGATACAACATAAGTATAATAATTATAAAATACACACAAACAATGAAATAAACAATGATATGAGAAATGTCCTAGTATTTGTCGAACGCCAATAATATGCACAATAATTGACAAATAAAGAATAAATTAAAATTATTCCATCTTTTTATGCCTTTTTTATTATTGGAAAGGTCTCGAAATCTGACGAATAGATTCATCACTGGT
>JAOTQR010000097.1:17430866-17446977 GCA_025774065.1 Solanum ossicruentum | reverse complement strand
CTCTCTCTCTCTCTCTATATATATATATATATATATATATATATATATATATATATCTACAAATGTCATTGGACTTCTTGTGACGTGTATGTTTCATTCTTGATAGAAAATCATCATTTTGGAGTTGAATTCAAGATTCGTCTATTCGATGGAAGTGTTCGAGTGCGAGTTTGACATTGAGGTAAGTTTGACTATCCTTCTTTGAGACAGAGATTGAGTTGTTGAGTATCATTGTGTTGTAATCTTGGGATGGGATGAGATCGTATCATGTGTTGGGTTGGAAATTCTTATTGTGATGCTAGTATGATGGTTTTAATTGTCCATGTGTTTGCTTTGAGAGCATGTGAATACTAAATTGAGAATATTATGAATATGACACTTTGAGAATGGTGATATTTATTATGCTTAGTGAGAGAAATATTGCTTCCATAATTGTGTCTTGATTGCATGCATCCCTATACATGTCATGACATTTTGAGAAGTTGTGAATGGTGATTCGTATCTTGAGTCCTTGATCACGAGCACTTGGATGACAAGGTAGTTGATATATTGTGATTGAGGTATATGGCCTGAGAGGTCCCCATGGGTTCCCTTAGTCTATGGAGCCTTAGCTCGACGGGGTTGTATACGACAAGCTGTGTGACGGTCTTAATACCACCTTCCATTGCATTTCATACCATCTCATCATGCTACTTGTGGTTGTCTGGATTGGCTGATTGAGACTATAGATTTACTTTATGTGTATTGTTTTATAAAAATTGGCGACACCGATGCCGGACTAATTTTTCTGTTGCAAGTGGAAGTTTTCCTAGTTATTTCATAGTTTATTCAATTTCTGATTCTCAGTCGATTAAACCTACTGGGTACATATTTTGTATACTAACCCCTACTTCTTTTCTCCCGCAGATTCTCTTCAGGATTATCCTCGTGGTAATTGATTTGCTCGTGCACTTGACTTGTACCGGATCTAGTGGTGAGACTCAAGGTTTCAAGTTCCAATTAGATTCTATCATAGTTATTTAGTCTTTAGTATTATTTGAAGACAGAGAAATACTTATTTCACTAGTTTTGTTAGTAGATGTTCTTTATACTCGTAGCACTAGATTTTGGGATATGGTTTTCATGTGGAGGCTATTGATCTATTGAGTTTTTTCCTTTTAGCGAACTTTAATTCTGGGTTCAGATATTAAGTGGTCAACTAGTCATGACCTCATTTTGGATCGTGGCACACAAGTTATGCTTTTATATCTTACAACTTTACCATTTTCATTGTATGCACAAAAATTCATTTGTAATCAACTTACTTGACACCTTCAGGTGCTCGAACTATTGGTCCAAAAATTTTACGTTTTTCAAGTGAAGCCAATTCTGTTTGAATTACGTCCTTCCATTTTGGCCAATCATTTCACTGCGTATATTCATTGGCGGATTTTGGTTCCATCCAATTGAGAGGTATGAGTGAAAATTTATGAATGATAGGGGCATTCTCAATTGAATTTTAACGGTGAGAATAAAGTCAAATAATAAAACAAAGTTGAAGGGTATTTTTGACTATTTTTTTTAAAATCAAAGCCTATTCATTTATCCCCATTTCATATCCCAAATTGAATGACTGGATTACCCCGGTGAAAGCTGAAAATTTCTAAATACTACCCCTTCAATAATTTGATCACTATCCCACTTCAATCCAACTTGGGATCCAGCTTCTGTCTGTTTCTCTCCATAACTGTACGTCTTCTGCTGCATCTTATTCCCGATCAATTTCTAAAATCTAGTTCATATTATGTGCTTTCGGTCAAATTGATTCTTCGATTTCAATTTTTTCGAATTTCGGAATTATGTGAATGTTGATCAGAGTGCATTGTGTTCTACCAATCGTAACAATTTTTTGTTGTTGATCTATGCATAGAATAAGAGCCATATGAGAGATTGTTGGTTAGATCCATAGCAAAATGGGATTCCTGGTGACAACTCTAATTTTTGTTGCGATTGGGGTTATTGCATCTCTATGCGCCAGAATCTGCTGCAATAGAGGGCCTTCTACTAATCTGTATGTCCATTTTTGCTTCATAATGTTATCTATATTAAATTTCTATAGGATGAGGATGCTTACCTTTTTGTGTATTTATTACTTGGAACTACTCATAACAGGCTTTCATATTTTGTCCCCTAATTTTAGTTTTCAATGTGTATTTGTTTTGATTGAGCTAATGCTCTTTTGTTACCTGTCAATTTATTTGTTTACCAATTTATATGTGCTGTCTTGAATTGTTAACTCAAAAGGTGAATTGCAATTCTCGATTAATGGTTTATTATTTGTATCTGGCTAAGAAAATGTGAAAGTAAAGTAGTTTTTCCTCCATCAATAGCTTGGATATTTTGAGATTGATTTCTTTGTTAATAATGCTGTGTAAGTATTTGAACTTTTTTCTCCCCCCTAATGTGGTTGATTGGGTTTTGTGATGCAGGTTACACCTAACATTGATTATCACAGCGACCGTGTGCTGTTGGATGATGTAAGTGTTATATATGGTTGAAATTTCTGTTTCAGCTGCGAATCAAGATTAGAGTAGATAAAGTATTGTTCCATGAAATCTTGATCTTTGGATTAATTTAAGTAGAGTATGGAATTTCACATTTCATCCTTTAAAATTTCTAGTGGATAAGATATACTGTTTGTTCTAGCCACAGCATGGACAGGAGAAAAGGTCAAATCTAAAACCATTGATCTGCTAGTGATGCTAAAAGATTTTTAGCAATCAGCAAAGCAGGTTAAAGAAAATTTGTTTCTAACTCATTGAAATATGTCTAATCCAATGAATCATAATTTATTGCCTGTTTAATAGATTCTTTTCTAGAAGAATAAAGCCCTAGCTTCAGTCTTCACTCTGGCTGAAGATTCACCTGAATCTCTCATAATAGCAATGCAATAGGTGCACTTAAGCATTGGTATTTTCTAGAGTTAGACACTTTTTTTTTATGACAAACCCGCAGCTAGAGTTAGACACTTACAAACTAGGACTTTGGATAGCTTAGGTACTGTTTTGGGGAAGACACAGGAATGCTAGGATGATTACACTTAAATATAAATATAAGGAAAAAAATGATATCTTAATCAATAAAACAAATCATTGCTGATGGAACACGATATTATCAAGAAATACTCTTTCAAAATGGAGTATAAAGGGATAGGTAATTAGATTTTAGTTTAAGAAATACTATAACAACAACAACTATGCCTCAACCCCAAGCAAGTTGGGGTCGGCTATAGGAATCCTCATTGTCCATGTCGATCCATTGAAGCTCATCTCAGTCCAGAAATTTAAAGTATATCTTTGCTTCTGCTTTAAGATGACTTTGAACTCAATTAGTGCTTGATATTTTACTTTTTTTTTCTTTTTGATGACCATGGTTTCCAGTGCCCGCTTCGCGGACCCGACTATTATTCCACGAGGCCCTGATGCACTGCTTGATATTTTACTTAACACCAAAATTTTCAATTATTTTTTTATAAAATCATTGTTTCATTATTATCGTTGTTGATTCTAACTTTATATTTTTTCTTTCAAATTCTTTCTTCATTATGTTTGTTTCTTGCTTAAATCAGCGTAACCCACAATAATGTCTGACTTGAGTTTACAATGTATGCTAAATGAATAATGTCTAGGACTTGAGCTTATGACCTATTGGTTAAGTTGGAAGAAAACTATAGATACCTTCATTATATTCTCTTGACAAAGAAGAGACGGTGTTGATTTCAGAAGATTCATGGATGCTGGAGCTTTGATGTTAAGATGCTGAGAAAGGTTGGGAAAATGGAAGACTCTAGAACCGATGTATAATTTCCCATGGATTAATTTACTTACAAAGTATGACTATGCAAAGCAGGGAAAAAAGTGCAATAAAGCCTATCTCAAGTTAAAAAAAAAAAGATTTCTCTTAGCAATGTGTTGTAATAATTTAAGGAGAGTATAGTCAGTAGACTAGGGGAGATCATCTGCTTGTTACCTAATAGGCCACAAGGTTTTGAAGTGCAAGCCTGCACCAAATCAAATTAACAATTTAAAGTGATGAAATAACTCATTCAACTTCTGTGGCATGAAACACTCCAAAGTTTTCTGGTAAACTCATAAAGAAAATTACTTGAAAATTTACTTTCAATAGGAAAAGGCTGAATCAGGTTTAACTGCAAATATAGAAATATTCCCTGCCCTAATTTATCTTACATAATATGACATTTATGGTGAAATATGTGATATTATCAGGATGTTTTAATACATTGTGTAATAATTACCTTGGATAGAATTTTTAATCTACTCTCTGGATTTTCACTTTTCAATTTCTAAGTTTATCTTTAATTTGTTGATAACTTTGCATAATCATATTGCAAAGAGAGTGACGTAAGTTTGATTAGCAGTTGGTTTCTATAAAAAGAACAAAGAAAGAAAAAAAGTTTGCTAAGTTTGCTTAGCAGTTGTCCTCAAGGAGATGGTTGACTGCTAGAGATTTAAGTGTTCAATCTCGGTTGGAACACTCAGCTTGAGTTCTTGTTAAGCCATGTTGGCAGGTTTACCCAACACATGTCCGTAGGTTGTAACAAGTTGCATGGTGAATTAGTCCAGATGTGCACAAATTGGCCTGGACAGTGTCTGAAGAAAAAGTTTGATTAGAAACTTTAAGAGTTGAAACTAATTTCAGAAAAAACTTTAAGAGTTGAAATTGAAAATTATTGTTTTAGTTTGTTGTAGTTACTGTTCAGAATGATATGTCATGCTTTCTATAGTATTTTGCTACAACATTTTCACTTTCATTATTTCTTTTCCATTACTTCTTTGAACTCTTTTTCCTTGAGCCGAGAGTTTATCGGGAATAACCTCTCTACTTCCAAAGTAGAATGGTCAGATCTGCGTCCACTTTACCCGCCCAAGGCCTCACCTTGTGGGATTACACTGGCTATGTTGTTGTCGTGATCCTAAAACCTGTATAACACAATTTGAAGCTCAAGATTCTTTTCCCTTGTTAGTTGCTTCAGAAAGGAAGCATGGAGCAGAAATAGTGTGATTAGAATAGAAAATACCATCTAATGAGGCTTTTGAACCAGATATACTAGTGAATTGCTAAAATTTTTTACTTTTGTCTCACTTTCCCCACCTCTGCTTTTAAGTTGTTCAATCTGTAGGTTTGAATCTACTGAATAACTTGAATCCAACTTCTTTGACTTCTTGCTTCTCTTCTCTTACATAATATTTCTAATTGCTACATCGAATCTAAGTTTGTGTGGTGGTAATTTCCTTTCGCAAATAGCGTAGCGTCATCTTGTTAATTCTTGTCAAAGGAATCTGAAGAATACGACTGTTGGCAACTATTGAGGCCTTCACTCTGATTGATTCACTTGTATTGGAAAGAAGAAGCAGTCCATCTATCAATATCTTACCTTAATTTTTCCTGAGGAGACCCTCTTGAAAGGTTTGGTAATCTTCTTAGGGGGTTTCTATGTTAGCAGTAAGGTACATAATATGATAGTTTTCATGAATCCTGAAGATAACTAGGAGTCATTATTCTTTAGGAAGGCACTCTTTTGTGTCATTTTTCGTAGTCATTGGTGTATCATGAACTGATTTGGTGTTCCTCTCCAATTGAGTTGTATCTTAGTACAGACTTCTGGGATCATAGAGCTCGTGGTGACAAGAAAGTTTGTCTAAGAGATTTGATATCCAATTTAGATTCTGACAAGGTTAGACTTGAGAAGAAAGGATAAATAATTGAGATTTTGATTCTGATCAAGGGCTGTGGTTACTGTCTGAACAGCTGAGAAAAGAGTGAACCTGAACTCGTGAAGTAGTCTATAAATCCCAGCTATAACTTCTCAAACTCCAATGCAGCATTCAGTCAGGGCAACTGGCTTTAACAGTGCTGTAGTTGTCTTACCTCCAAATTTTGGTCAACTCCTCAGGTCTAGAACTATGATGATATCTCTTTGTTGTATCTTGAGACAATTTTCCAATTCGCAACTTGGACAAGTCTGAAAGGTCTTTAGTTTTAGTTCTGCCCTACTTTTTCATGCCTCAACAAGATACTCACAAACATACAGCTTTATTATGCTGCCGACAGATGTCTAAATTTGAGCTTGAGATTTTTCTGTCCAACGTGTGATGGACATCTGTTATCCCGGTCAGGGAAGCAGCAAATTTACTAGGTCCTAACTTTTTCCAATTATTGAGGTTTACCATTTACCTACACGCACACAAGGCACAGCCATACCTATCTCATTTTTATATTAGTGCTTGAATGTAATTCATTTTTTGTTTTATCAAAAATATGAGGATTTTCTTTCTTTCTGTTTTTTTCTTAAATAGGTGGGCGATTGTATATCTTGCACAGCTGAAACCACTCATTGTTCCAGTTTTGAGCGAAGGGGAGTGAGTGCATTTATGCCGAATTTTGGAGGGTGTTTATAGTTACTGGAGATTGCTGGACCCTAAATATTCTTCTCTCAGGCTCTGTAAACTTTTCATCTGCTGCGAGTAACTTGAAAATTTACTTTGTATATTGTTCACCTCTTATAAAATGGTTCTTTAAGAACCACCATTATAATATTGGCTGAGGATGAGGAATATGTATTTTGGATTGGACTGAGTGTTAGATCGAGGGTGATAAATAATGAAATGGCTGTATGAATCTTATGGATTTTTACACATAAATTTTACTCTACATCAAAAGTATTGGGTTCAAATGAACTCAGCATTGTACCATCCGTTGCAGTTGAATTTCCTTTGAATGTATTATCATTTTGAATCTTTGATACCAGCAGACATTTTCTGGAGAATTTATGCATGTAATTCAGATCTGTGTTCAAACTTACAACAGCTCGATCCCTAGAATGTTTTGTTTTGATAATTGATTTGCTTGAGTGCATAATTTCCAAGATATCTTGCTCACCAGTAACTCATCTATTAGAACTCTAACTTTTGCTATTACAATGTGCATTGGAGATCAATCACACAGAAGTAATCAGCCAAAAAGGCGGAGTATGTAACTTCGTAAATTCAAGCTAAGTTTGAACTAATCAAATTTGGTGTGGTTCAATTCGAATTATGAAAAACGTGTATAAATATATGTTAAAAGTCTATAATTGGCCTATTTAGGATGTAAATGAAGCCGATAGGACCGGGAAGGTAGGACTCTTTTTTCCCTCCCCACTTCAGTCCAATTTGAACCCGTCTCAACAATGAATGTGTCACATTGAGGTGACCCTATCAAGAAACAATAAATAATCAATCAAGATTTAGTCACGAATTTAAAACCTCGCTGCTTTGTTTCCTTGAGCTTGAAGATAACATGGCAGTAAGGAAGTGTTATCATTGTCTGTTTAACATAAAAAAAGACCCACTAGAGAGGTAATTAAAGACGGAAAGAGTATCTGTTGTTTTAGTTGTTAGTTTTATCATATTTATAACTTTTGCTTCTGGGAATCAAAGGCAAGGTTGGTGGAGAATTAAACTAGCAGTACAATTGTAATAGTATTTAGTGGATTGCATTGTCAAGAAACCAGTTGGCAATCCATTGACTTTATTAATTGTTAAAGAAAACAACATTAAATTCGAAGAGTACTCTTTATTCCCGTTTTAATTTGTTGGTCTTATTTTCTTAATTTTTTTAGTAAATTTAATATATCTTTAATTTAAATTGACAAGATTTAAAAGTCTTCTTCACTTTCTTAAATTTCGTGTCATATCAAAACTAGACAAACAAATTGAAGCGAGATTATTATAATTTGTTTGGTTATGAGAAAATGATTTTATAGGAAAAGTCAATTGTGAAGGAAGTAATACTTCATTCAAGTGCTTCACCTTCATGACTCCTTCATTGTTCCATATATTTGACTAATAAATCCCAGTGCTCACAGAAAAAAGAACATAAAACTCATGAGGAAAAAGAATGGCATATTCTGCTCTTTCTTCACTAATACATACACAAACACCTCCTTCAGTCTAAATCACCTTTGATTAGTAATGGAAACACCTCTATACAACAACATGTTGAATCTGCTTATCAAAATCTATGTGATCTTCAAGTTTTTCTTGAGAACACCCCAATGGAAGTCAAAGATATTGAAGATGTCAAGGTTGTTGAAAAGAGGATCAAAGATGTAGTTTACAAAGCAGAAGATAGAATTGATTCAAGCTTGAGAAGCATCATTCTACTTGATAATGGAGACAACGATCGAGAAATGGCTTATAAAGCCTTCAATGAGGAATTGCAACAAGTGGAAAAAGAAGTTTGTTTTCTCAAGAAAGAGGTGATGATGATCAAGTTTAACAAGCATATTGGATTTAGCAAATTACCAGAGTCAGCAACAACTTCCTCACCTCGAAGAAGTATAATCGAGGAAAAGACGGTTGTTGGGATGAAGAATGACTTCAACACCATACTAAATTGCATCAATGCTCAAACAAAAGAGCTAATAGTTATATCAGTTGTTGGTATGAGTGGTATTGGTAAGATGACTCTTGCCAGAAAAGTTTTTGATGATTCAACTATCCGTTCTCAATTTGATAAACACGCATGGGTCACCATCTCTGCAGATTATTATAAGAGGCAAATGCTTCTTGATGTTATCTCCTCAATTACTGGAATTGATCAAGAAATGAGCAATGATAAACTACTAGAGACTCTGTACAAAGGTCTAAAGGGTAGAAGATTTCTAGTTGTCGTCGATGATCTTTGGAGTACTGAGGCTTGGGATCTAATGCAAAGAATATTTCCAAATGATAGCAATAAAAGCCGAACCACTCGTCTCAAAAGTGTTGCTGATTATGCTAGCTCTAGCGACTTTCCTCCTCATGATATGTCTTTTCTAAGTTTAGATGATAGTTGGAGTTTATTTGCTGAAAGATTATTCAGAAAAGATCCTTGTCCACCCCAACTAGAAGACGTAGGGAAGCGTATCACACAACAATGTGGAGGATTACCTCTGTCCATTGTTGTCATTGCTGGACTTCTTGGCAGCATAGGATGGACGCACGATAACTGGAAGAAAATTGAGGAGAATTTGAACTCATTCTTTGCTACTGTTTCAGAACAGTGTCAAGCAATTCTTTCTTTGAGCTATAATTGCTTGCCCCAATACTTGAAGGCATGCTTTCTCTATATAGAAAGTTTTCCTGAAGATATGGAGATTCGTGTTTCGAAGTTGATTAGCTCATGGATTGCTGAGCAATTCATAATGGCAAGAAGCGATACAAGGTTAGAAGTGGTGGCAGAGGAGTATCTACAAGAGTTAATGGATAGGAGTCTAATTTTGGTTGGTCGATGTCAAAACTTGTAAAATTCATGATCTTCTAAGGCAGCTTTGCATAAGCGAAGCTCAAATTGATAATGTTGTGCATTTCACAAACAATGATGTCTTAGAGGACATAAATCGTCGTCGTAGAGTGATCATTCCATATCTTATTCAGGATTATTTTCGTGACCATCAAAAGCATAGGAATGGTAAGATTACAACCCGCAGCTTGATCTTCATGGGACGTAAATCTTATGAAGTTGCTGGAATATATTACTGGCCCAGTAGTATTTCAGATTTTAAGCTTCTTAAGGTATTGGATGCTCATGAAATTGGCTATGATTTCTCTCGTATAATACCTCAACTTGTGCATTTGAGATACGTTGATGCAAGAACAAACGATCCTTCTTCACTAGCCAAATTGTTCAATCTACAGACAATAATCATTTATTCACAAAAGAATAATGTGCAGCTCCCACCGTAGATTTGGACAATGTCCGAGATAAAACATGTGGAGATTACAAATGTGGATATGCCCAATCCTCCTCTCGGAGAACAGCCTTTGTTTCTGAATAACTTGCAAACACTTGTTCCCAATCTAAATAAGCTAAAGATAAATGATGTACGGAGTACTGAATGGACTACTTTTCTTGACTGTCTCCTTGTACTACAGGGGCTCGTGACACTAAATATACAAGCAACAGCATCACTCAACAGTCCATTCAATCTATCCAGGGATATTTTCCTGCCTAATCTCAGAAAATTGAGTTTAGAGTCTACATTTTTTCCATGGGAAGATATGGCAGTGTTGGCTAATTTACCAAATCTTGAGGTGCTCAAAGCAGATAATGCATTCTGGGGAACAGATTGGAAACTAGATGAAGATGTTGTGTTTCCTAAATTAAACTATCTAGCAGTTCATCACAGAAATCTGGAAAGATGGGAAGCAACAAGTGATAATTTTCCGATGCTTGAGCAACTAAACCTGTCTTGGCTGCATTTCCTAAAGGAGATCCCTGAGAGTGTTGGAGAAATAATGACACTAAAATTACTCGAAATCAAAAATTGCAACTTTGCAGTCATCACTAGTGCAAAGCAAATTCGAGAAGATCAACAAAGCTATGGCAATTATGAGTTTCAAGTTCAATTTTTCAGATATTGAAATGAGGTACTTCAAAGCCCTCTTTTATTATTAGCCAATTCTTAATATGGTCATTATGTGATTTTCTGCTTTTTTTGGTGACTCCAACCCACAATCTTTCAGTGTTGGAGGTTCACTGGGAATTTCTCCTGGGCAGCCTGTAGGGCAGGAAAGATTTGTTGGTGCTAACACAGAGTAAATGAGATGCAGTAGTATTTTGAATCTGTGACCCAAACAACTGATCTTGAGAGTTTAACCATGCTTTTTTATAAAATTAGTTACATCTATAAATGTTGGAGCCTCAGGGGTGAAATAAATGTTCATATGTATTAGACCTCGAAGTAACTAGTAAAGTTGTTGTCATACTAAAAACAACCTCTGGCAGAAATGCAAAGTAAGACTGCGTACAATAAACCCTTGTGATCGAGCCGTTCCCTGACTATATGCATAGCAAAAGCTTTAGTGCACCTGATTGTCCTTTAGACCTAGATGCTTGTTTCAACTATATTTGTAATAATAATTAAGAGGATCAGAAGTCAGAACAGCAAATAAGTAGACTCTTCTTGAACTTTTATTTATGAAATTATATTACAAATCACAATGGGGGAGAGGAGAGAAAAGTCGCTGATGACTTAATTTTGCTGCCATTGAGCCCAAAACTCAAGTGGCTTTTTTTACAGATGTGAGTGAACCAGAAGAGAAACTCACAGAATCATACTTTTGGAAAATGTAAGCCACAATCAAAGATGCAGTTAGGGTAACAGCATCCTTACCAGCACATTGCTTATTTGATGCAGTAGGTCTTCCAGTCTGTGGACCATTAGACCAAAACAAATAATTCAGCAATTCTTTCCCTTTCTCATCTGTAAATCTATCCAACACAAATTTTTCAGGTTCATCAAACACCTTTGGATCTTTCATCACTAATGGTTGATACCCACAAAGAAGTTCCCCTTTTTTGATTTCATAAACTGAATCATGTGAACTCAGCTTGAAATCTTTTCTTGCTCTTGCATATTGACTTGGCACTGGTGGGCTAAGCCTAAGTGTTTCATAAACAAAAGACTGAACAAGTTCCATTTCTTTCACACTTTCAAAACTCAAGTTTTCTGGATTTACCCCAACTTTCTCTCTTACTTCTTTTCTCAGTTTCTCTTGCATCTCTGAATTTTTCTCATCTCCAAGATTACCCAAAAGGGTTGGCAAGAGAATGGTGAAACCACCAAAAGCATTGAACCCAAGAATGAACAGAAGGTTATGAATGGCTTCCTGTTCAGTGAGCTGAAACTCTGTTTGTGCCCTGTTTAACACTTCCTTAGCTTCATTTTTGACAAATTTAATGAGTTTTTCATAACCACCTTTGACAAGGAAAAAAGGGTATGAAAAAGAGTGGACAAAGATTTCTTCAAGGGGTTGCAGAACACCAATGCTGACAGTTGGTGCTAACTGAATAGCTAGCCATGTATCAAGAAAGATATAGCCAGAACTAGCAATCTCCGGGGAGGCTGAAGGGTCGGCGCCGAGGAGAGTGAGGGAGAAGAAGTTGAAGAGGAAGGTTTGGATTTTAGGGAGAAGAGAGACTGAATTGGATTTTGAAAGATCTGATTCAAAAGATCCAAATAATGTATCAAGCTCTTTAAGCAGTGTAGGCACCCATGTTTTTGAGCTTCTTTTTAGGATGTCCAGTGAAAAGTTCTTAATCTGCAAGTTAGTATTATACAAAAACAATTATTTTGTCATCCCATTTTGTTTAAATGAAAATAAGAAAAGCAATCAGAACAGAGGAGTCACTGATCAAGTTGCTAGTCAAGTGCATGAATTGTCTTGGGTCATGCAGAAGAGAGTCACTCTAACAGCTTGTTTGGATGGCGGTTTTCTTGGTATAATATGTTATGGAGTCATATTTGTTTTGATTGTTTCTTGAACTACGTGGTATGATATGAGATGATTTCATGATTTTATAATAATAAAAAATTCTAACTTTTTGAAATTACCAATTTGGTGGTATCCCAATATTTTTCCATCAATTTCAGATGGAGCCAAAGATTCACTATTTTTTGGTTTTGGGGTAATGATGGAATAAAGTAAAATGGCTCTTTAAACTGTCTGCGTTTCTTTCAATTGTGAAGTAGCAGTTAGTCAATGCAACTTTCGATGCTCATCATGGGTTATCTGGAAACAGTCGCGCTATGTTTTTAAACATAGGGGTCAGACTGCGTACATCCGACCCCCCCTTACCCTACAATGGGCGGGAGCCTTTGAGGCATTAGGGCAATGTTGTTGGTGGTATCCCAATATTTATCTTTATATTTTTATTCAATTATACCCTTATTTAATTTTAAATAATTCTAATTTACATTTATTTTTTATTAAATTTATCTTAATATATCTACTACAGTGGTAGTAACTTTTGAAGCTTCTCTTCTCCCTCTAGTTTTCTCTTCAACGTTTCACTCAATTTTTGAGGTTTATTTTTTAAAAGTTCTTTAAATATGTAGTATAATTTTTTTTTAATTTCTCTTATTTCACAAAAATTAAGTCACTTCAGTTTTATGTAATTGACACTATTTTTAATTATTAGTTATATTTTCAAAATTTTAAAAATATTTTAATATTTATAACACTTAAGGGCAATTTCATATATTTATTATAAATAGTACTATTAAGTTTATCCAAATATTATATTGCACTTATTATACTATATTATATCGTACAATACCGTATATTATGAAACTATGTGAAATCATCATCCGAACAGAGGGTAAGGTGTGATACACATTGGCGGAGCCAATTTTTTTTTTAGAGGGGTCAAGATTTTAATAAGTAGACACACAAACTAATTGAAGGAAATTCTACATCTATTGTCTATACATAAAAAATTATTTTTATTATATACAAATAATATAATTTTTTGCTAAAAAAGTTTGAATGAACCCTAGAATATGAATCTGCCACTGGTGATACACATAATCTATGTTGTCACAAATCTGCCTCGACTCAATGCTGATCTTATGGCTCGAATTACACAATGAAATGACCTATATAGGTTGCACAAAAATAACTTTTATATCAATGTACGGGCGTGAGCTTGAATTTTTTTTTTAAAAAAACTAGATATTGTTTTTATTTTTATTTTAAAAAAATGCTTACCCTATTTTTAAAAAATGCTTACCCATGGGTCTCTTTTTCTGAACATTTTTCTCGAGTTGTGCTATATATATACGTATGCATTTTTAGGAAAGGTACCTTGTTTTTACTTGTATACTGATTATAACTTAAATAAAAAATTTTATTTTTAGAAAAAGCTTTACGACAAATAAACAATACTTTCTTAAAAATATATGTACATATTTAATACAAAACAAGAAAAGTAAAAAATTGGGAACAGGAGGTTAGGTGAGGTGGTATAATATTTTTTTTAAAAAAATAAAAATAATATATAAAAAGATTTAATAAGGGAGGTGTGTGGCCCGGGGGGTTAGGGGAAAGGGGGACGAAGTAAGAATTTTTGTTAAAAAAATTTATAAAAGAAATTGCATTAGGTGTAAGGGGGAGGTGGCGGAGTTAAATAAGAAAAATATCTTAATTTTTATTATTTCAATTTATTATTATTATTATTTTGCATTTTGATTCTTTAATATTAATTTTTAGCCAATATTAATAATTTATTTAATTTTGTCGAGATGAAATATTTTGTCCATGCAAAAATGTTATTTGACAATTTTTTTTATAAAAAGGAAAATATAATACACACATCATTAAAAAATTATACATTTTTTAAATCAATGAATAATAATTTAGATATAATTTAAATAAAATAATCAAAACATACTTTTAACACTTTACTCGTGAAAAAAACTACTGCAAGGTAGATATTTTCACACTAATAGCAGTCTTGTGTAAAATGTGGATGTGTATACTGGTTGTTTCACTGAATTGTCAACTCAACTTGTCATCTAATCACAAATAATGTAGAACATATATAAGATAGATCACACAAATTTGTGAATTGGCCCTATACTAGCTTTAGGACAGCAAGCACATGATCCTGTGGTCCCTAATGCAAAATTATTCATAACACCTAAATAATCTTATTAAGAGACATAATAAATAAATATGTTTTTAATTTAATTTCAGTTAATATTTATATTTTTTAATTTTAAGTGTGAACAAGTAAATATTTAAATTTAATAAAACTAAATAAATAAACACATACATTCTACGTGAACGTATAAATTCCTACATAAGATACACATATTTATTTATTCAATTTTATATTTATACGTACCTAAAATTAAAAGTCATAAATATTTGAGATCAAAATAATGAGCATGTTTTTCCTAATGAAGCCTAATTAAAATGAAAGTGATTTCTCCAAGAGTTGCAAATAGGCACACCTTACTCAAGAACCATCGAGGATTGATATATCTGTTATTATTTATGCATCTATATATTATATTAAAAGCGTGAAGGTCCTTAAAAATGTTCCTTCATTAAAATACTTTGTTTAGGATAAAATTATTTTTTTACTATTTTTCTTAATTTATTAATTTATTTTTTATTTATTTAGTTTCAAATTCACTTTTGGATTAGAATTTCTTTATATTTACCACTCTTAAATTAGGACTATTATGAAGGAAAAAAATTATTAATTTTCTAATATTTAAGACTTTAAAATTAACTAAAATTTTGATTGTCAGATATCGTATTTATAAAAGTATGTAATATCACAACTTAAAATTACATTAGAAACATTAAACTACACCTTTTATATTTATATCTTTTTTCAAATTAAATTTTAATCAATTAATTATTTAAATCATAACTATTTTCAACTCCAGATTATTACTTTATATATTCATAAACTATTAACATATCTCTATATTATAATAATTGAATTGATTTTCTTATTTTTGCCTATTCATAATAGATTAAACTATTGTATCAAACTAATAATATTCATTTATTTTGTTTATATGAATATTGTATTTGTTTTAATTATGTATAATTTTTAGATTGACATGATACATACGTCCAAAATACACACTAAACTAGTTATTAAAAATAAGCAACCACGGATTATTTAAACAAATAACATATTATTTTTCATAAACAAAATTACGGGATCAACTAAGATCCTTTTTCTTAAATAAGGATTTACAGGGTCTTTTCCTAAATATTACCCACTTAATTACAGTTTGATTTCAATTATAATTGAGAATAATTAGGGTATAAAATTAGTACATCAATTGGATGATACGATAAGGGACAAAATTAGGTTTGATTATATAATTTCTGATCCAATTTGAAGCTGGAATTGAAATTTGAAAAGTGCCTAAGACCTGCTTTTCTTATATAACAAACATTTATAATTTAAAACTATCAAACTGCTTAATCGTTGATTAACGTTGTGCTTCAACAATGATTTTATGATATTATTCTTAAATAAATTATTTTTTTATTTGCTTCAAGTATGATAATAATATATCGTCTTAATTAATTATTTCAAGTGATATAAATAATTCTATTACTTGAAATGATGTAAAAGTGCACAATGATTACCAATTTAACATTTAAAAGATATATAAAAAATATGGTTCTTGAAATTTTTTGAGTGCCACATAAATTGAGATAGAGAGAGTAACATATATTATTTAAATTTATGTACAATTTAATTAATAATTTAA
>JAOTQR010000097.1:17359218-17377556 GCA_025774065.1 Solanum ossicruentum | reverse complement strand
CTAATACTAGTCTTATTGCTTAATATACTATAGCTAAATATTTGAGGAAAACCACAGCCACTCCAAGGTAGTAACGAGGTTATACAACGAGGTATGTAAGGCTACTTGATTTCGTATCACTTGGCGTGAAACATAGATCCTTCGGTAAGCAAAGGCATTTATCTACTCCAACATGACAAACCAGTCATACCTCCAATATATCACATGTTCATATGCTTCCATATATGTAGTTACGTTCAAATCCACATACATACGTGGATACCAAGAACATGAGTTCTTGTTGCCAATAAAATTCATGATTTGTTTCATTTCATACGCATTTCATTGTTTATGTAATATACCCTCTTCATTGCCATAGTATATTGTGCAAATATTTACATGTCACCTGCTGCATAATACAACCTTATATCTCCAATATTATGACCACCAAAAGAATAATATCAAGGGTAATTGAAAGATAAAGTATACAGTTTTTGATAGGTGGTAGCCCGAGAGGTGGAGATAGCACCTAGCCAGGGATGATCCTATCAACGGACGGTAGCCCGAGGGGTTGAGTATAACCTAACCAGGGATGAACCCGATACAGTTTATCACTGATCAGTTGGTTATTTACAGTTTATGATGTGCACAGATTATACAGTAAAGGTAAAGCAATATAAAGAACATATAGTATACGATCCCAAAGTATATCTAAGGTGGTCCCTTATTCTACACTAGTACATGGTTTATTTGAGTTGTTATTTCATGCACAATATTTACTCCCTTACATATTCAGTGCATTATCTCGTATTGAGTCCGTTGCGGGGGACCTGCATTTCATGTTACAGGTACAGGTGCTAATAGATCTTCCCAGTAGAGTTCAGGATATTCAGCTGCGGTTACCAAGCTCCAGGTTGCTTCGGAGCTTTGTGTGTGCTTAGCGTTTATAAGTATACATTATACAGTTAATTCAGACGGGGCCTGTTCCGAATATTTATGGATACTTTCTCTCGACTAGAGGTTTTATAGACTATGTAAACTAAAGTGTGGTCATGTCTCGTACTTTAGACACTGTGGCCCCAATGGCCTGGCTATACGCATCTTCTTTTAGATTGTTATTACCGTTTATCTTCTTAAAAGCATGCCAAACATAGAAAATTCCTTAAAATATGTATACACAAAACATAGATATAGGTTGGTTCCCCCATGCCTTATCGGCAGCGAGTGCCAGTCTGCCCTAACGGGACTTTGGGGCATGACAATCAGGTCTAGTGTGCATACATAAGACTGACAACGGTACTAGAATAAGGAACGTTTGACATACGTTCTTTCTCTTCCTCCATCTTAGGGCAATGATCAGATGATAACTTGAAATGAGCTGCAAAAGGTGTAGAGACGGACTTGCACTAGTCCATATTGAATCTACAAAGAATTTTATGAATATAATTTTTCTGAGACAGAAATAACTTCCCAGCTTGTCGATCCCTATGTATCTCCATGCCAAGAATCTTCTTTGCCGCACCAAGATCTTTTATCTCGAACTCCTTACTTCAGCCATACGGAGTGTGTACAAATGCTCTTCCAAACGGAGTTTGTTTGCAAGACTTTTGGTCATGTAGAGAGATTCAAGCTTGAGCAAAAGTCCTGTAGCGGTAGTCTCGTGAACCACCTCGTGGAGCACCTCCTTGGATAAAAAAAGTCGGATTGTTGATAAAGCTTTTTCATCCAACTCCATCCATTACTCATCGGTCATAGAGTCGGATTTTTTTGACTCCCCTTCAAGAGCCTTTTTCAACCAGTTCTGTATAAGAACGACCTTCATTTGGACTCTCCAGATTGAGAAACTAATCTTGCCATCAAACTTTTCAATATCAAATTTTGTAACATAAGTCATATTGAAAAAACTATCATACGCATGAATAGTAATCGTACGTATGAACAGTGACCATACGTATGAAGAGTACTTGTATAATTTTTGTGACTATTATGACCGCACTCTGATACCACTTATTAGGAAATAAGGGGCAATAGCGGAAGCGTGATAAGGGTCAGGATTGATATTGAAAAGTATAAATAAATTGGGCAAGGTAATAAATGGAGATACAGATTTAACATGGTTCACCCAATAAATAGGCTACATCTTCGGACGACGAGGAGCAAAATATCACTATAATGGAGAAGTGTACAACAAAACCTCACTGGGCCTAAGCACTACGAAGATATAATTTTTGTGTATCACTTAGTGATATAAAAAGGAGTATTACAACGCTCACAAAATACACAATGTGTATCTCAAAGAATTCTTAGACTCTCTGCATATTTTTCTCTCTACTTGGTGTCATCAAATGAAGGAGCTTAAGTTCTTCTTTTATAGGAAAAACTTTGCCTACAATTGTTGAAAAAAACTCAACAAAGTTAGCAAAGTTGGTGGCCAAAAATGGTATGCCTAATTTGACAAATTACGCAGCCAATTTTGAACAAATTTGGTAGACAACTTTGTTGGAAAAACTTGGCAGCCAATTTGATAATTACTTGTGGGTTGTCAAGTTTGACAAATCTTGGTTTGTCAACAAATGTAGGCTGACCAGATCTTGATCCAGATTTCAACAATAACTTTTACATTAAATTGAACCCCTGAACCGTTGAGCCACTCTTGTCACTTGTGCTCAGGGGTTCATCACTGATAAATTAAAAAATCAAAAACTGGAGCATTCACACCCTCTTTTCTCCCTTTTCCCCCCTTGATATAATTAAAAAGAATATTAAAAAACAATAAAAGAGTAACAAAGATGGAAAGAAAAAAGTGTTTTTTTAAAAAACATAGTCTAGTCCCTTATATTTCGCGGGTCCTATAGGTAAAACGAATTTTTCTCGTTTTAATTTTCCTGGTAAAGCAGGAAATGCCCACTGGAAACCAAGATTTGTCCATCTTCTTTCCCCAAACATATACAGCATTTACTTTATTTACCAATTTCCACAAATGTTATAACTAAATTAAGATCATGTGATCATCACAATACAAAAAAAATTATTTATTTCTATGCTTCTTCAATCTCAATCTGCATGCAATTAATTCACATTTTTTCTAAAAAATAAAAAAGATCAGCATTGATTTTGTGAATTGATTTGCAATCTAAAGGAGAATGTCTGGTTTTGTTGGTGTTGTTGTTTCTGATCAATGGCTTCATAGCCAATTCACCCAAGTCGAGCTTCGTGGCCTTCATTCCAGTGTATGTCTCATATTCTCTTCAAAATCATTTTCTTTTGTAGCTCATTTGGATGGTTATTACGTATTGTTTCATATTGTATTGTATTATTTTGATGAATACAAACATTATTTGGATTGATTGTATCATTGTTCATCGTTTTATATGATCCAAATAACCTACAATTATATATATAAAAAAAATGTAATGTACCGGGTGGATTAGGATTTCTTCTCATATGCACCTCGTATTTGTTGCTGGTGAGAGGTGTTAAGTATGCGCAGTTACCAAAAAGCGAGGGGGTGATAGGATTATTTTAAATAATAAGAGCGAGCAAGATGAGAAGAACAAAAATTGTAGCAAAGCTATCACATCAAATTTGTCATTACATAAGAATGAATTTAACAATACAATACAATAAACTTTACATAACAATCAAAACAAATATTGTATTTGAAGTAACAATGCGATATGATACAATACAATGTGTAATAACAACCATCCAAACAAGTTGTTTGTTGAGTTTTCCTTTTTCCCGGAAAAATGTCTTGTTGTTGTTAAGCTGAAATTTGGTTACAGTTTGTTTCTGCGGGGAATGGATCTGGAAAGGCAAGACTGGGCGATCTACCACCGGTTATGTGCAAGCTTAAGGCCTTGAAGGATATTCTCTCTGCAGATGACATTAGCCACATACTAAATGAGTCAGCTACTGATGCCAATGAAGAAATTGATTTCGAATCCTTTCTTCGGGTGAGTGCCAGACAATTTCGTCGTGTTTCTGCTTATATACTCATTCTCTTAGTTTTCAGCCAATATATATTTGGGATTCAAAAGGTATGAACAACAACTCTGGCTTTTTATATGTAAATTCCAAATGTCATTAAGTTCGCAATTGTATAATTTACTCTTGACATGTTTGGCTTTCATCCTCATCATGAGTGAAATCAATGAGCTCATCAAATTGCCTTGGTTATCCTATTACTTTCTTATCTCTATTTCTCATGTGTAACTCATAAGTTTTTTCTATCCGAAATGGCCCCTCTACCTTCCAAGGTTGGGGTAAGGTCTGCGTAAACTCTACCATCCTCTGACCTTACTTGTGGGACTTAGGGTATGTTACTGCTGTCTCATGATTCCTTGTGTCAACTAAGGTGTGGTTTTGTTTTTGGCTGGCTAGTTATATCTAGATCTACAAGGACGAGCAACTGCAAAATTGGGTAATACAAAATTAAAAACGTCGTCCTCTTTTCTCAAGGCCAGAACAACCACAATTCGTCACAATATTAGTGAATCTGAAAAGGCATCATATGTTGCACACATCAATAACTTTCTCAAAGAGGACAAGTTCTTGAAGGATTTTCTTCCTATAGATCCATCTGGCAATGCACTCTTTGATCTCGTGAAAGGTGGCGTTCTTCTGTGGTAAGTGTTACTCCCTCTATCCCATTTAAGTGTCTTAGTTTGACTGGATATGGAGTTTAAGAAATAAAGGGAGACTTTTGAATCTAGTGTTCTTAAATTAAAGATATGTGATGTACCAAAATAACATTTAATCTTGTGGTCTTAAACATGTTATGTGGAAAGTTCTTACTAAAGAAATGCCAAAATAGGAAAGAGACTTTCTTTTTCTTTTGAAACGGACTTTAAAAAGAAAGTAAGACAAACAAGTTGAAACGGATGGAGTATGAAGGATGAAGTTCGATGATTATATCTTGGAAATTCTTGTTTCACTTAATCATTTGATCATTTGCATGTTTATTGATTTATTAACTTAACCATGTAATGCAGTAAGCTTATCAATGTTGCCGTCCCTGGTACTATAGATGAGCGTGCTATCAATACCAAAAAGGTTCTTAATCCATGGGAGACGAATGAGAATCACACTCTTTGCCTGAACTCTGCAAAAGCAATTGGTTGCACAGTCGTCAATATTGGCACACAGGATTTAGTCGAAGCAAGAGTACGTAAAATCTCCGACATATAAACTACTTAATTATCAGTATTATAGCTACTGAGATTTCTTATGTTTTTATTCTGTTAGCCTCATCTGGTTGTTGGGCTGATTTCTCAAATTATCAAGGTATTTTTCTACTATTATACCTTTTTCGTATGTATGTAATGCAGCTGGAATTGTTACTCTTATTATTTCTGATGTTGTTGTTTTGGAAAATCAGATACAACTATTAGCTGATCTCAATTTGAAGAAAACTCCGGAACTTGTGGAACTGGTGGAGGACAGCAAGGTTTGTCGATAGTTGATTGTTTTTTCCTTTTTTAATTGTAACGCGGAGTAATGCTTTTAGAAGTTCTAATGCACCTTGATAGATAAAATAATAGTAGTGAAATTTGCAGGATGTGGAGGAGCTCATAGGCTTAGCTCCAGAAAAGGTTTTACTGAAATGGATGAACTTCCATCTAAAGAAAGCCGGATATAAGAAGCAGGTCAATAATTTTTCATCTGATTTAAAGGTGAGAAAGTTCTACGAGTTCAATATCAAATTACCTGTTTAGAAATTGGTAGCATTATGTTTCGAAGGACGTTGAGATGAAGTTCACACTAGCACAGCCGGATGTATCTGTGCGTATTTTGCTAAAGATATAACCCCGAGTTCTGTCATCTGTCTAGACATATGAATTATTCTGCACCTTACTTGAGTAGAATTCTCCAACTCTATTTCTGATGTTTGTTCTCTGTTCGCTGCAGGACGGAGAGGCCTACGCTCATTTGCTCAATGCTCTTGCACCTGAACTTGGTACAACCACCACACTAGATACTAAAGATCCAACTGAAAGAGCAAATTTGATTATTGAGCAAGCAGAGAAACTCGATTGCAAAAGATATGTTACCCCACAGGATATTGTTGAGGGCTCGCCAAACTTAAATCTTGCATTTGTTGCACAAATATTCCAACACAGGTCAGATTAACAAGTTCTTTTCCATAGACCAATTATCTAAAACTTGAAATTTCTTTCTTCAAGTAGATAATCAGGACGATGGAGATACATCTACATACTTTTTTTTGTTCCTTCAAGTTATAATCCGGTTTTATAGCAAATATTATAGATCAAAAATCCTCAGGCTGAAACGCGAGCTGAATTAAGCTAACTCTCAAGTTCAGCTTAGTTTTTGTTAAGATTAGCATTCTTCTGTAATCTTAGTTTTTGACTGAGAGATATCGTGACAAGAATGCTACTAGCAAACGTATTAGCTGCCTCCATTCAGCATTTGGTGTTTCCACTCATAACTGATTTGCTATTATATTGTTAAAGATTAACGAATTTATTGTATGAAGCCTCGTCTACAATTTTTTGAATGAATGGTAAGAAAATTTATAAAGAGGTTGATGCTTAGATACGTGGAGTTCACAATGATGTACTTTTCCATCTATTAAAGAGTTGTTTTTTCATAATATAGGAATGGACTGTCAGCGGACACCAAGAAAATATCTTTTGCTGAGATGATGGAGGATGATGACCAAACATCTCGAGAAGAAAGATGCTTTCGTTTGTGGATTAACAGCCTTGGAACTGATACCTACGTAAATAATCTATTTGACAGTGTCCGAACTGGGTGTGTACATTGTTTCTTTGTTCGACATTATTTAGACTACTATATAAATGAGATTTGATGGTAATCCTCTTAACATACAGGTGGGTACTCCTCGAGGTACTCGATAAAATTGCACCAGGATCAGTCAACTGGAAGCAAGCAACAAAACCCCCAATTAAGATGCCTTTTAGAAAAGTTGAGAACTGCAACCAAGTCATACGGATCGGCAAAGAACTAAATTTCTCCCTTGTGAATGTAGCTGGAAATGATATTGTACAAGGAAACAAGAAGCTCATATTAGGTAGTGATACTTTCTTCTCAACATCTATTTACTTGCCACTGTAGATCAACTTTTTATTCGATACATCACGCCCCAAATATGCTTTAGGAGTAAACAAATACTATGTGTTTGCATACATTGACGGAGATACCTTATCCTATCGATTCTTTATAGTGAATATGATGGATATTGCAAATATTTGGCAATGTGACATTAGAAATGATTTAGGTGTTATTAATTGTTGTATTGTTATAGAAGTAAAAGATTCATTTTCTTTTCTCAGCCTTTTTGTGGCAGCTAATGAGGTTCACAATGCTGCAACTGTTGAAAAACTTGAGGTTCCATGCCCAAGGAAAAGAAATAACAGATGCCGACATCCTAAATTGGGCAAACAGAAAAGTGAAGAGTGCAGGCAGGAAATCTCAAATGGAAAGCTTTAAGGTGAAAAACAGAAAAGCTTCAAACCTAATACGCTCAGTTTCTGTTTATCGGCGTCTGAGTTCTTTGTTTTGTTCTTCTGATAGGACAAAAGTCTATCAACCGGGATATTCTTTCTTGAACTTCTTAGTGCAGTCGAGCCAAGGGTCGTAAATTGGAGTGTTGTAACCAAGGGGGAAACAGGTAAACTATTGAAACATATGGATTCATTTATATGTAAATAGAGAAGATTCAAATTACTTAGATGGTCACTCAACTCATAGCTTTTACCTCGGAAAGTCATTTTCTTTGTTGAAGCTACTTGGAATCAAGAAGAAAAGCGACTTTCTAAGATAATAACAATTAATTCTGAGAAATCAACTCAAGATTCAATATATCCTCACCCTGCTCCTGACCAATTGGCAACTCGGAAGAAAAGTTTCTCTTCTGGTTTTATCAAAATTACTGATCATTCTGTATGCAACTGCAGATGAGGATAAGAAGCTTAATGCAACATATATAATCAGTGTTGCACGGAAACTTGGATGCTCCATTTTCTTATTGCCAGAGGATATAATAGAGGTAATATATCAGATAACAAACTACTTTTTTGTGCCCCTGTTTTGTACACCATACCAGACGGTGATCATAAGTTAAAAGGCTCCAGTTTTAGTATCAATTAAGTGCTCTCATTACAGATGTTAGAACCGGGAATATAATAGAATACTTGGAACTGAACGTAATCAGTAGTTATTCATTTATACATGCGGATCAAAGTTATATTGCACCAGATTTTTTCAGAAAATACTTCCCATGAAAACCATCTTAGCATTAACTATGAGATTGGTGACATAATCTCTGATTTCTATTCAGCCTTACATATTACTTCTCCTTCCATGCTAGTAGTCGTAGCATTTATCCAGTAGTTTCTTGTACTTCGATTATCCTATACTGTTCCTCTTTTTTTCCAGAATACTTTGCCATACTTTCTGTATTATTTTGTCGAGATTTCTCCACTTCCGCTATTTCTCTTTCAATCTACTTGGATATGCTTTTCCTTGAATCAAGGATCTATCAGAAACCACCTCTCTATCTCCCAAGGTAGGATTAGCATCCATTTACTATGCCCACCCCAAAAGCTGAGTTGTTTGCAATTCTATTAACTCCTTAGGAGCATAGATACCATTAAAAACTGAACACGAAAATCTAAACATTTGTTTGGTTTTTTTGTAATAGCACCAAAATGCTTCTTTGCTTCAAAAGCTAGAAGCAATTTCTTTGTTCATGACCATTGACCACAAAACTTTATGATGTTTGCATCCTAGCAATTTCTTATCTATGAAATATTAGCTTCCATGCATTACTTCTTTTTTCGGACTGCGTTGACCTTTTCTCTCCTGGGGCTAAGGGTCCTTTGGAAATGGTCTCTCTGCCTCTGAGGTAGGGTAAGGTCTGCATACACTCTACCTTCCCCAAACCCCACTTAGTGGGAATACACTGGATGTTTTGTTATTGTTGAAATCTAAGTTTCCAAAGAATCAACTCTTTTCCTTGACTCCTAACTGATTTCACCAAACAGGTAAACCAGAAGATGATCCTTACTCTCACAGCAAGCATCATGTATTGGAGCTTGCAACATAAAGCTGATACTCCAGAGACCATCCCTGAAGAAGACAATGCTGCTGCTTCTGATGAATCTCCAGCGGCTCCAGCTGCCCCTGCTGATGATGAGGATGGTTCTTCCTAAGTCAGAAAAAAGGAGCGGCAAGAAAACAGAGATATTCATGAAATAAGTATAGATAATATGGTTCGTATTGTCACTGATGAATTGGTGAGAGTCCTCAGCATTTGTTTTCAAGAGGACAAATCTCATATGGTTGGTCATATAATATGTTCATTACCTATAAATTCGTTAGTCTCTATTCTTTATCACCACAAAGTGGCTAGGGTGGTTGGTATAAGGCAAGAAAAAAGTAACTTGTATATTTTTAAAGAATCTTTAGGCTCCCTGGACTTACAGATTACCAGGGACTTCAAATAGACAGTAATCTTGTTTTCTTCATGGATCTGATATGAGATATGAATGTCAATCTAACCATTGATTTTTTAAAGGGCATACATGTCCCTTAACTTGGTCTCAATTGGTGTCTATGCCCTCTAACCTTGGGCGTGCATAAGCCAGCACTTGTATGAAATTAAACAAGTAGACATATGCTTCCTACATGGCATTCCATGTGGTATTTGCGCTATGCAGGGACGTATGTATACTCGTTCAATTTTATACAAATTTAAGTGTCTTCTTCTGCATTCCAAGGGCGTTGATGCCAAGTTAAATGACTTATTTAATGTTTTTTAAAAGTAATTCAATGAATTTGACTCAGAAATTGCAGGATACTTTTGCTTACTTGAAGCAGTATCCTGCTACTTATATTTACACCGTAAATGATGTATACAAGCAAAAGACCAAGTCAGTCTGTAAAAAGAATGCAAAGAAAAAGAAGAAAACTCTTCCACTTGCCAAAAGTGTATCAAGAACTTCACATATAAGATCACTTTTATTTTCCTCTGGGGGATTCCCTTTGATACATGAACAAACACCACATTTATAAGATTAAAAAAAGAAAAAAAAAACTCAGAACAAACAGCACATTTTAAAAGATTTTAAAAAATAAAAGAAAAAAAAACTCATATAAGTTCTTGTTCACTACTTGCATTACATTCAAGCCCATTAGTTCTTTCTTGTTCTGCCATTTGCATGAGCATCTCAAGGCGCTTGTCAAAAAGTAATGCACTCTCATCTCTTTCGTCAAGTTCCGCAGCTTCAGCTTCGAGCCATTTCTCTCGCAGATCGTCCAAAATGTTTCCTTCAGCTGTGCTCAGCTCAGCTCCTGGAGCACTTGGGGCAGTTGTACGAAGTGAGGAATCACCAGATGGTGGCGGAAGGGTCAAAAGCATTGCCCTGAACTCTGGAGTATCCGCAAATGTCTCAAAGTTACATGCCATTGCATCTAGACAATACTCCCGAATCTTTACAACACCATACCTAAAAGTGAAAACCAAAGAACTTAGATTAATTAAGCAAAAATACAATGGAAATAACCCAGACACGGTATTCAATTTGTGGAGCATTCTCTTTTAGCTTTACGTATAGTTCATCGAATAAAAGCATTAACATTGACTGGATAAACAACACCTTAGCTACTTCCTCTTTGTATGACAGACATTAATACTTAGCTACTTCCTCTTTGTATGACAGACATTAATACTAAACCTAGTCCAAGATGCCACATCAAATGATACTGGATGAATTTCCTTTACTAACCAAGTCCATGATGGGCATGGATCAAATTGATCATATGACATGTCACCATCAGGCGAAAGCTTAATGTGTTTGATGCATTTCTTGCTGAATCAAAATCATCTCATATCTCCATATTAGCAAATTACTTTCAAAAGAACCCCGGAAATATGCATCTAGAGTCTGATATATTAAGCAGAACCAGACATGCTAGTGCTTAGAACACAAGCCTTCGAACACCCAGATGGCTAGATCATGCATGTGCTCTTGAATCATAGATTGTAATAAAGAATCTAATGATGTCGGTGAGTTTTTAATGTGTGATTTTCTCTTCGTAAGGAAGTTAGAGAATAAGTAACAAAATTGTTTCTGATTCATGAGGTAGTGAGGTACATAACATTTTTTTGTCATATACACAGATAGACATTTTAATTTGGCTTCAACTAGCACTTCAACGGGCAACTAAACAGTCCAACTTTGAAAATGCATATCTACACACCTCAACTCGTCCGCACTGTGCCTCGTGGACACCCGACACTCACATGACACATAAATTTTGGAGGTGTCTTGATGATTATTTTGTAAGTTCGGAGTGTTTAAGTAACACAACAGAGACAAGTTGAGGTGTCACGCATCCTCAAAGTTGGACTGTTTAATTGTTAGTTAAGGTGTGCATCTATGTATCATGCCCTGTTTTTTGTCCATAAACCAACCATATAAAATTCGGGAGCATTTACAATGATGTTGTTCATAGGTCTTAATGCATATTACATTTTAACTCTTGCTCCTCTAGATAAATAGTAAGAGACGATCAAGGGTAGGACTATAGACACCAAATAACTTACGCACAGGAGTTTTAGCTTTAAGTTTAAACATCCAAAAAGACTGATTAGAAGATGGTGATGATCCATAACCAAAGAGATCTCAAAAAAGTTCCTAGAGCAGACATTGGTATACACAAGCAAAGGAATGTGAATACTTTTTATGCATATCGGTATATAAAGAAGGAATACAACTAAAAAAGACAGATAGCACATACATGTCTGACACTACCAGCCAATGGCACAAATCAGCAGGAGACACCATTTCCAAATGTGGCAGCAGTGCATCTGCTACGACACGTTTAAGGGGAAACAACAGGTACCTTGAAGCAGCATCAAACATTTCTTCAGCCTGGTAAAAGAGATTGCATGCATCATAAATTAAACTATCTGACGAGTCAATGCAGGGGAGAAAGAGAAATAATTATGGCTATTATGTAACTAAATATTAGAACAACATACTTGATAAGGATCAATATCCTTCAACCCGTCAGTATACCTGTTTAACAAAATATGAGTTTGTTAGCAAGAGTTTGGAAGATAAAACAACCGAAATACGCACAGCAGAAAGCCATGTCCTATGTCATCGGAATGTACCAAAGCTAGTTTGTTAAGGAGCGCTGCCTGAGTCATATTGGTTATCAATTAAAGGTACAATCACATAAATGTTGTTGATGATGCAACACATACTGAAATACAATATACTTTGTTTTTTCAGGGAAGGGGGTGTGCATGTAAAAGCAGCAAAATAGGTCTAGTTATTGTTTATTTCTGCATTTCCATTTCAAAGAAATACAAATGAGAAATAGATGACTCACATATACTCTATCATTTTCTTAAAAGCTCCAACAGTCAAATCATGTTCCTCAATGCATGGAAGTGCATAATCTGGTAAACAATTTCTCCCTTGCAGAAAATCCTTCATGCGTGACAACCTCGCTTTAAAATATTCAGACCTTGATGCTAAGACCACTTGATGGCAACGAAAGATCTTCTTATCAACTATAACACAAACATCTGCAAGATCATCTTCAAACTCACTAATCTGCATTGAACTGACAAGACATACAAGACCATCAACATCGAGATTCAAGTTCCATTCTCTGTCAGAATTCGCAAGAGCAATTTGAAGAATCTTATGCAAGGCATTTGGAAGACGGTCTTCTTCTGGGAGAGAGATTCCCTGCAAGATAAACCGTTTTTGGGAGTTATCTACGTCCCTTAGTGCTTTGTACTCGGCATATTTCTGATGAATCAACTCTTTCTCAAGGACTTTTTGTAGTGACTGGCATTTGCAAACTTTGCAAATTCTGACAAGATCTTCCATGTCATCTACTGCTATATCAAGCCTGTCGGAATAAAAGAAGTGGATGAGGCTATAAAGAGCATGATAAGACAGCTTTTCCCTAGAGAATCGTACTTCCTTTTTATCCTTCCACTCAGTCTGAAATTTCTTTTCAAAGAAAGGCGACCGTGCAGTCAAGATTACTCTGTGAGCTTCAATAGGCCTACCCTGCACGTAGAATACAACATCCGGAGGAAAGTCACTGGGGCTGGATCCTCCATTTTCTGAATTACCTATTAATTATCCCAGACCATCATGTCATTTTTGAGTGCATGAAGACAATCTGGACAAAGAATCAGAGAGTGTGATATATGCATACAGCTAAAGAACCAAAGTACTAGTACAACCAGAGTGTCCAACTCTAAAGGAACCCCAACAAACAGAACATCCAATGCATCCAAAAAGATTTACTAACACGCGCAAGAAAACAGTAAACAATAATGATAGACGAAGATTTGAACACCATTACAAAAGGGCATTACTTCACTATAACTGGAAGTTCTACTAAGTACAGTCTATCCAGCTAGACAATCACACAACACAAAAAGACTTCCCCAGGCCTACAGTGAGAGCGAATGTCAATCAAAAAAGGTGGACTGATCAGGTTCTGTGTTTAAAGATCAAAACCCGAATGGAATAGTAATAAAGTGGAAAACTAAGCACAGATCCCATCAACACATGAGGGGATTTAAGATAACAATTGATGGTACAATAGCTAGTCAAGGAGTCATGGGAAAAGACTATTTATTTCGGAATGTAAGTTGTGGGGTCAAAGTTTGGCCGGAAAACTTAGTAGAAATTGGTAGTCAAACTTAGTGGAATTTGATAGCCAAACTTTGTGTAAATTGGCTGCCACATTTGTGTCATTAGTGATGCAAGCAAGAGGTTAAATAACTCCATAAACAGAGTAGTGATTGAGCATTTAAAAGACACACCAAACCAGAGAGAGCAATGAAGAGCAATCTACAGGCTATATCTTAGTCAGTGAGGAAATAATATGGGAGTAATATTATAGTGAGTTGTACGGAATAATAGAGTATTGTTCTTCTTCTAAAAGAATAGTCATCTTTGGACACTACCAAGTTGCAATAAGTTTTGTTGTATTACTTTATTCGGGGATCATATTTATCCCTTAAGATATTTGGTGTCGTTGTTACTCTCTTCTTCGGCTATTTAGCATGGATATTATCCTGGGTGGGATTATCATTTTCCCAAAAACGTGGTATTAGACCCATGACAAATAATAGCTTATTGTCCTTTCAGTTGCCTCGTCTCATAAAAGAAAATTATGAAAAATGGTGTCTACAAATGAAAATCTTCCTGGCTATCAAGATGTTTGGAACATTGTAGACAAAGGGTATATAAAACCCTCTAATGAGGAAATCTTGTCCCGAAATAAAAAAGATGTCCTGTTAAAGACAAGGAAGAACGATTAACAAGCCCTCACACTCATCCATCAAAGTTTGGATGATGGCATGTTTGAGAAGGTGGCTGCAAAAGAAGCTTGGGAAATGATAATTCCACTAGGATAATATCCATACTAAATAGCAATAACAAGAGAGTGACAATGACACCACCTATTATAATGGGATATATATGATATGTGAATAAAGTAATACAACAATACTCAGTAAAATTTGGTAGTGTCAAAAGACGACTGCTCTTTTATATCATACAACTCACTATGATATTACTCCCACATACTAACATAAAGTATGTGGATCACTCTCACACCTCTCGCTGTTTTTAAATACCTTATTGCTACTATATTTATAGAGTTCTCTCTTGCTTGTATTACTAATGACACAAATGTGGCAGCCAATTTTCACAAAGTTTGGCTAACAAATTCGACGAAGTTTGGCTGCCAAATTTCAAAAATGTGGATGCCAAACTTTGATCCTACAAATCTCCCCCTTAATTTTGATTTTTCTTTCTCATTTCAAGACTTGATCTCAACCTTGGAAAGTCTTCAAATTTGAGGGATTTTGTGAATATGTCTACAGTGATTGTGAGATTTCACATACATGAGTTCTACTTCCTTTTTAGCAATGCATTCTTTGATAAAATGATGTCTTATGTCTATGTGCTTATTTCAATCATGGTACGCCAGATTATTGACAAGTGCTTGCTCAGATTTTTTATCAACACAAATTGTAGTGGCTTTAATTTGTGGCAAATTAAGCTCCTTCAGCAATCTTCTGAGCTAAATAGCATAACACGTACATGATGTTGTTGCCACATATACAACTTCAAAAATCAAGAGTGTAACAATGAATTGTTTCTTTGAACTTCAAAAAACAACACAAGTAAAACACAAAATCAAATGTGTTTTTTCTATCATTAATATCCCCGCATAAACTCAATCTCAATATCCACAAGGTTAAAATCATCAAAAACAAAGAATAAAGTAGTCCAAACTCGAGATAAAATTAACGATAGGTTGGAGGTATAGGGACATACTCTGGAGTCCAAAGGGTTTAAACTAAGCAGGACCAAAGTAAAATACTTGGAGTGCAAATTCATTATTGTGAAGGATGAAGCGAACATCGAAGTGACGCTTGTCACTCAAGCTATTCCAAAGAGAATATCTCTGATGATGTCACACTATATGGCAAGTACATGGATCCATCATCCATGGTAGTGATGATATCGATGATGATGTCACACTATTGGTAGTCTGGCCTTACCAACTTCTTGAAACCGTCTCTCTATTTTTATAAGACAGTGGTAAGGTCCGCGTAGACCCCACTTTGTGAAATTTCACCGGGTATGTTATTGTTGTTGTTACTAATAGAGATATTCTGTGCCTTTAAGTAGATGATCTTATTCTAACAGGTAACAACCTAGTTATGTTTGAAGCTTTCAAGAAAGCTATGTCCCTTAAGTTTGAGATGACGAACATAAGGCTCATGTCATATTACATGGGCCTAGAAGTGAAGCAAATGGAGGAAGACATCTCAAGAGAGCTATATAAAGGAGATTTTGAAGAAGTTCAACATATTCAACTGCAATCCTGTGAACACTGAACACCCCAATAGAAAATTATTGAAGTTTGATGATGGTGAAAAGGAGTGATCAATGAAGTGGATTGAATCCTATGAGGTCTTAGGTTTAATTCCTAGTACACACAAAACACTAGTTTGTTCTTCTTCTTTGACGCAACTTTCTCCGGTGGTCCTAAATTCACCGCCTGAACACATCCCGTCGATCTACTCTGGCGAGCTCTGAAGAACGGCGACAAATTGCAGACTCAAAATTTAGGGTTCTGGCAAGATTTCTGAAGCGAATTCCGGCGACACGAGTATTTCGGGCGAGTTCATGACGTCGACTATTTCAGAGGAAGAAGATGTAACTTCTTTGCACAGTTGTGTTTGGGTCTTTTGCGTCGGATCGGCAATCTCCAACTTCACATTCCGACGGTCCAGGTTCACTCGTTCCTCCATTTCTCTGTACTTCTTGATTTTGAAATTCTTTGCTATTGATTCCTCCTTTCTCTGTACTTCTTGATTTTGACATTCTTTGTTACTGATTCCTCCTTTCTCTGTACTTCTTAGGCTGATTACTGTTACAATTCGTTTTCCATATATTGTGGGCTTCGAAATTCCTATTACTTTTTCAGCCTGTATTCAAATTTTTGAAATAACTTGCATTAGATTGTTTTTACTTCTAGATTTTCTTAGTTTCTGAGCTTCGAAATTCTTGATAACAACCCTCCATTTTCTCCTTCTTTCCTGGTTCAAGCGTCTTGTTTCGCTCAGGTTCACTGTTTCTTTATCTTATTTCTTGTTTGGATCACTGTTATCTATTTGTAGCTCTTGTTCCGATTACTGTTATATATTTGTATTTCTAGTTGCTTGTTGTTTCCTTGCTGCCTGGTACTTTCTGCATATATCTTATCTGTTCTTATCGTGATTGTGGGCTGTTTGTTATATATCGTGAGTATAGTGCTGTATACAGATTGTTGGGTAGTTGTTACATATTGCTGGATATTGCTGATTACATATCGATTGTGGGCTGTATAGCATATTGTTTTTGGGTATCTTCCTGTTGTTGGTAGTTTTCTTGTTGTTTTACTGTTTTTCTTGTATATTCGCTAGATTGCTTTACTGTTTTACTTGTATTTTTTTGGATTTTGTAGCTTAGAGAGTTTTTAGTTCTTAGTTACTGACATCGAGATCTCATGGTGGACTAGAGTCATGTTATCGGTTGGGGTCAGGGGTAAGGGGTAGAGAGGCATGGGGTTATTCAAGTTAAGGGTCGGGTCGTGGAATATAGGATCACTTATAGGGAAATCCATAGAGCTAGTGAAGTGTCTTAAGAGGAGACATATTAATATTGAGTGTGTTCAGGAGACCAGATGGGTAGGTACCAAGTGACACATCCCGCCCAATTTCTGCCCCAAAAACAGTGCAGAAACGTGTCCGTCGCGCCCCAGAAGACCCCGGAAGCTTCCAAAACCGTTGGAACAGTAAAATAGCCATTGGAATAGTGTTCTGGCCGTTGGAACGGTGTTCTGGACGTTGGAATAGTCTTGTGGTCGTTGGGAGGGACTTAGGGTGTAGATATTAATTACATGTTGGCCCTTAGGGAGTAGTATATATAGGAGGGCCATTTTCATTTGTTAGGCATCAAGAAAAGCACACAAAACATAGAGATCATCAAGCAAAGCATTGTATAGCTTTCAAATTCTCTAATAAAGAGTTCTTTCTTTGTTCCTCCAGATATTCAAGTTCCTTCTTAGTCTTTCAAAGTTCTGCTAAGCATTAGAGTCAGGCGGACTAGTGACTAGAGCGTTGAAAGTTTGCTAGGCCGCACGGTTCGTTGGAATTACGACCAAGTCCGTGACAATTGGTATCAGAGCGAAGGTTCGAAGAACATCAAGAGGAATGGAAAGTGGAAGCGAGATCACCCAAGTTGGCAAGGAGAAATCCAAAAGCCAGAGGTCTCGATCCAGGGAGGCCGTCGTGGAGTTTGAGACACGGCTATCCAAAGTGGAATTGGCCATAGCCGATGGGCAGGAGAAGTTCAAGGAGGCCGACCAGAAGTTCGAGGAGGTCGAACATGCCCTAGATGGATTGAGGGAGGAGATGCAATCTGTCATGAACCAAGTCTTGGCCCAATGTCTCGACTGTGTGAAGGCCATGGAGGAGACACACAGGGCAGAGATTTCTTCAATGCGAGAAGAGCTTGGAGGCTTTTACGCAAGCTGGAAAGCACAGAGGAGGAGCTTAGCCTGTGCAAAAAGGCTCTTGCCCAAGGGGATGCGAGCACGTCCGAGGTAAGGACTACACCTTCCAAGTTGGATGTTCCACGACCCAAATCTTACAAAGAGTCCAGAAATGCCAAGGAACTAGACAACTTCATCTGGAGCATGGAGCAATACTTTAGGGCGCTCGCCATGACTAACGAAGCCCTAAAGGTAGATATGGCCAGTCTCTACCT
>JAOTQR010000097.1:17298026-17311926 GCA_025774065.1 Solanum ossicruentum | reverse complement strand
AGATATTTTGTTTATATTTAGTTCCTTAGAATTGAAGGCTTAGCTTTGTATATATTCTGACTTTGCATATTATTTATTGTGAATAAAAATATTCCCCTTCTTTCAAAAACGTCTATCTTCATAAACAGAATTTAGCGATCACTTAACCATGACTAAGTGATATACATTCTTGAACAAGATCAAAATACTTGGTTAACTACTATGTGGAGAGACTCCCACAGCTATGAATAAACTGTAAACCAAGTTAAGATAAGCTATTCACGATATGCTGAAACACGACTTCCATCTCCACTTCCACCATGATACAATCATTAAAAACATAACCTTTTTTCGGATCATGCAGCTGAGTTAAAGGCATATAACCTGTATATCCCCAAGACGGTGAGGTGGAAGAATACCAAGTACAATCTGTATAAAATTTACAGATATTATCAGATATTTAAAAAGTTACATGTGATGATGAACTAGATAACAAATATGTGACTTACAAGATCGCCTTTTGCATCCACCATTGATCTGATTTTTGAGGTTAATGCTGCATTTTGCCTTCAGTTTTTTGCGGTGATTGAAGTCCTTAGAATCAACAGAATATATGTATATTGAGATATCGTATCCCTTATTGTTTGATTCGCCATTTGGATATACCCTTAGCTGCCTACATAACAAATTAACAAAAGAAATAAGAAACAAATAAATTCAAAATGAGTGATAGTACAGTAGAACAATATATACCATTTGTAATTTGATGCAGTAAATTCTTCAGAAAGCCACTCTTTGCCAAGATTGGAGAAATTACAGATCGTCCATTCACGTTTAAATGAGCCGTTGGGTTTCACAATGGACAAACGTTCAGCAATTGCTTGCTTTTGGATGACAAATATTTCTGCTCCAAGCACACATTTGTCGTCAACAAGGTATCCGTTAGAGGCCTCTTTGAATATTTTGTGAGAAAGAAACTTGGGAAGTCCCCATAAAGACTTGATAGGTTGGAATCGCCGCATTTTTCCTGAAACAAGGCATATAACTAAAACGATTAGATCAATGGCGGAGCCAACATTTTCATCATGGTGTTTGTATCAAGAGTGTACAACAATCAATATATGTATATTTAACCTATATATTCAAACCACAAAGAGTGTTCATCTGATCACACAATGTAGCTCCGCCTTAGATGAGATAAGCTAGTGGGAAATGTATATGCTAAAGAAAGGAAATAATATTGTACCTCGCACTGAAAGATAATTGTCACGAAGCTGATTGAAGACAAAGAAGGTAAATATAGCATTGACCTCCCAACCAGCAGGCAGGGAATTTGTCCCTGAAACAGCTAAGTAAACTGAAATATGTCCACTTCCTTTTTCATGTGTGTTCCCATTAGGATAAACGATCATTTTCCTGAATAACATATGAGTCTTACCATTTAATTATAACTACCATACTAGTGAAGATTGTATCATTTATAATGAACACATTAGTGAGTCTTACCATTTATAACCACCAGCCTCAAACTCATTTGATTCAAACTTGTCGATGCCACTCTCTGAAAGTAGTGAGAAAGACTCAATTTTCAACAAATAGTGTGCTGGCGAAGCTTCTCTAACTTCCGTCGTTACTTCTGTCCATAATATTGCACATCAAACAAAAAGTAAGGGTAAAATTAAGAGGCAAATAAAATATAATATAATATGCATGTACAAAATAAATTAAACCTTCATCTTCAGGAACAAGTGATCCCATGTTAGTAATAACCTTAGGCTAGTATTTTCCTAATGCTTCTGCTATTTTGTTTTGATGGGAGGAATTGAAACATAAATACAATCTTTATATTAAATTGGCTTATTTTAGTTAAATAGTTATTTAGCAAATATAAAAGTATAAACGAATTGAAATTTAATAGCCGTGTATTCTGCATAAAAAAAGAATTTTTATTCACACCCATTCAAATTATTTTTCTTATAAATAATAAGAGATATTTAGTATCATCTCTCTTTGACTCGCCATCATTTCTCCATAAAACTAGCAAAAAGGTTATTTATAATTATCAACCTCCTTAAAATTAGCAAAAAAAATAAAATTAATTTTCCAACTTTTTGCTAGAAGATATGGTAGAAACTTATCCATATTCATTTAACAAATTTGTATATATCCATTTGCATTGATATACAATTGATTCCTATTTCATCTAATATGTTGGTATACATTTGTATTTGTTACGTCCATCCTTATTCATTAACAATTTCGTATACGTTTGATTGTATTAGTATCTTTCTACTTTTACATAGGTATATACTGATCCAATTTCGTCTAACAAATTCGTATACCTTTATTTAAACAAAAAGTAGTATTTATTTGTCCTTATTCACCTAACAAATTTGTATACATCTGTTTAACCGAGATTGATATTCATTGGTATACACCAATATGTATTCATCTAATAAATAGATATACATTTATTTGCATTACTATTTTCGAATGCGATAACAATATTCATTAATAAATTTAAATACATCTGTTTGAGACAAATTTAAATACATTCATTATCAAACAATAGCAAATTAACAAATTTAAATACATTCATTATCAAACAATAACAAATTAAATGTACTATAGAATAAAATCATCATAAATATATTATAATTTATTATATAAGACCCAAAATGAATACTCTAAAAAATATGTAACAAACTATAGTGGAAGTTACATTTAACTAGACTACGGGAGTAATCAATCTTCATCGTTCGTCTTTCTTTTTTTTTCTTTTTATACTAATTTTAAGGAGAATTTTTAGTTGGAAGAAGTTAGAAGGGGGAGAAAGCATTATATATTCTTTACTATTTTTAAGGAAAAATGATTATGGGTTACGTAGTGCTAATTTTTTCTTTTTTACTGCACAACCATTTTATGCCAATTTTTGTAAAGGAAAAAAATACAAAAATTAGATTTATTAAATAAGATATTTATGTGAATCCTCCTCTAACTTAATTAATCGAGTTGGACCTTAAGTCCAAAATATTTACATTATGGACCTTTCCCTTATTTGCTGAACAGGTCATATATTAAAAATTCAGGCAGGCATTAGCAGAAAGACCACAACTTGTTCAACCTGTGTTATTTAAAATTCAAGCTTATTAGGCACAGTTAATAGTTATTCCCTCTAAGTAATTCAAACAATTGAAGTATTCCATAGAAGCTATCTTTGATCAGGTACTAATAATATCACCAAGAAAGCTTTGATAGCTTGGGATAAAGTATGCACTCCTAAATGTATAGAGATATTTGTTTGAATTTTTTGTCATTCATTAAAAAAATTATTTTTAAATAAAATGATCTTTTCATCATTTTAAAAAAAAAATTTAAGATTATATTTCTAATACTGACTTTTAAAATTTGAAAAGAGGTGATAAGTATCTATTGAGCAGACTCTTGCGATAAGTATTATATTACGTGTTGTTTAGTTTACAACAAATTATTACTCTATTTTTCTTAAATTTTGATACAAAGAGTTGTTTCTTATTGTAAGTCAACTTAATTATCTAAGTATGAGAAATGTTGTTTGAACTTTTTGTTTTTTATTAAAAAGACCAAATCGTATTTTCATCATTTTCTTTAAATTGTTATTGAATTAGATTTATAATATTGACTTTTAATATATATGGAAAGAAGTGATAAAATAAGGACTTTTAGTCGTGAAAAGACTTCTAAATCTTTCTTATTTGATAGACTTCTATTTCTTCCTTATTTGAATTAAGAAATACCCTAGATAAATAAAATCTTAATTTACTATGGATTCTAATTAGTGATAGAATATCTATATAAAGGACCTTTATAAATAAATAATTTATTAAAATTACTTTTGTAGTGAATTATTTATTCTTTTATCAGTTCATAATTTTTTTTTTTTTTTGCTTTGATTAAGCGCAAAGTGGCGTACAACAATACTAGTATGGATGAAAAGTGTGTTTATTGCTAGACTCATGAAGAAACCAGATATCATCTTTTTGTACAGTGTCAAATTACAAAAATAGTTTGGGATGATTTAGTTACATGTATGAAAAGCAAAAATCATAAAGTTAATGACTAGGAACAACATTAGGATCGAGAGAAATCACAAACTATTTCTCATCATAAAAGCTTTTAAAATAATTGATTTTAGAAGTATGTCGACCAGATTATTAACATGAGTAAATTCATAATTTCTTGTTCATCCACTTCTCATAATTTTGATTCAGACATATAAAAAGTAATCTAATCACATATTGGGCTCAACTCCCGTCTAATGTATGTATGAAACTATTAAGTGACTGGGAAATTTTGAATTCTTCGAAAAGTTTAATTTGAAAATTTCATATCATGATTTCACATTTTTTAAGTATAAAACTTGACTCATAATTTTATATTTTGAAAAAAGAAAACCATTTTAGGTCGAACAACCATTCATTATGTACACAAAATTTATAATTATTATTATTACTCTTATTAATTTTCATTTTAGCCACCTGGAAACTTTAAATTACATTCCTAATAATTTCAATTGTAGGGAAAAAGCCATCACTTAGAATAACTATTAACTGTTTACACAAAACTATCTTATTTCTGTCACACATGTCGTTAATAGATAAATATTGTGATGATCTTCGAAACACGGAAGGATAAATATTATTTATTTTACACATAGCTTTTGATAGCATATTCCACTTTTTTATGAACTTTTACTTGTCCAATAACTTCTATAAAGAATTGGGACAATTATTATAGTTTTCACAACTTATAAAATTTTCATGTTTATAAACAAATGATACAATCATGTCCAAACAAAACTCATACTTCATCTTGTTAATTGGAAAAAATGATTTACATTTTGAAAATATGACTTATTACTTAATTGATTTTAGTATAAATCAAATTCTCAAAAATTGAACAGAATCGTCACCTAATTTTAAGGATAATTAGAAAATCAATACATTTTAAAAGACTTAACAGAAAAAATCTTTTTAAAATACCAAAGAGAGGGTTCGGGTTGAATTTCCATTTTGAGAAGAAATTACTCACTCAAAATGGTCGCTAACTTGCGATTGACCAACGATTAAGAAATCTGACTAACTTTGAAAATTTAGACTAAATTCAAAAAAAGTGACTAACTTTAAAAAAATAACTAGATTTCAAAAATTGATTGAGTTTGAAAAATGTTGACTAAACTTGAAAGAATTGACTAAATTTTGCAAAACATTGACTAAATTTAAAAAATTGACTAAGTTTGAAAGAAATTGACTAAATTTAAACTAATTTTTGCAAAAAACATTAAGATGAAAATTAACATAAATGGTAGACATATTGGGGAAATTAATTAGATTAAATAAATAATTAATACAAATAATGTTAGAGTTAGTAAGAAAACAAATACTTCAAATAATAACAAAACATAAGGAAAACAATTAAAATAGAAATTGGGCTTAGCAGGCCCAGTTCTTCAACACCTGTCCTAATCTAGCAATTGGGCCTGCCTGGCCCGCTAAGTCTATTTTCCCAGCTGTTGCCTTTTGGGCTTGGCCCATTTCTGCCTGTGTATACACTTACTGTATGTTTTCTGTATATCAGTGTATCTTCACTGATATTGGCCTTCAAAACCTGTATGTCAGCTCCCATTCATGTATATTGCTTCTTTTGACCTGTCCAGCAGTTATTCAGAGGGCTTTGGCCCACTTCCCTGCTGTATACAGTGTATACTAGTGTATATCTTCTGTATATACAGACATGTATGAGCTGTGTATACAACCCATATACATCTCTCCACACCTGCATTTCTGCTTCCAAAAAGCTGTATAGTGTTCTCCAAAGCTAAGAGAGGATGGGCTGACTCGAAGAGGAGGAAGTTTGGGCTTCCATGGCCCAAGAATGCAAAGATGGAGTCCAAAATGGCCCGGAGGATATTACATGCGAAAGAGAAACAGAAAATAAACTTAGTAATTTCTCATTGAGAAGATTGAAAGCAAATATTATTAATTACTTAACCCAAAACTCCTAATAGACCAGTGATATCAACAGGAACAAGATGGAGTATAATTTTAAGTCATTCAAACAAACATTCAATTTATATACCTTTAAGCACTCATAAACAGTAATACAGTTACAGGGAGAAGAACATAAATAACATTAATCCGAAATTGAAATTTCCAGTTCAAACATATACATAAGAGATCAAGTTCCGAATCTTTTCCATGTTTAACAGACCACTTAAAGAAAAGAAGTCAAAACAGTAAAATATGACAGGTTCAAGTAAGCATTATACCAATACCAATAAAGACATACACATAGATAAGCGAGAAGGATCAATCAAGCTCGACCTTAAGCCAAGAAACCCCATATGAGTGACTACAGCATGATAAACGAGCTAAAATGGGCAGAAATTGATAATTTCATCTCGCTACTGTCACACATCTTAAACACCATACACAAATTCAAATTGATATGCTAAAACATAGGAAAGATAATGGGCAAGAAATCTAAGGAAAACTAGGCTGATCAGCCACCAATTTTGAAGCCAGGGGGGCAGAGGTCAAGAGACCTATTAAAGCCTTTACCCAGTGACTCGAACTCGAACTTCAGACACAACCAGAGTAGAAACAACTCAAATATCATGGTAACAGGCTACATTCATACAGTAACGAGATTATAACATTCAATAACACCCAAACAACGAACCTAGAACTTACATACTATCAGTTTCGTATTCAATATAACAGTAAACAAAATTGAAAGCAGCAGCTACCGAAAACTGACAAGAATCATCGAAACAATAATACAAGCTCAGAACAGACATATATCATGAAGCCTAGATATGGAGTGAGCATGTTGCAAAAGAAAGGATGAAACAAGACAGAAATAGAGATGAATCTTTGCAGTAGATACTCCCAGTTCAAAGTTGTTTTCAGTAAAACTAAGACTCATATCGAGGAGCTAATCTTCAAATCATGAGGTAGTACAGATGCATCATTTTGAAGCTTTGAAACCAACTACAACATAATACGATCGACAACAACCACCCACAGTTTAGTCTTGTTTTAACAGAGCACTTTCAGTTAGAATAAGCTGAGTGTAAACATGGCTTCAACATTCACGTTCAGACACAATATAAAAAGAAGGATTGGGTATTACCTTTATCAGGGCAGGAACTGGGACGTCGACAATCTAGAAGCGAACCCTCCCTGCAAAGAAGAAACTTCGACGAGCTTTTTGACCTCGAGAAACGAGCTTCTGGTTTCAGGAAACTTGAAATGGAACCCGTTTAGAAAATTCAGGTTCGTTTGAGAGGTGTTGAACAGCCGATCACTAGAAATTTCGCCTGTTCTTTATGTGGGGGGAAACGGCTCTTAAAATTAGAATCTACTAACGTTTTCCGGGATTAAGGACGGCTGTAAGATTTTTCTAGGGTTTCGAATTAAGAACGACGGTTCCCCGGGGAAGAAAGGGGAATTATATAACCCCAAATTAAGGCAAGAATGGGAGGGAAAACGTGAGGTTAATCTCGGAATTTCGGGAAGAATTTCTAGATGAGGGATTTGAAATTCAAATTCCTTTAGAATCTATGAATATATGAGTTTTCTGATAATCATCAAAGGATGAGCAGTTGATTTAGGATGAGGAATCAATGAAGGCTCGAGATGGTGACATCTGGTGGAGATAAACAACATCTCGTTGAAACGGCTCTTGTACGACGAGGAAACGTAGGTACAGAATTTGTTGGATGAGAATCTCGTTGTCATGGATGAATGTTGGGATCGGGTTTGGCGTTTCTCGGTTTATTCGATGAAGAAGAAGAAAAATGGGGTGAATGGGGCGCGTGAGAAGGAACTGAAAGAAGAAGAGAAAAAGGAATTGGGGCCGCGTGGCCCCCCATGCGCACGTACAATGTATATAAATATGTATATGTATAATGTATAGATGCTGAAATAAAATAAGCCGGGTTTGAGGGATATTTTGGGCTGAATTGGGTTCTGAAATATGGATCAAAAATGATCCAATTGGGTTCCATGGGTTAAAGCGATGAGAAAATTAATTTAAAATTGGTCAATTCAATTACAATTTCGACCAATTAAATATAATCAAATTGAATTTAATTGACTAATTTAATTACACGATGGCTTAATACAAATTAATTAAAAAGCTTTTAATATTATCAACCTGAAATAATTAAATTAATTACAAAATAATAATTCCTAAAATAAAAGATGAAATTTATTTGAGCAAATATTTTTTGTATTTTGAAAACTAATTATCTCAAATTGTCAAAATTAAAAATTTAGTGATTAATTCATATTATGAAGGATAAAAATTGAGTATCAACACATCTCATATAATTTCAAGTCATAATTTAATGTTAGATGAGCAAATGAGCCTAAAACTGTGTATTTGTACACAACTCATGGACATTCATGGGACTTTACGAGTTGCTAACTAGAAAAATACCACTACAGCCAAATGTTCTTCTCAACATACCAATTTAATACTCCTTCTATCCTAATTTATATGACATCTTTTGCATTTCAAGATTCAAATAATTTTACTGTAGATTTATCATATATCTTTTAAATATATTTTAAATTGTTAATTAATACTCTCTCCATTTTCTTTGAATTTATGAGGTAATACACACATATTAATAAAAACTATTAAAATAAAAATTTAAATCATACTTTCTACTATTATCCTTTGTAAAGTCATAAATATATAGTGTTATTTATCTCTTGGAAAATACTATCCCCGATCTCATATTATAAGGGCACTTTCTATTTTACACGATTATTAAGAAATCATTAATACATCAATAGACTTTACCATTTTATCCTTCATTTATATCAATGTATATTAAATTAAGTTAGAAAAAATCATTAACACACTAATTAATAGTGGGGATAAAATGAAAAAAATAATAATTAATTCTATCCTAATTTAGTAAGTGCATGGGACAAACAGTTAACAAAAAAATGGTTTTATAATATGGGATGGAGGTAGTATAAAACTTCAATAAATGAAAGGACAAATGTGACAAAAGTTTCAAATATTCATTTTGAACTTTAAACAATTCAACTGTTTTGAACTTTGAAAAAAAATCTCAAAAATTCAGTTAATTTGGAACAAGGGAGTATAACATAATACTTTTTAGGTAGTTTACAAATATATAAATTTCATTTAAAAAAATTTAAAGATTCCATCAGTAAATTTCCAATCAAACTTAAATTATTTTAATCTGAAAAAATAAAAAGTGTATCACAAGGGAGTACATAAAATGGGAATTCACAACTTCTCCAGGATGGGCAAAATTTACCCACACCTAATGTTCACCGCTAACCAATAAATGCAAGATGTTTCTACTATTGTTTGGAGAGACAACCAAACCTACTAATTAAACTGTAAACCAAGTTAAGATAAGCGCTTTATGGCCTGCTTAAACGCAACTTCCAGCTCAAGCTCTACCACAATACAATCTTTGATAAGATAACCGTTTTTCTTATCATGTAACTGAGTTAAAGGCATAAAAGCATTAAAACCCCAACTCGCTGTGGCAGTTGAAAACCAACGACAATCTGTAAAAAGGAAAAATAGAAATTATTAGACATGCAAACATACTACGTCCTGAGTAGAACCAACTTAATATATTGGAAAAGAGAAGTAGCCATTGGATTATAGTGGTATTCATCTTGCAAGAATTCTATATAAATAGAAAACTTGCTACTGATACAAATAGAAAAGAATAAACATTTTCCTTACAAGATAGCTTTTCGGATCCACCATTTATCTGATCTTTAAGGCTTATGCTACAATTTGCCTTCACTTTTTCATGGTGATCAATGACCTCAGTATCAACAAGTTTTACGAATATTGAGATATCACGTCCATTTCTGTTTGAAAGGCCTTTTGGACACAACCACAGCTTCCTACACAACAAAATTAACACAATGATTCAGAACGAGTGATGGTACAATGAACAATATATACAACATACAATTATGCCCAAAGGTTATGAAGGAAGTATACCATTTGTAACCTTCCACAGTAAATTCTTCAGAAAGCCAATCTTGGTCAAGTTCAAAGAAATTACAGATCTTCCATTCACGTGTAAATGAGCCATTAGATTTCACCATGGACAAACATTGACCAATAGCTTGCTTTTGGACAACAAATATCTCTGCTCCAAGTACACATTTGTCGTCAACAAGGTATCCATTAGAGGCTTCTTTGAATGTTTTGTGAGAGAGAAATTTGGAAAATCCCCACGAGGACTTGATAGGTTGAAAGCGCCGTATTTTCCTAAAATAAGGCATTTTAGCATCATAATTCTGCTGATCAGCTTGTCATCAATACTATTTCAAAATAACCATATAATTAACCAAAAAGATTAGTTGATATATGTTGAGAAATGAAATAATATGTATAATACACTAATATTGTACCTCGCACTGAAAGATAATTGTCACGAAGCTGATTAAAGACAAAGAAGGTAAATATAGCATTGACCTCCCAACCAGCAGATAGGGAACTTGTCCCTGAAATGGCCAAGTACACTGAAATATATCCGCTTCCATTTTTATGTGTGTTTCCGTTAGGATAAACGATCATTTTCCTGTATCGAGTCCACAAAACCATTCATCAACATAACTCACATCATAAATGAACAGACTTCGATTAAAATGATCCGTCGTGTTGTAGTCTCTTGCTACTAAAAAGTTCAAACCAAGTAATACACAACTAGCCACAATTTACTATGGAAATACCTTAAATTCCTTCAGTTAGTTAGTTGGTTAAACGGTAATTACAGATGACATACTATGCATCGGTGAGGATTGACGTACGAGTCTTACCATTTATAACCACCAGCCTCAAACTCATTTGATTCAAACTGTTCAATGCCACTCTCGGAAAGTAATGAGAAAGACTCAATTTTCAACAAATAGTGTGCTGGCGAAGCCACTCTAATTTCCGTCGTTACTTCTGTCCAAATTGCGCACATCAAACAAAAAGGATTAACTTTACTGCAATTGTTCTGTTTAATAATTAAGTGTAAAACTAATCAAGCAAATAAAATATTAGTTGCATCTGATACTCCATCCGTCTATCTTTACCTGTCCTTTATATTATATTGAGATTTTCAATAATACTTGTCCACTTTATAAAATCAAGAGATAATTTTACATTTAGTTCCTAATTTACTCTTATTATTAACTATAGTCATTTCTCTATTACATGATAATTTAGTAACATTACTGTTAAATATATCTTGTAGATATTTTTATAATGTATATTTGGAAGGAAAATATTACATTATAAAAATATATACAAGATATATTTAACAATTACCTTATTACTTACTATTTCTTACTCCCATTGTCAAATCAATACGGAACAAGGGAGGAAATACTAAAATGAAAAGACTCACTAAAAACAGGCAAAAGGTTCCAATATTCAACAAAATAAGACCAAACAAGTAATGCTAGAGTGCCATTCCACAATTATATTATAAACAATAAAGGCATAAATATACAGACATAAATACACTAAAATAAATGTGATCTCTCTCTACATTATGCAGATTTTATGTTATTTTTTAGAAGGATCAGCGAACATCACTTTGCACATGTAATTTCATATGTTAAGAGGCAAATAAAATATGCAACAACAATAACATATACATTGAAAATATATTATGCATTTAGAGACTAAATAAAACCTTCATTTTCTGGAACAATTGATCCCATGTTAGTAGTAGTCTTATGCAAAACAGAATGCTTGTGCTCTTTTGCTTTGATATCTCTGGCAGTTGAAGTTCTAATAAAAGGATTTGAATTTGACGTGCTTTGGGAATCTGGATAATCATGCATCCTTTTAGCTTTCCAACGAAGCTTTCGAATTAAAACTAGTAAATGAAACCGAGAATTTAAGAAATTTATGATTTAAAGTATTTTATTGTGTACTCCCTTCAAACAACAACATACCCAGTGAAATCCCACAAGTGAGGTATGGAGAGGGTAGATTGTACGCAGACGTTAACGCTACTTCATAGAAGTAGAGAGGTTGTTTCCTAAAACCCTCAGCTCAAAACCCATAAGCAGAAATAACCAGATATGACAAAAGTAATGTAAGTAAAGGGAAGGGGACAATAAATGCGACTAGCAATGAATAACACATGACAGTATGTGTGTACTCCATTCATTACATGTAAAATTTTAGCTTGACATACCTATTAAGAAAATACTCTCTTCGATTCCTTTTATATATCGTCCTTATATCATAAATAGATAGTCTTTAATACTCTCTCCGATCTCTTTTATATGTCGTCCTTACTATTAATAGATGACATTTAATATATGGCATTTCACAAAAACAATATATACTCCCTCCGTCCAACTTTACTTGGCCCCTGATGACTAGGCACAGAAGTAAGGAACAGTAAATAATAGAGATAATTTTACCAAACTATCTCTATTTAATATAAGTCATCTAATTAATTAGGTAGAATTAAATCTAACTAAAAAATTTGTGCCCACTATAAAAACTCCTTGAAGTTTTCACAACTATAAGTGCACAAGACCATGTTGTTACATTTTCCCTTGAAAAAAAATTATGGAGCCAAAAGTATTTAAAAGTTCATCTTTTTAAAATTCTTAAAGAAATACGAGTATTCATCATAACTTTGAAAATAATTATACAACCAAAAGAATTATGGAGCCAAAAATTATTACAGACATATATTATAATTTTTAAAAGAATTAAATTTTTAAAATTTCTCTCTAAAATAATTCAAAAGAATTATGAAACAACATACTTTATTTATATTGTAATGGAGGATATGGAGGGATGTATAATTTAGCCATTTATTAGGCTTTGAAAGTTTAACTTTAACTTAGTAGTAATTTCAAAGTATTGAAAATGATTGAAAATTTTGATGTAGTATATATTAAAGGGTGAAAAACAAAACTATACAAAATTTTACATGGCAATATATAATTACATGAATATAAAAAATTTTATTACCAAATAGGTAAGAGAATATGCATGGTTGTCACTCACTAATGTTGATGTTCTTGTGATGTGATAGGGGTTGAGAAGCCAAAAAAAAGAAGAAGAGTAATTCGTGTTCGTCATTCTTGAAACCAATATAATTTTTTGGGGGGTTGTATTAATTAATAATGATAGACATATCGATGTGATTAGTATTGGAAAAAGAAATATTTGAATAAATTTAAAATACCTTTTTAATTGTACATGTGAGTCATAATCATATAAGAAGGACCAAGTCAACGTTGTTTTTTGGTAGTACTATGTATTTCCTTTGATTTTTATTTCTTTATAATAGGAAAATGTTTTTCTCTCACCTAACCAATCAAATCAATTAATTTGATTTGATTGCACATTGAAAAGTAATTTCTTGTTGGCAGTCGTGTGTGGGGATAAACATAACTCAGATGGTACAATATAATGTATAATTATAGTTATCATAGATCCATAATATAAAAACACTTTGTCTCACTCACTAAGATTATTGGTGAGAGAAAAAACAAAGAAGATAACAAACAGGTGGAGAGTATAACAAAGGTATTTATCCATATAAATTTCATGGATAACGATAAATACTTGTCGATTCGGGTAAAATATGAAGAAAAATGGGACGTAACACGTATGTAAATAGTAGAAAATTGTTGTGAAAATATTTTTTTACGTTGTTGTCAATATCAAAGATTCGTGATAATAGAAATTGTATGTACTTTGTTGGAATATTATTTATATATTTATATTGTCACGACCCGACCCCGCGCCGTGACCAGTGCCGATGATCGAGTCTTAACTATGGGTAAGAATTGAATGTTCTCAAAATCTTTGTCTATGTACAGAATGCAGCTACTGAATA
>JAOTQR010000097.1:17283337-17293906 GCA_025774065.1 Solanum ossicruentum | reverse complement strand
GTTCGCAGACTATTTTGTAAATAAATAATTGGTTTCCTAATTATCCTTAAAATTAGGTGGCGACTCCTAAAATCAAAACTATTTTTCCCAAAATCAAATTATTTTTCCATTACTCAAAATCCTTTTACTTTATTAATTTTCAACGAGTTGCCGCGACGTTGCGCCTTCGGGATGTCAACAATAAGTTTATAATTTTATTCAACAATAAATTCAACTTTAATTAGAATTAGATGCTAATGAAAAAAAAAACATAGAATAAATAAATTAGAAAAATAATGCGAAAATTGCATAAAATCACATGAATTTAAAATTGAAAATGAGAAGGAAATGAAAAATAAACATTATAAAATAAAAAATATATTTTTTAAAAAACATTAAATGATAAAAATAAAAAAAATTAGAATAATAAGAAAATAAAAAATAAAAATAAAAATAGAAATAAAAAAAGAAATTAAAAGGTAAACAACTTGTAATTACATCATGTAATTATCTACAATTCACTATCTTTACTTGTTAACTAAGTAATTAACTGTCCAGCTAAACAAGTCAGGCAGTGTAATTATACTACATCAAATTCAATTATCAAAGTGACTTTCCAAACAGGCCCTGAGTAAATTCTCGTGATAGTTATAATTAAAAATATGAGTGTCTTTTTGTATGCAAAAATTAATTTAAGAGTTTAGTAGAGTATACTTAAAATTTAATGACAAAATTACCCCTACTAATTCATCACCAAATATTGTGAAAACTTTAACGGTGGTGATCGCAAAGCCCATATAATAAGCTTTCAGCACTCCTGCGGCAGGCCAAAATTATTTCTAGTAAAAGTACAGTATTTTTAGTTTTATTAAACCCAAATACGAAGCAGAAAGAAAAAGAAAGAAATTCGCGTGAAGCATTAGCTCAAATTCTTTTTTCTTTTTGGTCTTTCCCTCCAATGGCTCACCACTCTCTCACATAGTACTCAGTGAGAGAGCAGTGGAGAAACCGAAGATTCCAGAAGCATTTACTGAATCGCTGCTTCTTCTTCGTCTTCACTTTCTTACGGAAACCCTAACACAGTAAGCAATTCGTTTTTGTTCATCAAGGTGAGATTTATCTTACTCTGTTTCCCCGTTTACGCAAAAGTCTTCTACATTCACTTGATTTTTTGATTTTTTCCTTCATAGTGATGTGCATTGATGGTCTGTTAGACTTACGTTGTGTACTGCTTTCGGTTGGCTAATTTTTGACCAATTTGTTATGTATTAATGCTCAATTTTGGTAAGTTTCTCCTTTTTCTGTTTTGGAGAAGGTCGTCTCTGCTCAGGGTCAAATGCTTTCCTTTCGGCGTTTTCCTTACTTAATTTGTTATTTCAGTGTTCTATTTTTTTTTCTTTTCTGTATAACCATTGATCCGGGCTAGCTCGCGGAACCTTTAACTAATTACACGAGATACATCTCTCTTTCCACGGGCAATAGGTACCAAATAAGTCTGTTCACCAAGGCGACGGGAAGAAATTATCTAGTATTTTTGTTACTGTCATGAATTGAACCTAAGACTCAAGACTGCATGGAGCCCAACCTAAGAGCCTCTTTGGATTATCTTATTTCAAGTGCTTTTGCCAAAACAGTTTTTAAGCACTTGTGGAGTGTTTGGGTAAATTTAAAAATTACTTGCAAGCACTTAATTTTAAGCTAAAACGATTTAAATAAGTCAAAAGTCGTAAGTTAAAATTTCTTACTTATGACCGTTTGCTGAGAAGACAAAAAAAAAGTCAGTCCAAACAGGCTCTAAGCCACGCCCCTGGGTGCTCAATGTTCAAATATTCTAATGTGCTTTAAAAAGTTAAATGTTATACATACTCAATTTGTTCCATTATATAGGGTTATGTTTTTTTTTATCACTGGACATAGGCTGATAATCTACCTTTATCCATTTTTAGTTGTTCACTATACTAAAGATAGTTGTATACTTTTACTTGTTTAGTTTGGAAAATCAAGAGACCATTTACCATTTTGTACTTATTTTACCTTTATTATTAAGTACTAATTATACAAGTGATAATAGAATAAAATATTGAATTAAATGCTGAGAGTATACTTTAATTAGGAAAAACATCACCATCAAAGTTTAAAATTTGAAAAACTAAATGAATTTGAAGATTAAATCTTTTTTTGGATGGGGGTGGGGGGTGGGGGGTGGGGCATTGGCTTCAGCTTCACATATACTGACACTGTGTCACTGTTAGCCATATGCTTTCAAGTTTCAACTTTTAAGTTCTGATCATAAGTGGGTGTTCACTATACATTCTACAATTTTTCCCATAGGTCCATTATTTCTTGACTCCTGTACTACTTGGTCATACACTGTAGTTTGAGTGTGGTTGATTTGTGATTTTTTCTTTGTTCTCTTTAGAGAGTTAAAGTATTATTATTATTGGTTTAGAGTTTGATAGACATTTTAAATTTCAATCAATCTCTCCACTACTTTATCTTCTTTGTAATATTCTGATAGTATTGATGTTTTTTGGTTGGAAAGTAGTAAGTTGTCCATCACTCAATTCCTTGGTGAAGCTGTTCCAATGCTTATCTCCCTATATGTGCTAAAAATCTTCCCGAATTTGGATGTTATGTGCTTGGTCCTAGTGCTCATTTTAGAAAGCCTCGACTCTCCATTTCTTTCTTTTCCAGTTTTTCTGTATATGTGTCCAATTTTTCTTGTAATATGATGTTTTGTGTCCAATTTTGCTTGTAATATGATGTTTCGACTAATTCTCTTTTACACTATACAAACTGTTTGACAATAAATTACTTTTCATAAAGCGTACAGCTCTTCATAAAGATTAAATTTTAACTTGATTTGAATAGAGGGAATGAGTACGTGGACTGATATAATAGCCTACCACCAGAAGTTTGGCATTGAGGTTTTAGTTGTTTGATTGATTTATATTTCTACAACATTTTATCCACTTAAGACAAGAAACTGAAACATGCTTAAATTTTTGGTAGCTGTGTTCGTATGATGTATCTTAGAGGGGTATAGATAGAAGAGACCATTTAGAAAGGACTCTGTTTCAGTAGCCCTTGTCTTCTGATGTTTATCCTACTGATGTTATCCTACTAACAACTTCTCCCAGGTCACTGTTCTGTTTGAAACATGGAAACAAGTGAAGGAAGAGAGAGTTGTTGCACATCTGTGGAAGAACCACCACCCGTTATAATGTCAAATGCGGAGCCGGAGAGAGTTGATCAGCCCAAGCATACTATAATGATAAGGCCTGGATATGGAACATCTGGACGAGAGATTACTTTGCTCTCAAACCACCTAAAAGTTTCTATCAAACGTCCTAGTGAAATCTTTTACCTATACAGTGTAAGATTGCCAACTTTTTTGTCCATTTAGTCCTCTGGGTTCCCATGGCACTCAATCAAATTTTCTGTCTTGCGCTATTACAGGTCTCTATAACTTCTCATGAAAAGAGGGCTGTTAACATCAAGGGGATTGGAAGAAAAATTATAGATAAACTTCATGAAACTTACTCGAGTGAATTTGCTGGGAAGAAATTTGCTTATGATGGAGAGAAGAATTTGTACACAGTGGGACCTCTACCGTGCAATAGACTGGAATTCACGGTGGTTGTTGAAGAGTCTAGTGCACGGCAGTATGTCCTTGAAAAGTTCTTTGACTCTATAGTTGCATTTAATTCAAGGCTTCTATAATATACATGAAGCCTATGTTATACTTTTGTTGCAGTGCTAGTGAGAGCCCCTCAGATAATGAAAACTCTAATCATTCCAGTAAAAGGTCTAAGCATTCTCTACATTCAAAAGCTTTCCTGGTGGAGATTGACTATGCAGCTAAAATACCATTAAGGTCTGTTGTTCTTGCGCTTCAAGGAGCTGATCCAGAAAATGTTCAAGATGCATTGAGGGTTCTACACATTATATTGCGACAACAAGCTGCTAACAGGTAATCAGCCTGTTATTCTGGTGACCATCAATCTTTTCCTGAGCCAAAACTTATACAGATATTCATGTTGGTCACAGAGGATGCCTCTTGGTTAGACAGTCATTTTTTCATGATGACTTAAGGAACTTCATAGATGTTGGAGGGGGTGTAATGGGTTGCAGGGGGTTTCATTCCAGCTTTTGTCCAACCAATGGTGGCTTAACCTTGAACATAGGTATGACAATAGAAACTCTCTAGTGAAGCTGTCTCCTATGATTTTGCTCAATTGTAATGCTGCCTAATTCTTGGTTTGTAGATGTGTCTACAACTATGATCCTATCACCTGGACCTGTAATTGATTTTTTGCTTGCTAACCAGAATGTAAAGGAGCCTCGTTATATTGATTGGGCAAGAGTGAGTAATATCTAATTCCATGCTAAAACTCTTCATCTTTCAGCTCTACACGCTTTGGTAACTTGTAGTTTTATACAGGCAAAAAGAATGTTGAAGAATCTTAGAGTTAAAGCTAAACACAACAACAGGGAATTTAAAATTATCGGTTTGACTGACAGACCTTGCAATCAACAGTTGTGAGTATCCATTTGTCTTTTGCATACCTATTGCTGACTACCCATGTATGTACCATCTAACTTTGTTGACTGGTTCTTATAGATTTTCTATGAAGGTCAAAAATGGTGGTAGTCCAGAAAATGGAGGAGAGACCATAGAGATAACTGTTTATGAGTATTTCACTAAACATCGTAACATAGAACTTTCGTCCTCAGCTTATATGCCATGTCTGGATGTTGGAAAACCAAAACGACCAAACTATCTGCCTCTGGAGGTGTGCAGAGTTATTATCGTTTCTGTTTACACTATAGGACCCTAGATCACTTAACCAGCTTTCAAGAGTCAACTTTTATTTTCTTTCCTTAATTATCAGCTGTGTTATTTGGTCTCCCTTCAAAGATACACAAAGGCATTATCATCAGTCCAGAGGGCATCTTTAGTTGAAAAATCAAGGCAGAAGCCTCGAGAACGAATTAAAGTTATAACAGATGTAAGTTGTTGCAGTGTTGATGGATCTGATCCTTTTAATTTTCTCTTCTGTATCTTACTGGATTTTTGGCAGGCTGTGAGGGACTGCAACTATGATGATGATCCCCTTCTTGTTGCTTGTGGAATCTCAATAGAAAAGCAACTGATGCAAATTAATGGCAGGGTCCTTGAAGCCCCAAAGGTAGCACTTGCACTTTCTTGAACGACAGTGTTCGTTAAAATTTTACATTTCTTTTCTGACTTTACTTTTATTATCCTGTAATATCTAGTTGAAGGTTGGTAATGGCGAAGAGGTCTCTCCCTGCAACGGACGGTGGAATTTTAAGAACAAGGTAAATTTAGCCACATAATATTAACCTTGTAGTATCCTTATAAAAAGATTACCTTATAGTTTGTGTGTCAATATAATGAGATGTGGCAATCATCTGTGGGTGTCTATAATTTTGTTACCACCTGGGTATCAATCTCTTGAGAACTTGACTATGAAGGAAAGGACGAAAGGTGGATATGAGTTTGTCCCAATTATTCTCTGACTGCAGATAATCTTTTTGGGAAAATGAAAAATGTTTCTATTGTTACCTTACCTACTGTAGTGAAAATATTATAATGTTTACTGCACCCTTTTGATTGACCACACATTCTACTCTCTCCTACCATTTTTTCTTGTAGCATCTTTTCACTCCTGCACGAATTGAACGCTGGGCAGTGGTCAACTTCTCTGCCTGTTGTGATACAAGCCACCTTTCGAGGGAGCTTATTAGTTCTGGAAGGAGCAAAGGCATTGTATGTAGTGCCATATTTACATCTTTCATTGTGTGATTTGCTGCTATGTATTATGGGCTCAAATTCTTTCTTTTCCTGTCTGTCAGCATTTTGAGCGGCCATATACACTCATTGAGGAAGATCCCCAGTATAGGCGAGCTGGGGCTGTAGTTCGAGTAGAACAGATGTTTGAAGAGATAATAGCTAGACTCCCTGGTCATCCTGATTTTCTCCTCTGTGTCTTGCCAGAAAGGAAAAACTCAGAGTTATATGGTAATGTATTATGTTAGTCTTGCTCACGTTGCGCAATATCCTATACTAATTTATACATTTAATAATTTCAAGGACCTTGGAAGAAAAAAAGTTTGACTGACTTGGGAATTGTTACTCAATGTGTCTCTCCATTAAAAATCACTGATCAATATCTATCAAATGTGCTTCTCAAAATTAATGCAAAGGTAATCTTTAGAATCTGTGGTCAGCACTTTGGATATTTTTAACTTTCAGTTACTCTGAGTTGGGAGAGTTTTTTCTTTTGCTTGTGCTTAAAAGCTTGGGGGGACCAATTCATTGTTGGCGACGGAACATACCTCTCATCTACCGCTTATTAAGGAGACTCCAACAATGATCCTAGGCATGGATGTCTCTCATGGATCTCCTGCTCAATCAGATACTCCATCAATTGCTGCGGTGGTTCTTTTTCCCAAGATGTTTGCTCTTTTCTTTTGTCAATTGCTTTGCAACTGATTTCTTATGCCTTATTGTAACATTTCTTCCAGGTTGTGGGATCCTTATACTGGCCATTAGTGTCCAAGTATAGGGCAGTTGTGCGTAGTCAATCTCCAAAGTTGGAAATTATAGAATCCTTATACAAGCCTTTACCAAATGGACACGATGAAGGAATCATGAGGTGCATTTTTATACCCAATAACATGTCAAGTCTTCTATGACAGACTATGTACCAAAGCATTTAAGTTTTATACATGTACTTGCGCTGCAGAGAACTGCTTCTGGACTTCTATAGGACAAGTAATGGGCATAAGCCAGCTCAAATTATTGTGTTCAGGTACTCCAATATTCATGCTTGAAGTCAAAGCTGCAGATGTTCCACTTATGAGTTGTGACCTATGTTGTTCGGGCTCTCCAAAATGCTCCTGCATTGTTGGATCCTCCTACTTTTTGAGGATCCGACATGCACTTGATGGTATTTTGGAAGAGTCGAAGCAACATAACTATTGACAGTTGCTAATTTAAACAAAAAATTGTTGGTTTAACCCAAATTTAACTTTTTTATGTTAGATATATAGGATGCTGTTTCATATGATTGCATAAAATCCTTTTTATTTGCATGCCAGATGTCCCTTGTTGCAGGCATTTTTTCTATTAAAAATATTAGCAGTAATGTCATGCACCATAGGCTACAAGATGAAAAAGTTGCGTCTTAATATTTCAAAATTCACATATATGTAATTTTTGTGGACAACTGTTTCCCTCGGCCAAAAGAGTAGGATATATCCTTTTTGGTTTATTCAAGGTGCAGTAAGCTAAGCTTGGCATAGGCACCATATTTAAAAGAAAGTTAACAGGACTTAGTGTCATAAAACGCACTTACAAGGTCAAAGTTGGAGCCGTTCATTTTTTGAAAATTGGTGATTTGTAAAGTTGGAGCCAATCATTTTGGATAAACTAAAACAAATCCAGAATCTTATAATTTCTCCAATGAGACGGTGTGGCTTGCTGATCTGTGTTCTTACATTTCATCTTCATATCTTGTCGATCTTGAGAGCCTTTTGAAAGGACAAATCATCTTCACCTGGGATAGATTGAAATAGTACATCTATGACCCTAAGCCGTGCAACTTTTGGCAGAATTTGTTGGGACCACCCCCACCCCTCGAATTTGGCACTAATCCTCCCTTCCGTAATCTCCCTCTAGGGAAAGCTCAAGCCATTTCAACGCACCCTTGTAAGAAGATAACCTTTGTTTCCTAGCTTTTAGAGAGGTGTAGGGGTTTCTCTCTCTAGACATTTCGCACAACTCCAATATTGAATCCTAGTCAACGACAACCATGCATTGTGTCACGTGGTGTCTCATTGTGACAAAGTTAGTAAACCTTTGAATAGTTACTTGTAACCCTTTGAAGAGTTGCTATTTTGTTCTCCCTCGTTAGGACAAAATTAGTAACCCTTTATACGGTTACCATCTATTAGAGTTCGCATTAAAATTTTAGCATTTTAACTATAACATAGTTATAACATAAGAAGTTATGTTATGACTTTCATCACTATGAAAGAGAATTACACAATTGTGGCAGCTCACAATCATTGCACAGTACAGGGATGGGTGAGATTTTCCTTTCTGAGTCACGTTTTTAGGGAAACTAGGCACTGCTTTAGGACTGGGCAAAGTTAGCACAAAGCACTCATACACAAATAGGTATACTCGAAATTAGTAATCCTTTATATGGTTACCATCTCTGTTTCCCATTCCAGCAGCGATCTCTAGAAGACTAGACAACATAAGAAAGAAGTTCTTGTGGCAGTGAAATAAAGAGAATAGAGGGTTCCATCTAGTAAAATGGAAATCAGTCACAACTGGAAAGAAGAATGATGGTCTGGGTATAAAGAATGTGAAGGTTCATAGCAAAGCACTTAGAATGAAATGGCTGGGGAAATATTCAAATGGAAACCAGACACTTCGGAAAAGAGTGATAGGGGTCAAATATGAGGATGATGACTGTTGGATGACTAAGGCTGTGACCACACATTATGGGAGCAGCTTATGGAGATCCATAAGAGCTTTTTGGGAGGAAGTTAAACTCAAAACCAAGATGAAAGTGGGGAATGGGATCAAGATCAAATTTTGGAAGGATGAATGGCATGAGAAAGGCACCTGGAAACCCTTTTTCCTGATATCTACAATCTGGCCCTGTTCCAACAAAAGACTATTGCAGAACTATGGACACCATAGGGATGGAATTTCAATTTCAGGAGACAACTAAATGATTGGGAAGTAGCGAGGATGGTAGAATTCCTCAACATTGTTGGACATTTTACTGGAACCCAAACAAATGAGGATAGGCTTTGGTTGAAAGGCAATAAAAAAGAAGAGTTCAATGTACAATCAGCTACTGGATGATGGATCAATCAAGCCAGCAGCACTACACTTGACCTTGGAAACAAATATGGATATGTAAAATTCCACACAAAATTTCATGCTTTATCTGGCTGCTAGCCAAGCTGCCCTGACCTAGGAAAATGTAAAGAAAAGGGGGATAACCTTATGCTCTAGAAGTTTCCTTTGTGGGGAACCCTTGAACAGTAAATCATCTATTTCTGCACTGCAAATACACTTAGCAGCTCTGGAGGATCTTCTTGAGTCTCAAAGGCATATCCTGGACTATGCCTAGGAGGGTTACTGATGATGCCTTATATAGCTGGGAGGAGGCAAGCGTCCTTGCAAAAGACAGAATTAGATGGAGAAGTACGCCTACTTCAATTTGGTGGGCAATCTGGAAAGAGAGAAACTCCAGATGTTTTGAAGGCATAGAAAATAGTGTGCAGGAAGTTAAACTAGACTGCGTCTTGTTATGTTTTTGGTGTAATCAACTATACTCAAATGACACTGTTTCTATAGTTGATGTTTTAGACTCAATATAGATAGAGCAGTGGATTTTGGAGTGCATTTGTATATAAGGTTTGAGTACAACCCATATACTCTTTTGATATAATACAAAGTTACCAAATAAAAAAAAGGTTTGCATTAAAATTTCAATTTTTAACTTTAACATAGTTGTAACATAAGAGGTTACGTTATGGCTTTCATCACTATGAAAGAGAATTACACAATTGCGGCGGCTCACAATGATTGCACAATACAGGGATGGGTGAGATTTTCCTTTGGGAGTCACTTTTTTAGGGGAACTAGACAGTGCTTTAGGCCTGGGCAAAATTAGCACAAAGTACTCATACACAAAGCACTTGTTATGACCAAATTAGTAACCCTTTATACGGTTACCATCTATTAAAGTTTGCAATTAAAATTTCAACATTTTAACTTTTAACATAGTTATAACATAAGAGGTTACGTTATGGCTTTCATCACTATGAAGAGAATTACACAATTGTGAAGGCTCACAATCATTGCACGGTACAGGGATGGGTGAGATTTTCCTTTCTGAGTCACGCTTTTAGGGGAACTAGGCACTGCTTTAGGACTGGGCAAAGTTAGCACAAAGCACTCATACACAAATAGGTATACACAACCTTTATAGTCACTAGACAGATAAGTACGAAGAGGAAGACAGAGAGCACTGGATAGACTCATTCAATGACAACCAATGTGAGCTCACTCGCTCCAATTTTTTTTTGAAAGGTAATGTTTCTATTATATATATGAACGAGTGTACTGCTTTACAGTAGCCCCCTAGCAAAACAATTACATCTGAAAATACTCTATCTGAGCTTTTTGTCACAGTTAGTCTAATACATCAAAGAGATCTTCTGCCTGACCTAATACTTCCTGTTTACACCAAAAATAATAAAGAGCTAAGCAATTCTTTTTAAAAGTTTGTATGTTGTTTTTTTTGTCCTCAAAACACCTATGATTCCTTTCTCTCCAAATTGTCCACCATATGCAGGCTGGGACAATCTTCCATCTCTCTTCCTTAGTTGTAGCATTTCCCACATTAATCCACCAACTGAGTAGTTGTTCAATATCTCTTGGTTTTACCGAATTGATTTTTCTGAGGCTGCTAAAAATTCTCCATAACTGATCTGCCCATCTACAATGCAAAAAAAGATGGTTGACTGTCTCAA
>JAOTQR010000097.1:17254687-17283237 GCA_025774065.1 Solanum ossicruentum | reverse complement strand
ACTCTTCCAATTGGTCAGCTTCTTTTCACACTTTTCTATCACTCTACTCCATATCTCCTTGGACTTGCTCTTTGCACTCAAAGGCATGCCTAGGTACAAAGTAGGTCAGGTGCCAATTCTTCCACCTAAAATCAAAGCTAGGCTGCTCACATCTGTCACTTCATTTATTGGATAGATGAAGCTCTTATTCCAATTGTTATTTAAGCCAGAGACAGCCTCAAAATAGTGAAAATAGCTCTAAGGCAGAGCAGTTGTTCCCTCTCTGCTTCGCAAAAAATGAGAGTATCATCTGCATATTGCAGATGATTAATCTACAGTGCTTGTGTGTTGGAATTGTCCACCTGAAAGCCTCTTATCCAACCCCTCCTTTTGGCTGTCTGCATTAAGTTGTTCAGGCCTTCCATTGCAAGAATAAACAGAAAAGGAGATAGAGGGTCTCCCTGAGTCCTCTTTGAGAGGGAAAAAAACCACAAGGATTTCTGTTGACTAGAACAGAAAATCTCACAGTGCTAATACAATATCTCACCCAGTTGATCCACTTTGCTCCAAAGCCCATCTTTTTAAGCATCACCAACAGAAAGTCCCAGCTTAGATGATCATAGGCCTTCTGAATATCAGGCCTTCCATTGCAAGAATAAACAGAAAAGGAGATAGAGGGTCTCCCTGAGTCCTCTTTGAGAGGGAAAAAAACCACAAGGATTTCTGTTGACTAGAACAGAAAATCTCACAGTGCTAATACAATATCTCACCCAGTTGATCCACTTTGCTCCAAAGCCCATCTTTTTAAGCATCACCAACAGAAAGTCCCAGCTTAGATGATCATAGGCCTTCTGAATATCAAGCTTACATAAAATTCCAGGAAACTTGCTCCTCTGTCTAGATTCTACACATTCATTTGCAATCAAAACTGCATCCATTATTTGTCTTCCCTTAATGAATGCCATTTGTTGTCTGTTAACCAGCCTGTATGACCTTCTTCATTCTTTCCGCCAACATTTTTGCCATGATCTTGTATACCCCTCCTATGAGACTGATTGGTCTGAAATCTGTAAGCTCCACAGCTCCTACCTTCTTTAGAATTAAAGCTACAAAGGTGGCATTAAGACTCTTTTCAAAGGTTTCAGACCTGTGAAAATTTTGCAATGTTTCCACAAAATCCACTTTAATGATTTCCCAGCAGTGGCAAAAGAAAGCTATGGTGAATCCATCAGGCCCTGGAGCCTTGTCAGCTGCACAAGCTCTTATGTTGTTCAGGATCTCCTCTTGTTCAAAGGGTGCCTGGAGAAAGTTATTCTCTTCTTCAGAAATCACCGGACTGTTATGCATCTCTAGGAATGGTCTCCATTCTTCAGGTTCAGAGTAGAGATTCTGATAGTATGCTACTATCTCTTGTTGTATCACTTCCTGGTCACCCAACTCTTCCCCTCTCACTATTAGTTGGATATTGTATTCACCCTTCTGTGAGCATTTGCAATTCTATGGAAAAAAAGCAGTGTTTCTGTCACCCTGTTTCAGCCATAGTACTCTGGACCTTTGTCTCCAGGCAGTTTCTTCTTTATTTGCAATATCTTCAAATTCCATGTTAAGAGTTAATCTGGAAGCAATCTCTCCAGGATCTAACTCCCTCTGTTCCTGTATCACCTCTAGCTCGGCTAACTGATTTGCCACATGTTGCTTTTGCATCCCCAGGTTCCCTTCTGAAGTCTTGGTCTATTCCTTGAGTTTGTCTTTCAGGGATTTGAGTTTTGCAGCCAATACAAAGCCTGGTTTTCCCCTGAAATTGAAAGAGTTCCACCTATCTCTGACTTTGTCATAAAAGCCCTCTACATCTAGCCACCAGTTTTCAAATTTAAAGTAGGATTTAGTGCTTTCCCATACACCACATTGCAACACAATGGGGCAATGATCAGAGGTCACTCAGTGCAAAACATATTGTCTAATGTTTCGAAAATTTGCTTCCCATTCTTCAGAAAAGAGGAGTCTGTCAAGTCTAGTTGTTGTCGTGTGTCTATCACCTTTTTTCCATGTGTATTTGCCCCACAAAGATCAGGATCCACCAGCTTTATATCCTCTATAAATTCTGAGAACTCAGTCATGCTTCTACTGATCCTGCTGCAGTTTTTCTTCTCCGAAGGATGTCTCACAGTATTAAAATCCCCACAAAGAACCAAAGGACCTGAGAACAGTCCCTTGACAGCCCCTATCTCCCACCAAGTTTCTACCCTTTCTTCCCTGCTGTTAGGAGCATGTTGTTACGGCCTTAGAACGCAGACTGCAGGCAGGATGTCGCAATAAGTACTGGTTATATGCCAATTAAAGTCTTGATTCAGTCCCATAAGAGAGCAGGTGACTGAATATTTCCCCGTAGAGCTCACTTCTCCTTCCCAGTCCCTTTTGTCCCACATGATAACAATCCCTCCCCTAGTGCCACTAGCTTCTAGCTGTACAAAACTCCCCCACTTATTCCCCCAGACTTCCTTAACCTGATCTGTTATGTCCTCTTCCACCTTGGTTTCCTGTAAACATACCACGTCCGCTTTCCATTTTTTCATCATGTTTTTGATGACTACCCTTTTTTTTTGCATTGTTTATCCCCCTTACATTCCATGAAATAATGCTAAGCTTCATCCTTGTTCTATGGCCAGGTATCCCCCTCTACTTCTCGTCTCATAACTCATGAATTTTGTGTCTAGAATTAGTCCCTTCAATTCATTCACCCCCTTCTTTTTATGGCCTGAGCTGGTACTCTTCCCCCCTTTGTTTTCTTGTTTATTATTCTCTATCTTCATGAAGAGCTCCTCCGCTTTTCCTTCACAGCCTCTGAAATCGACACCAAATTCCGAACTCAATCTGAGAATGTGATGCTTAATCCATTCGGCTGGGTTAATCGGTTCTTCAAGTGTTCCAGTTGGGTACTAGATCTTTAGAGGGGTGACAACCTCAGTGAAACCCATATCTTCCTATGTGATGTCCATCGCTAGGCCCTCCGCTGGTGTTGCTTCTGATATTATAATAGCCTTGTCCCTCTTTTCTATCTTGTACTCTTCTCGTTCAATGGCTTGAGGACTTGTTTCTCTTTCCGCTTCTCCCATCTTTTTTCCCTCACTGCTGGACTTAGTTTGGGACAAGTTAGCTTGTATTTCTATATTCATTAGGTCTAGACGCTAGGCCTCCTCCTTCTGGGCTCTATTTGTGGGTTTTAAATTATCTATCCCACTAAATGGGCTGCTTGAAATTCCGTCTCCATAAAGGCCCATGCGGAATTGGCCTTTATTACTTAGCTCCTCACGTGTTTTCACACATGCCTCCCAATTCAAAAATCCCCCTTCCTTCGAGGTATCTACGTGATTCAAGGCATTGACCACTGGGTTTTTCTCTGTATAACGACAGAGAGGGTTTTTACCCAGCGAGTTTGACTCATCTTCTTCACTCCTCTTTCCCGGCGTGCTGACCGTCACCGGCATCTCGCACCAGATCGGTATGTTATAATCGAAGCCATCATAAGAGATCTTCACCTTCGACGGAACCTTTCTACCATCTCCTTTGACCTTTATGCGAGCCCATTGAAGATGATTTTTTAAACTGGTCTCCTCTTCCGTCTCAATAAAGCCCCCACATCAATTTCCGATTTTTGTGAAGATGTCTTGCGACCATAGACTCAAAGGAAGTCCCATTGCTCTTACCTACACCCAATCTCTCCTCAAATCTGCTGGCCAACAGCCCGTAGCGGATGACCACCATTCCAAGGAGACTTACCATTTTCTTTCATCCCCAACTTCCTACGTGCTCCGCTGCTTCTCTTGTTGGGAATTCAAAGAGGAACAGATTATCATTCATGGCAAACACGTTCACCCCTGATGCTGCCTCCAAGTGTTGCATGCCCACCTTCTGACGTCATTAAGGGTTGGGCTTTCTTGCTGTGGACTTTGGAACCTTCCGACTAGACATCTCCTAAGCAGCTCTGACTTCCCCAGTGCCTCCATTTGTGACATCGAAATGGGTATCGATTCCTTGCAGATCTGTTGTCTTCACTTTCTCGACCATCTGCTCCTTTGAACAGCCTGCTTGTAGGACATGTTTGGCTTTCTCCCCCCATAATTCTTTTCTTCTGTCCTACTGTTTGTTTCATAAATGAAACCAGCAATTTTGTGAGCAATGTTGCTTCATCCCCCTCCATGTGATGGTTCTGGTGTAATAATGATCGATCTGTTCTTCCCCTGAATGGCAATGAAGCTGACATATCTACCACTTTCATTATATTTCAGTGTGCCATAAAATTCCTCAAAGTGATCTTTCAAGCTCCATCTTTTGATAATGTTTCCCCTACACTTAGGTGCTTCAATTAATACCGATACCAACCATTTTAAAACTTTAAGACTGATCTGCACCTTTCTCATTAAATTCCTACTGTACTCTGTCCACTCGAACCATGATTCCATTCCTGCTGTCCTAGTCATCTTGTATGACTTGAAGCCCGAGTTGTAATAAATGCTGTTGTCGCTGGGATGTGAAATACCGGCCATTGCCGGAATTGCATCAATTTTGGGAAGTTTTTCAAAATACACTACGAAAAAGTGATTTCTCGAAAAGGGTGCCTGGGAGCATTACAAGATATGGCATTTGAGCTTACAAAAAATGACTGGCTGACAGTACCACTCGCTCCATTTAGATACAGTTATTCAACACTTTATGGGCATGACTTCGTAAGGAAAGAACTTTAGTAAGAACAAGTTGTAACTCACCTCAAGTTCCTTCCTAGCAAGGTTAACTTCTATGCGTGCCAACCACAATCAACAACTCAATCTATATCAAATAATGTAATCAGTGTTTATCTTAATCTCAAGGAAATTCCATTGCACCAATTCAACCTTTGGCTAAAAATTCCAATGAGTTTATGCCCGTTTCTAGTTCTATTCCTGATCCGACAGAGGTAAAGTATCACCTTGTTTTCCTTCAAGCTGCTACTGGATGCTACTGGATTGGCTTTTAGTATTTTTATCATGTTGATTGGCTACTGCTTAAAGCAGTAAGTCTGTAAGCCAAAAATTCTCCTTCATATTGCTAAGCAATTAATATAAAGCTCTAAACACATTTGGTCTTCTATGGTTATTAATAAACGTTCCAAAGTTTCCAACTTTGAACCTCATTTGCAATTTGCTGTAGGAACCACACTTAAGATTCCCAATTGTTCATCTTTCTTTCTAATTTGGAACTCTTTTCACCATTCAAGGCATAGCTATATTTGCAACTAAAATTAATTATCTCCACAATTGAATAGACAATTTCATACAAAGAACAAAAGTGAAACTTAAGAGAGCAAAAATTTCCTTACCTGCATTAATCGCGGTAACTGTGAAGTCAAAAGGATTGCAGCAACTGGTGTAAAATAATTAGGTTAATTTATGTCTTAATTGTGTTAATTCATTGCTGATTGCTCTCTTTTTTCACGTGCAAAAAGAAAGCCATATTTTTGGCATTTATGGGCTTGGTCCACCTTATCCTCTTCATTAGTTCTTTTGCGTTTTTTTAATGCTTTTACTTTTCAAAACAAATATATATGTTTCACTGTTATCAAAGGTGCTTAACCCTGAAGTGAGGCTCAAAACGTGTTGAGTATTTCGCCTCGCTTAATGTGCGCTTCAGTGTTGTCAGCAAAGTTCTAAGACAATACTTTTCCTTGCCAATGAACCTCTTCTAAAGAGCCAACACTAAACAATTGATATTTTACTTTATCGTAATTAATTTTTCAGTTTCTTTGTTCATATATTTATCATGCATCTTTTAAACTATTCATCTTGTACTATTATTTGTATTTTTTTCTTCCTTTGCGCTTGTTTTCAATAAAACCCACACTTTATTTGCTCTTTTTGCTTAAAGCCCCAATGGACCCTAGAGCTGTTTTGCACTTTTTGCCTTTGATAACACTGAGATATGTGTATGCATACATGTATCATTATTTAAACTCTTTCTCACCTATACTATATAATATTGGCATATTCTCTCAACTCTTGATTTAGTTCGTGTGACACTTTATACTCCTCAGACACATTAATTAATTATTAAGTCTGTGATTACCAAAATTGTAAGCCTAGAAACTTACTGGGCTTTACATTCTCCATTAGGAACATTTGTCCTCAAATGTCTAATTCAAATAATACATGATCTAAAAGAGAATCTTAGGCCTTGTTCCATATCCACTATTCTGTTAAGACACCAAAATTTGGCCAACTCCCAAAATTTTCAAAATTTATGCTAGAGTTTCCTTTGTGACTAGAATTATCCAAAAATTTCAACCCATCCAATCTCAATAATCTCAAACTTATACAACTATCCAATTGTAAGATATTATGAAACACTCACCACCATACATAAATTCCACATAAACTACAAAAAATTTGCTCATTTGAACAAATAAAAATGAAGTGAATATTTTCAAAAAGTTAAACTTTACATACTTCCTTCCTCAAACAAATTATATATCTTCTCTTCATATCTTTTGGCGGCTTTACATGTAGCCTCTTCTAAGTTATGGTTATGCCAAAAGACTATTAGTGATGATACGTCCTTGGTTCTCAACCTATGGACTTTCCTATCAAGGATCTCTATAGGTATTTGTTTATACATTAAGCTCTGATTAACCTCTACCTCGGTCATGGGAATTGTTTTAGCCTTGTCTTAGAGACATTTCCTTAATACTAGGTGAACCCAAGATAGTTCTAATGGCAATTCTAACTTGTAAGCCACCTTACCCTTCTCGCTCAAAATTTTATAAGGTCCAATAAATCTAGGACTCAACTTTCCTTTTTCTTCAAACCTCGTGATTGACTTCATTGGTGACACTTTCAACACAACATAGTCACCTACTCACCTTCCTTAACCTCTAGATCTTTGCGCCTCTCGTCTCCAGAGGCTTTTGGCGACTCTTGGCTATAAGGTATCAAGGTAGGTAATCGTAAGACTTGTTAAAGAACAATGATATATAAATTTTTTATTTAAGATCTTGTGAAACAATGTTGAGTTTTGATGATGGACAACTTGTGTACAAGTTACATTGACATGTTAAAGAAGAAAGAAGTGTCAAGAAGTAGGTCCCAATGGATCTCCAAGAACAACAACAACATCATACCTATTGAAACCCACAAAGTAGGGTCTGGGAAGGATAAAGTGTAAGTAGACCTCACCACTATCTCATTGAGATAGAGAGATTGTTTTCGAAAGACACTCGTCTCAAATATATCTGTCTCAAGTAAAGGGAGAAACTAATAGATATAGAATAATAGCTAAAACGAAGAACAATGTCAATGCTACCGGAAAAAATAATAGCAGTAGTAGAATAATCGAAGAGCAGTACCAATATAAATCTATGATAAACCTAAAAACCGACACCAAGCAAGACAATATTCTACCTCTACTAACCTTCTATTGCGCGACCTTCACTCCTTTCTATCTAAGATTATGCCCGTGTTGATATAAGGTTGCGTCATATCCTGTCTAATACCTCTTTCCAACACTTTTTCGGTCTTCCACTACCCTTCCACTTACCCTTCAATCCAACTTCTTGCACCTCCTAATTGGGGCTTCGACTCCCCTCTTCTGCACATGCCTAAACCATCTTGGTTTCGCTTCTCTTATCTTATCTGTCACAGAGACCACTCTCATTTTCTCCTGAATAACTTCATTCCTAATCTTGTCGCTCTTGGTATGTCTACACATCCGTCTCAACATCCTCATCTCTGCAACATACATCTTCAAAACATGAGAGTCTTTGACTGGCCAACACTTTACCTCATATAACAAAGACGGTCTAACCACATTTCTGTAGAACTTACCTTTAAGTTAAGGTGGTACCTTCTTATGACACAATATTCCAAAAGTAAGCCTCCATTTCATCCATGCTATCTCAATGCGATGCGTGACATTATTGTCGATGTCCTTGTTACTTTGGATGACAGACTCGAGATATTTAAAGCTTTCTCTCTTGGGAATAGGTTGAGAGGCAAGTCTCACTTCCATGTCCACATCATCTGTCGTATCACTAAATTTGCTCTCCAAGTATTTTATTTTGGTCCTGTTCAATTCGAATCCTTTGGACTCCAGAGTTTGTCTCCAAACCTCTAACTTGTCATTAACTTCGTCCCGTGTCTCATCAATTAGTACTATGTCATCCACAAATAGCATATACTTTGGAACTTTCTCCTGAATAGACCATGTTAGCTCATTCATCACCCAGGCAAAATGAAAAGGCTCAACATATATCTTTGAAGTCCCATTTCAATAGGAAAATATTTTGAGTCTCCACCCATCGTTTTAACTCCAGTCTTGGCTCCATCATACATATTCATTATCACCCTAATATACACCATTGGGACACGTTAGCTTCCAGACACCTATAGAGGATATCCCTCGACACTATGTCATAAGCCTTTTGAATATCAATGAACACCATATAGAGGTCCCTCTTTCTTTTTGTAAATTTCTCTACGTTCCACACATGATGAATTGCTTTAGTAATCGGTCACCTTGGCATGAATCCCAACTGATTCTCTGAAATAGAAACTCCTCTCCTCACCCTCATCTCAATCACTCTCTCCTAGACCTTCATAGTGTGGCTTAGCTATTTGATACACCTGTAATTGTTAAAATTTTGGATATCACCTTTGTTCTTGCACACTGGAACCATTGTACTCTACCTCAACTCGTCGAACATCTTAGTTGTCTTGAAAATAACATTAAACAACCTAGTCAACTACTCTATACTTGCCTTGTCAGGGCTCTTCCAAAATTCCACCAAAATCGCATTGAGTCTGGTCACTCTCCTCTTGCTCATCCTACCAATAGCACGTCTAACCTCCTCAACTCTAAAACACTGTAATACCCAAAATCTCGAAGACTATGAGAGTGCACCAAATTGCCCCACACAATGTCTTTGTCTCCTTTCTCATTTAAGAGATTATGGAAGTATGCTTGCCACCTCTGTTTAATGGAGGGATCCTCCACCAACACCTCACCTTCCTCACCTTTGATGCACTTCACTTGATCCAACTCGCGAGCTTTTCTCTTCCCCTTTTTCGCGAACCTATACAATCTTTATCCTCGCCCTTTTCCCCTAGGTTGGCATATAAGCGTTCATAAGCTACTGTCTTAGCACTCATGACCAGCGACTTTGTTTCTGTCTTTGCCGATATATAGATATCCTTAAGCCTCCGCTTCTCCTCATCTACACACTCCAACAACTTCGTATAGGCAACCTTCTTAACTTTCGGTTTGCTTGAACTTCTCCATTCTAGCACCAATCTCCTTGACGACTACTATAGATCCCTCTCGAAATTCCTAGAACCTTAGTAGCTGCTTTGTCTGATGCAACCAGCAGTCATATTCCACATGTTCACATTTCCGTTACTATTCCAAGTAGCCAAACCAATCAACTTGTCCTCATCTCCAGAGAAAGGGCAGAAGTCAGGTCCCCCAATCTAATCCTTGGTCGATCATAGAGAAGGGACACAGAAAGCACCTACCGAAGGAACTCATCAGAGAACCTATTGAGCAGGGAAGGTGACTGTTGAAAAGAGAAGATTGAGATGTCTTATGTGTGCACTTGATTTTCATGAAGAATTATAAAATAGGGAATTGTAACCCTACAAGGAATTGGAAAGGTATACTAGGAAAGTTACAATAAACTTGCACATGGAATTAGTTTTAAACAAGGATTTGAAGAAACAATGTCAAACCAAGTCAAATTAGGATTGGATCCTTGGCAATTATTGAACCAAATCTAACTTAGATTGGAGGACTAGAAAGCAATGACTTACTCCTATCGAAACAAACGTTAACCAAACTTTGGAGTTTGACCACATCCAAGGACAGTCCTCAGAGTGTTCCCAGTTTTACATGAAGAATCTTGAAGAAGAAGTTGAAACAACGAACCTGTTCCTATCAAGTTTATCTTTATTAATTCTTTAGATTGTAATACCTAGTTTCTTCGAGTAGTTCCAAGGCACGATCTTGATTACATTCTTTTAGATTGTAGTATGTGTTATCTTGAGTTGTAAAAGGGGGAAGGAAAGAGTATAGAGGGTAGAGAAGACGGAATTGTTGGGAACAAGTCCTCAGGTGTTACAAGAGTGGGTGTAAACCTTAAATTATAGTTGAGAGTTGAATCGTGGTTTTTGATTCCTACGGGGAATTTTCCACATTAAACACGTGTGTTGATTACTTTCCGCTATTTACCTTCTTGTCAAAAGCATGTGGTTCTTTGAATGCTTAGGACACAATCAAAGTAACGCTACTATATGCCTTTGTCAGAGTATTGAGGTTTATGTGGCTGTGACTTTATAGCAGTCCTTTTTCAAGTTTATGTTTGCAATAACATGATGATCATTCTTAAATATTTTAGTGATAACCATTTGCAATCGACTTAACAATGTCTTTGTTAGGGATGGCGTAAGCGAATCACAGTTTAGTAAAGTACTGAACCTTGAGCTAGATCAAATGATCAAGGTAATGCCCTTTATCTGAAAAGTGTTATCACTTCTGTCATTCTGATCAACTCATACTTAATAGTGCATCGTAAAATTGTCTTTCTTTATGTTTAATTTCTCATACTATGCGTTTCATGAAAAAATATTAAAGAAATTTCAGCAGTTTACACAACTTTTGCAGCTAGTGCTCCGTAATAGAGATTTAATGCTTTAAATTGGTGCTTCTCTTAGGATCTGAGCTCTATACATCATCCATCAGTTGTTAGTTCCTGGTATGTTTATTCTTAGGTTTCATATTTTCTGAAAAACAGGCATACAAGCATCTTGGTGAGGGCGACAACCCTAAGTTCACCTTGATCGTGGCTCAAAAGAATCATCATACAAAACTATTTCAAGCTAATGCAGTTGATAATGTACCGCCAGGTCTGTATCTTTGCAGCTACTGTTCTGTTATATTAAAACTTATGTGTGTTATCTTTAAGATGCACTCTCCTCCCCTCAGGTACCGTGGTAGACACAAATATTGTACATCCTAGAAATAATGATTTTTTCATGTGTGCACATGCGGGGATGATTGTAAGTTACTCTAATCCCTTTATCCATCAGGTTTCCTAGATTTCGCCTTACTTATTGTGGTGTACAGGACCTATCCTAGTAGATACTTCATTATTTCTTGTGTCATTTATGTGTTACCTGGGCTTAGAAACTTCTTATTGTATCTCCTTCAGTGCTTCAACAATATGAGAACAATTTAAACTGAGAGTCCGTGCTTCAACAATATGAGAACAATTTAAACTGACCGTCTGTCTCTATAAATTTTACTACAGGGAACAATTAGGCCTGCACATTATCATGTATTGCTCGATGAGATTGGTTTCTCACCTGATGTTCTACAAAATCTCGTACATTCACTGTCATATGTGTAAGCTGTCTGACTTGTAATCTATTAGTTATTATGATCCACTTTGCAAGTGAAATGTGATAGTACTTTGTTGTCTTTCAGGTACCAAAGGAGCACCAGTGCGACATCTATTGGTAATTCCACTTATCCTGCATTAATTTTTTTTTTAGGGATGAGTGAAATATTATGAGGCATAGGCATATGATAATGGAGCTTCTATAAATCATCTTGAATTATTGAATTAGCGAAAGTAAGCAAAATCATCCAACTTCATTGTTGCTGCAGTGGCTCCTGTGCGTTATGCACACCTAGCAGCACATCAATTCGGGCAGTTTGTGAAGTTCGAGGACCTCTCCAAAACTTCATCAGAACACGGCAGTGTCAAATCAATTGGGAGTAACCCGGTCACTGAACTGCCCAGGTTGCACAAGAATGTCAGTGACTCAATGTTTTTCTGTTGAAAATGGTAAAGTTTTTTAACTGCTGCTGTAAATCCTTGGTAGTTGGTAGATAGTACCTGGCTACAAGTTTTGTCGAGGTCTTTAGTTAGTAAAGTACTTTAAGGTCATCTAACAAGGGAAAAGGAACATATTTCGAGAAGTTCTTTTTGGAGGCAATCAAGATAAAGAAATTAACCATTTCAAGGGCTTAGAATTTTGGGTGTTGCTCCAATTAGCTACTTTAGCTATTTAGAAGTTGAACTGATTTTGTATAGTCAATGTTTGCCTAAATTGATCGTTCGATTTATAAAAACCAGGAAGTTTTGGCTTAGTGTTGAAATTTATCCATTATGAATCTGCCTTCTCATGAAATAATTCACTTTCAAGTTCTTGTATCCAATATGAGCAACACGGTCAAGACAAACCCTGACCCACCTAATGAAATTTTCCTGCAAGATACCCAACAGAGTATTTTTGTGGTAGTCAGAACAGCATGATCCTATAATGATAAATAGGAAGAGTACAGTATTTAACAAATATATTTACTCAGAATAAGATTATAGAAGCTAAAATATACATATCGATTGCTGAAACAGTCCCTGCAATGTAAAATTAACTATTGAGCTTCTTAATCCTGGAAAGGCGACAGTGCTGGACAATACTAAGCAGGGAGGAAACCCAAAGATGCTTTGATACTGCTAAACATATTTTGACATTTACACGTGTACATCTGTTATCTCCCTGGTGTAATAGACAAATTGTATATGAGGAAAACTAGTAGAATTCAGTAGCTCATCACTCTGATGAACAGATTTTTGTAAATGGGAAAACTTCAATACTTTTTTCGGTGATGTCCAGCAGTATGTTACGACTAGTCTGTTCATACTAATACGATGCTTATCAGTATAACCAAATTTTCTTGAGTAACTTGACCAAGTCATCAGTCTCCCAACCTGTATATACGTTTTCAAATTCAGACCTGCCATATAATGCAGCTTCTTCATGCTTTCAAACCTATAGATATCGCAAAGTAATTCAGATTGTTTGCTATTTATATGTGACTAGTCTACACGGCACCTATAACTCTAATGAAATATATATTCCGAAGATGAGCCAACAACTGAGATTCTCACTCAATCCTGGATGCAGGAATAAGATGATTCAAGGATGCATCTAAACAATGTCAAAGGAAGAACCCTAAATGTTCATTTCTTTGGAGATATACCAACATGTTCTCAAAGCAAAACACATTTTGTTTCAAGTTTAATCCAAAGAAGGCATCACTGAGGTAGGCTTTACCAGAGGGATCACTAACAGGACTTCTTTTCTCTTTCAACCTGAAAAGGGTATAAATTGGACAGCTCAAACCTGTCTTATTTAGCTGTAAAATCCATTTACCAAAACAATCAGTCAAAATAGTACATTTTAATAAAGTGAAGCACCAGACAGAAAGCAACCTAGCTATATTACATGGATGGCTTACAAATTGCATAGTTCAGCTAAGTTTTTATATTTTTTTGATTGTTCAGAATGAGTTCATACTTGTAAATTGTATCTTCTTTTGTTGACCCATCGACCCCTTTTGCCACATACCTATGAGTTCTGTTCTTTTTTAGCACCACCATTTCTACGTCTACTTAAAGCTTTTGGGTCCTTGCCTAATTTCCAGCATGCACCTGAACTCTTTTCAATATGAAAACTCGAAAAAAAAAAGATTTCACCACCAAATTAAACTATTTGCTTATGGGATTGCTGTAGTCTTCTGTCCTGCAACTAGGGGTGGCAAAATTAAGCTCAACCCATTGAAGTTTGGATGGATTAACAATCCGTCCAATTATTAGCTCAACCCAACTCATTTCAATCCATTTAAAATTGAATTGATATGCAACTCGAATTAATTCGAGAGAAATTTTGTTAAAATATTTTCAAAACACTTTTTTTCAATTTGATATGTTTTATATAGCTATAATAAAGAAAAATATAATTTAATTAAGTACAAAAATATTGAAAAAGAACAAATAAAATGAGTAAAACTTTGTAAAAATTGGATCGGATTAGGTCTTGACTTGCTCTATAACCCGTTACTCAACTCATTTTGATCCAAACAAATTTGGGTTAGGTTGGGTTGGGTCTTGACTCATTTGGTGTCTTGACCCATTATAATCCGTTCAAATTTGACCCAAGCCATCCAATTGTCACCCCTACCTACAGCATCATCTCTCCAAAGGTTATGGAATGATGCATACTTTATACCCTTTTTTTAACAAGTTTTTACATGGAAAGAAACATGAAGCAGCAGAAGCATGTGTACGGAGCAAGTATGGCCAACTTACTCTGACTAGCTCAATAAAATCTTGACAATGAAGCAGAAAGCATATAGTTGAGTCAACCTAAAGAGCATAGAACAGTTTATCAGGAAACAAAAAGTGCTTAAAAAAACACCAGGTTCTTTGCCACATTGTGGACAAAAGAATGACGTTCGAGTTCATCATTACCAAAAGGTAATTGGCAAGCAAACTATAACTTATTGAAAAGCTCATTGTCATGCAATTTAATAAAACCAGAGTACATCTACAGAAGACTTTGCTTCACCTTTAAACTTAAACTTCTGTTGAAGGTTATGGAAGAACAAAAAGAAAATTCAGAAAACACCAAGTAATAAGCTTTCACGACAGCAACTTCAAAGTTCTCTTACTTGAGTTCTTTGGTATTTACATGAAGCTATTCTTTGAGATGATTTGATTGCACGAGGCAATCTATTTGTGTTTTCATAATCATGGTGTTCAGGTTAGCTTGTGCTTACCTCGACAAATTCTACAAGGTACCTACTACCTTCCACTCACACAAATACATGTTCTAAGGCTTGAATGGATGGATGGAAAGACAGAGGCATCTATTATGTATCACACATTAAAACATTTAACATCTAGTTGAATTGTGTTACTTAGGTGCTAAATTAAACAACAAAGAAATATAATATGATGATGAAGACAAGCACAAGAAGGAAAATTTTGAATTTCCTCTCTTGTAAGAAATTGTTGTTCATAAGAGAATTGTGACATTACCATATAATTTGGTGATGCTTTCCAGTTTTAGGTGTTAAACTGACGCGCCTTTTTGTACTTGCAAGTTTATATCAATTTAACTGCTACAAGTACCTGTGATCCACATCCAAGTAGCCTGATTGATAATTTATGCAATTTTTCAAGCGACTTAACCAGAAAGTAGTTTAATTCAATTAAGACAAGCACCATGCCATCAGTAATGAACCAGAAAAGAAAAAGGGTTAATGATTATATAGTTCCTTTTATTTATGAAACAAGCATATAAATTCTTGTGAATCAATTCTAAATAGTGCACCACAACAATTGCTTTTTTTTTTTTTTTCATACTCCACATGTACATCTTATTTGAAATCAAAATTAGAAGAGAATAGATTGACATCAAGAGTATCTGTCGATATATCTATTAACTGCTCTCAAGAAACCCAAAAAAAAAAACGGAAGGAAAACAAAGTTAGAAATTAGAAAAAAAAAAGCATGAGTTGAGTATTGATACTTAAAGATGCAAAGTGATAAGGTTTGCGAACATTCTACCCTCCCCAGACCCCACTTGTGTGATTCCACTGGGTATGTTGTTGACAGCAAGTATAGAAGAGGGGGATGGAAATTACAGTAGCAGTCATGTGACATTCCATAACATCGGCCAGCAGAAAATTACCTGGACCATAGATAAGTTGGGATTTTTGACAACTTATCACTATCTTACACTTAGCTATTTGAGTCTAGAAATGAGAGCTTTAGGTGAAGTTCTGATGGAAAGTGCCTGATTTTAGGGTATAATGTTGAAAAGCTGGGAAGAGATCCAGTTGGAAGCTAGTCAAGGCCTATTCTCATTTAGTTCTGCTTATACAATTTTTAGTGCTTCTGGAAATTAATGCACATGGCCTTGGAAACATATCTGGAATGTTAAAACACCATATAAATAGCCTGTTTTGTATGGTTGGTAGCTAAAGAGGCATGTTTGACTCATGATAATTCGAGGAAAGGGGCTTGCAGTTACGTTCCAGATGTTTTCTTTGTGGGAAGGAATCTGAGACCTTCAATCATCTTTTTAGTCTCTGTGGAGTCATTCACCAGCTTTGGCAACTGTTTGTTAGTATGAAAGGTGTTAAGTGGGCTATGCCACAAGTCCCCAGGAGGCCTGCTAAAGTGTTGGAACCACATGGGAGATATATAGTGAGGCAGAAGAGATGTTGGAGTTCAATCAGCGGGCGTATGGTGGACCGTAGAGGGAAGGAAACCGAGGTGTTTTGAAGAAAAGAGCATCCTACAGTGTTTTTGTACTATTTTACACTGTTAAATATTGGTTTTCAGCAGAGAATTTGTGCTGGAAACCTTCTTAATTAATATACTGTTACCTTTCTCCAAAAGAAGAAAGAAGAAATAGATAGATTTGAGAGTGAAGGCTGAAGAAAGTGGCTCATCACTGACCACAATCAGCAATTGCTGACCGCAGGGGAGTGGAATTTCAGCTGTAAGACTGAAGCCAAGTCACATCTGAGAAGAGGAGCATCGCTGCCAGCAATGGCCTAAGAGGCACTTCAAATTCTGTATTCACCACAATATCTTAATCTACCAGTTTTCGAGATGCAAAAGGTTAGATGAATTCACGTTCTACAATCAAGAGAAGGCATGTTATCATCTTTTAGAGTGGTAATGCTGGAAACTAGAACTTAGTCCTAGTGTTAACTTAGTCCTCATGATAAAATACACAGAACAAAAACAGCATAGCAAGATGAGAGAAATAAGGTGTTTGCTTGTACTGAGAGTCTAGATTCATATGTACTCTTATCAGAGGAAAGCAAATTCATGTTCCAAACAATCATTTCAGCTTTTTAACCAAGTATAAAGGAGAAAACTGCCAACCACGCTATAATCCTTGTTGGAGAATGTCCTTGTGCCTAGACAGCTGGTGACTCAACAATGAACCTTCATCATAGTATCTGACATAATATAGAAATAATTTCGTTGAAGTTGGATACATGGCCTAAACATAATAGAGAATACAGTATACAATTGCCTTTTTTTTTTTGATTTGCACCGGGTGTCCAAGTCTCTTAGAGACCTGACTAATCCCGGGGGTGCACAGGCCCTCGGCAAGGAGTTTTCCGCAAGTGCACCACGATTAACTCAGGTTTTACCCATTTTGATGGCCCTCAGAAATTGTTTACACCCAGTGGATTTCGATCTCGAGACCTTGAAAGGGAGCAAACCCCAAGGCTCAAGTCTATTACCGCCAGGCCAACCCCTGAGGGTTACAACTGCCATTTACTTTCTTATTCTGGGAAGAATATAAGTTCAGATGACTACTGTTTCACCTAATACTGATATCATAATAGAGAAATCACAGCAACCACCAAAGGTCTCTAAGGCAGAGATGAAATTCTCCAAATCGCGGCTATGTTGCTGTGTTCATTATTATGATAAAATCAAACATGAATCGAAGCACCAGCAAAGGCTCTCAACATTAGATCTTCTCATTTTTGGTGCTACCAAAAAGATTCACCAAGTGAAGATGGAACAACAATAGTTTCATCAAACAATCCGCACAACTTATGCCACAGATATCTTGCAAGTTAACTTGACAGTTGTACATTTGTAATTTGTTTAAAAACATTTTACTAATCAAAAGTACCATTTGTAGGTCTTCATTCCAAAATATCATAGACAGGTAACAACCACCACAATATATTATACAAGTTCATAAACAGGTGAGGGTAGTAATTTCCACTACTGACACTTCAAAATCAATGAAACACGGTTCTTTTCCAACTCATAAAAGGTAAATAAAAATTTGAAAATAAAATAATCGTTCGACATCTAGTGTTTTAACTTCATCACGTCATTCTGAACAGGTCACTTGAATAATTTTCCTTTAGTTCGCAGAGGTTTTGTGCCAAGGTTCTTACCACAGAACCAGTTGAAATTTTGAAAGAAAAAGAAAGACACCTCAGAAATTTATCAGGACACATTTAAAAGGCTCATTTTTAAAAAAGAAACGCACTTGAAAATAAATTTTACTTGAAGAATTAACGGCTTACCTTAGGAGCAATTTCCATACTTGATGTGAATACCAGAATGAAGCATATTGTCAAGAGATGGATCACCACTTGCTCTTGAACCAAGCTTTATGATGAATATAGCCAACTGAAAGTTATTCAGGCTGAGGATATAACAAGCAGTCCTCACAAGTCACAACTCATTCAACCAGAACTTGAATCATTTTGTTGCTGGGCAGTCGAGCGGTCCATCAGATAATAACATCTGAGGTGACAAAGGAGACTGCAGAGCTGGTCCAATTATTATCTTTTTACATAGACCTTCCTCTCTACCACAATCATTATCCACTGATTTTTGGGTTAGAGGGAAGGGTCTGCTTTTTCATTATCAGCTTTCACATACCTCACCTGCATATTTTCTCAGGAAGCAGCATTTCTTAGCTTCACAAAATACCCAGTCTTGGTTGAAGGGCGATCAGTCAACTTGCTAATATAAAAGGATCAATCTACTTATATGAAGAACACGAAGTATACCACATGATGGAGTTATTCTTTCCTCACTGCTTATATTCCTTAAGTATCAACAACAAATTCATCAATTTAACTGATACTGACGACACAACTGCGTGCACATTTCATAACCCTGAAGTAGTCATGATGCATCAACAATAGTCCTAGTGATTGTACAGAAAGATGATACACACACATAACAAAAACAAATACAGGTCTACAATGTGCTAAGGTAATACATAAAAACTCAGAAAATGACTCTACTGAGCTGAGCAAGTATAAGTTCTTATTATAAATTCCAACTTCCTATATACAAAAGGGTAAACTAAAAAAAATGGCAAGGAAAACTAGATCAAGAGATGACAGTAACTCAAGATCAGATCCAATGTCTTTTGTGGTACAGATACAAATACAGATACAATCTTTCTTTAATACAGATCGCATCATGACTCATTACACTAATCTACACATAATCTAAAACCCCATTTTGTTTCTCATCATCCACCATTAGAGTACATCATTTTTCCCGAGTAAAATTTGAAAAAAGAAAGTAAGAAGATTTGATAAAGAAAACTAAAAAAAGCTTCTTTTTTTTATTTTTTTCTTCATCATTGAATTAATTAACAACAAACATCACCGTACAGAAGGGTAATCAGAGACATAAGGCGGTGACGTGTAAATCATCAACATCAACTCCGGCGTTATCTGATGGAGGCGGCAGATTGAGATCGAACGGCAGAGGTTGTTTGGTCAAAAACGACGACGTTTGATCAACATCATAGCGATCATCCACCACAGACGACGACGAATCACAGTCGCTCCGGCAATCTTCCGGCGGAAGAACCGGGCGAGGAATCTTCATCCGGGTCAGCTTATTACCCGATCCGCCACGAGGCCCACTAGACGATTCCAACGTACTGCTCATACTGCTAGAAGCCGGTCTCGAATTAGGGAAAAGCTCAAATTGATTAGCCCCAACGTAAGGATCCTGTGTTAGAGGTAAAATATTGAAATTAGTTTTCGCCTTAGGTCCACGGAGAGCGCGTGCAGCATCGTCGTAAGCGCGTGCAGCGTCTTCAGCGGTGTCAAAGGTACCAAGCCAAACTCGAGTCTTCTTAATCGGATCTCTAATCTCTGCTGCGAATCGACCCCATGGCCGTTTCCGAACACCCCGATAACGAGGTGGGTCGGCTTCGGGTTGTTTAACGAGGTCAGATCCTGGTTTCTTAAACTCCGATGACTTCCGATGGCGCATGGCCGCTGGCTTGAGAATCAAGATTTGATTTTTATGGGTAAGTTTTTTCAATTTTCTTGCTGACTATCCATGAAATAGAAGATGATTTAGCTTTGTTATTTGGGAGAGAGGAGTTTGTTGATCTGAGCAAATGGGCAATGGAGAAAGGGGGATTCATCCCCTGGCCTGATTTTTTTTGCTATTTTTTTATTTTTATTAAAAAATAATTTATTTAAGTGATATGGAATTATGCCATGGATAGCTCGAAATGCCAAATGGAAAAGAAAACTAAAACTAAAATAACCAATTTTGTCCTTCATGTTTGTGATCTACAATTCTTTAGCCCCCAAACTTGTTACTAGTAAATTTTATTTCTTTAATTTTAATTAAGTACTTCGATTCTTAATAAAATATTTCAATTAGATTTTTTGATTTAAATTACATATATTTAAAGTGTATTTTATTTATTTATCAAATAGTTAAGTTAATTACATAAAAAAGTTAAAAGTTAAGATGTTCGATAAGAATAAAGTTTAGTTTTAGTATCTAAATGAAATATTCTGATAAATTTAAAAATTTGATTATGTATTAAGCCTAAAATAAACTTTATGAATGAATGATCTTTACATAATTTTAATTAAGTACTTCGATTCTTAATAAAATATTTCAATTAGATTTTTTTGATTTAAATTACATATATTTAAAGTGTATTTTATTTATTTATCAAATAGTTAAGTTAATTACATAAAAAAAGTTAAAAGTTAAGATGTTCGATAAGAATAAAATTTAGTTCTAGTATCTAAATGAAATATTCTGATAAATTTAAAAATTTGATTATGTATTAAGCCTAAAATAAACTTTATGAATGAATGATCTTTACATAATTCAAATTTCACACCACCAAATGTAGAAACCAGGAGTGCTTTTAAATAGAATATTCTAAGAAATTTAAAAGTTTGATTATGTATGAAGTCTAAAATAAACTCTATGAACGAATGATCTTTACATACTTCAAATTTCACACTACCACATATAGAAACCAGGAGTGCATGTCTCAGCTTTCTTTGGATCTTTTTGCACATTAATGAAAGTTTCCGACTCAATAAATATTTTAGGCATCTCCCTGTTGACATTCAGAACCAATGCCATGACAGGAGTCAGATATCATGTCATTGATTGGATTCCCTGTCAAATGAACGAAGAGATGATTCTCTGATCCTTGCTTCACCATCATTCGTTCATACACCTGCAAAGTTAGTGTCACGCCTCGTGAGGGCACCTTAGGCATAACTGACACTCAGAGACTATTGCTAGCCCTCAAGCAAACCACCTAGTCTCATCGCATTTGTTCAGTCAATTCATAGCGAAAGATAACGATGAAATGTCTATCTATTAGTGGGTTATAGGCTATCAACTCTGTTTATCATAAAGAACTACGAATAACATAGTACTCTCAATAAATAAGAAACAGAGGAAATGACTTCAACATCAACTATCAGTTGTCAATGTCTATGAAATCTCTATAGCTAGTGTCTATAAAGATACCATGACAAGTAATGGCTACCACAATCAAGATAAATAACTCAAAATAGATATAAGAGAAATAAATGTGTCTTCCGAAAGTGGGGGAGGACTCACCAAGTTTGGATTCACGAAGCTCTAAACCTCAACGATTCGCCTGCTGAAGTCATCTATCTACAGAATCTGCATCATAAAATGATGCAGCGCCAAAGGAGCGTTAGTACGTGGAATGTATTGTATGTAAAATGGGCTCACGTAAATAATAGGAGTTATACAACATAAAATGACATCAGCTCATCAATCACTCAACCTCAACTCAGAGTAAGGAACGTGACTTTATTACATCGCTATCCATTAAAACATCACACAATCACATCAATCTCAGAATACTATCAACATGAAACCTATTTAGGAGTTTCTATAGCCGATAATTACCACCTATGAGCCAGTGATGATACAACGAAGAGATGTCATTGCCACATCCACCCAATAACTAGCCGGGTAAAGGACGAGTCTGTAGGGGACCCCAAAGAAGTCTGTCAAGTCCTCTACAGGACAAAGGAAACATCCGCTTTCACGGTTCAATCTTTTCCTATGCTGACCATGTAGTTAATGAATACGAGGGAGACTCACTCTTACCCATTTCGATGCTAATACTCCTCCCAGGACTCGATATGCTCATAAGTCTATCAACATCAGGCTGGTTATACAACCAACCCCCCTTCCTCCAAGCAGGGACCTCATCTCATCTGACATTCATTCAACTCAAGGAATAGGTTCTTCCTCTCAAAGTTAAGGTTCAACCTCATTTAGACTCTAAGAACACTAATTCCATCAACTTCAGCCATTAACATACTCATCTTAAGACCCAGAGCACAACAATCAATACAGTCACACAGTCAAAGCTCTAGACATTACCCCTAAGTTCATTCTTGAAGTCTTTTACAGAGAATTCATGTAGGGTAAATACATAATCTCACAATAATACATGTAAACAGTTAATTTAAAATATGATGATCATCAATTTAAGATATTGTATAGATATTACAGATAAATTTCAAGAAAATCTTCAAGAATTACAATTCAAGACCTTTCAACTATCAATCTCCAACTTACTACATTCATTGGGGCACATGGGTGAACAATCTCATGTTCTAGGTAGCCTTTACATACCTAGAATTGAAGAATTCCCAACCTTTCTTTAAGAACTTAGACCTAGACTTGAAACCCACAACTCTTTCTTCTTCTCCTTCTCTCAAAGTATACGTTTAGACTTAGGAAAAATATGGGTTTTGAACACTCAATCGATAATATACGACATTAAAAGTACGTTTTAGGACTTAGGATAAGGTGGGAAATAATCAAAAGACCCTTCCCGAATTAAAAGAAAAAAATTAAAATTGGTACATTGGTCTGCAACGCGCCAGGGGCGCGGACCAGTGTATTTCACAATTTTTTCCCAAATTTCAATTCCGTCGAAAATTTAAACATTTACTCAGTGTGTCTCCGCGTCACGTCAGGGGCACGGACAAACATTGTTTTTGCATTAATTAGCAAAAGTTATTTTTTGACTCAGTTGCTCTTAAATCGGGTCGAGACCATTTTTCCACTTGATTTTCCACACAAATTGCAAATCCGATCTCAAATTTTCCATCGGAGTTTTGGAAGACACGTTGTGCGTACGATTAGGCGTTTCAATAATTTTACAGGGTGTAACCGTTGGTACACTAGATTCCTCATCTATTGAGGACTCTACACTTCCATAGATCTGCTTAAGCTTGTGTTATATAACAACAGAAGCACCAGAATAGGGAATAGTTATTCTCTGTGTAATATTTGCAGTGGATAACTGAGAAAAGGCGTGGAGATCATCAGGTGCCATCTTCTGGTAAGTGAAATCTTTCTTCACAAGTAAACCACTGACCATTTGTTATACATGGATAGAAACATTTCTTCGATGATGATAAGCATGTTATACATGTCGAATGATATAAAAAGATATATAAATCTATATATATCGAAATTAACCATTGATTATATCACATAGAGGTTGAGGAACTCTTCTTTCCTTTTCGATATCGTTTTCTCCGTCATACGTGGCATCAATAGTCGATGTAGAGAATATGTAAATATGTGCGAGGATACCCAATTTAAAAAAAAATATAAATCAAGTAAAATCTATATATAAAGTATCTGCACAGAAGTTATAAATCTAACTTGCAGATTTCACAAATTTCCTCAAATTAACAACTCTAAAGATACATAAAATTAACTACAAACTATGATTTGTATCATTATTTGTGACGTTCAAATAGATGAAGCGAGGGTTATACTCACTACTTATTGTTTTAATATATGATTTCAACTGCAATATATCACAAGTAAGGACAAATATATTTGTTACTAAAGTCCATACCTTTGTCATTCGATGTGTATTTAGCTCATTTTTTATTTTGTATGTAGTAGATTCTAGTTCTGTGCAGTAGGGCTAATTTTACACTATAGGTCTATCGATCCTTGGCTTACTGTCCAAGATTTTGATGTTTGGTCATGTTTGCAGGCATGTATTTAATCAGTTGTGAACAAGGTAAATTACCTTATCAATAGGGGAACTGAACATTGTCTCTTACTATTTTTACCTCATCATATATGCTACTCAAATGTCAAACATTCCTTTTCTCGCATTTTTAGTTTGGAACTTCTGAGATGTTGTTGCATGTTTATTAATCGAGTTTCAAACCACGCATCATTGGCTCGCAAGGATTTCTCAGCAATTTAGGTTACATTTTCGATTATGTATCTCTTTGTTTGTATGGTTGTTCAAAAACTTGTTTCTGACCAAGAGAAAAACCCAGATGAATATGCTTCTGAGTTTGCAATGTTGCAGTTGAAGAAGAAGATGTACCCTGATGCCACTGAGCCTGTAAGTAATCTTTGTTCCTGCACTAATTGATTTAAACTCTTACTTATTTACAAATACGAGAAAGAAGTCAATATTGAAAGTGTTGCACACATGATAATTTACTTTGATCCACTTTTGCTTTAATTGGTGAGTTCAGTTCCATGTTGATTATTAATTTATTATTATTTTTAAGATTTCCTTTAACCTAAAAAGATTAAATAATACGATAAAAAAAGGGTAAAATATAAAAGTAGAAGGAAAAATGAGGAAGCACCTCCATCCTCTATCACTTTATTTAATCTTTTATTTTACTTTAGAAATTATCTTTCCATGTTGAATAAAAAAGAAAAAATAATGCATATTTCTTTTCATTGATAACAACAAATTTTCATTTGTTTATCTAACAAATCTACTATGTAAATTTAGCACGTAAAAGAATTAATTTGAACAACAAATTGTAATTCATAAAATTGAATATAGTTGAATCAGGTGACTGGCACCATTAAAATATTTCATCCCTAATAAAACATAAATGCTTAAAAAATAAAAATAGAATCCTATTGAATATATTTTATTCAAGTCTCATTAATGATTTGAGACTTATGCAAATTTCTCATTTTTAATGACTTTATTGACCACTTTGCTGCTAGAGATTTGTGTACTGGGATCATCATCAACTTCTATAATATATAATTCACGCTTTGATTTCCTTTTTTTGACATGGATATTTAGAATCAAACTCACGACATTTTTGTTATAGATTTCTAAAAAATTCAAGATAAAAATTGTGTAAGTAATGTCTCTTTCTGAATTTTACAAATATCTCTCTATATATAGATAGATAAGTGCATATCAAGATTACCATTAAACCATTATCTCCATATGTGAGCTGTTTATTATTGAAATTTGAATACTATCAAATCAAAAAAAATATTATCAACAATTATAATTCAATATAATAAATTATAATATTAACCAACAAGTTCAACACAAATAACACACAGTGCATGTATGTTACTCGAAGAACAAGATAAACTTTGGCATATTTGTCTATGTTGTCTCTCTTGACGGACACTTTAAGCATGAAAATTTTTATCCAAAATATTATCCATCTCCATTGGATATGAACACGCACCATCATCATCAGAATTCTAAGATTGATAATAGTATTAGAAGTGGTAAATTAAAAAAAAAGATTCAGCTATTATTTTTTTTTTAATCTTAAGTGATTCTTCTTTTAATTCATTGACAGTTTTTACTATGAATTTTGTTGCAAGCGGGTCGCAAAGAAGTAGAGAAATATATCTGGTGTCATCTTTTATCTTCATTTCTACTCTATACCTGTAAAGAGCTTTTGATTAGAACTTTATATATTATGTTAAAATATAATTTATTATGTAAAAAAAATTATTACCAAACCTATGAATTACAGGACTTTCAAGGCATTGACATTTTTTACAGTAATATTTATTGTCAAGCTTTCAACCCCTTTACTGCAATTTTTGCAACTCAGATATGACCATTTCTATCTATATGTTGAAACTCCCTTCCTATATTAAAATAACACAGTTAGAAAAATTATACACCAAACATATCATAATTTACACTCAACTAATTCCTTAATAATTTTAACTTCAACTGTTCTGAAAGCCAATTCATCTAAAATTGAATAGTTACGTTAAGAGGATATCTGATTAATTCTTTAGAATTTATTGCCATAAACTACTTTCATTCTGTATGTATTGAAGTTTGTTAAAGGTTGATTATATAATAAAAATCTAAATTTATTAAAAGATATAAATGAAAGATAAAAAGTATGATAAACCTGAAAATAAATTCAGCAACTTCAGGCAGTTGAAGATTAACCCACAGTTTTGATGCAGTCAAAGAATTACGTATAGAATATTTACCTATGTTTATGTAAATATTTAATCACATATTGAATAATACACAAAATAGAACTTAAATATACTCATGTAAATTGAAAACCTCTAACTTGTGAGCTTGTATGAGTTGCAGAACCACAATAAGTGGTTTACTGATAGATTCGTTCAAGTGGAGATGAATTTGTTCTAGGATTTCCCTCCAAAAGTAGCTTCAATATTGTTGTATCTACATGAAAATGGTACAATTTAATCATATAAATATTAAATAAATTTAAAATTGTAAATAATTATAATCATGATTTAAATCTTATTCGTGATTTTGGAGTTCCGAATTTATAAAAGCACTGGACTTATCACCTTGCTTTTGTTCTTGTATAGGTCCATAAGTAGCAATCTCTCCTATGATATCTATCCAAAGATAAAAAAATAGTATGGGATAAAGTTATTAAAATGTTCAAATTAAATAAAATGTTGAAATAATTACCAAATAATTTAGTCTCATTACCATCAACTTGATTTATCAAATGTTCAAATGGTCAAAATTTAAAAATAACTTGATCAAAGCCTTGATAATCTGCCTTCTCTGTGATTGTTCTACGAGTACACATTAACTTCAGTTTGGATTGTTGATTTTGAACTTTGATTCATTTGGTCCAACAACAAATTTTTTCATGAAATATATCTCCAGCTCCTGAATAAGTTGTTTGAACCTATTGATATTTTTTTTATTTTTCGACGAATGCCTGAATACGATCTCCCTAAAAACAAAAATAAATAATTTATAGTTGAGATTATATTATAAAGCATTCAAATCTATATATTATAGTAAAATATAATTGAACTATATATACCTTCTCATCCTACAAAAGCATCTCTAATGAACATACATTATTAGAATTTTCACATTCTGAAATCTCCCACAGTCTTACTATGCGAACTTTCAATTTTCATTGCATTTTCATACTCGATATGTCATTAATAATGTTAATTTTAGTAAACATATTTTGAAGTATTTATTGAACTCATACAAAAAAATTGAAGTAGATATATATTAATTCTTTAGTTTATATATAATGAGATGTTTACAGTCTTTGATTTACAGCGGATTATTTTATTTTAAATAATAATCAATACTCTTTATAATAATCAGTACTCTTTATCCTTATCTTGTCAAAGAGTTCAAATAAAATTTTAAAATATTTCATTAAGATTGATACTATCATTTCGATGTGTTAAAAATAGGAATCTTCTCAAATTTTTGAGTTACTGTATCTTTAATTTTAAATTGAAAAGTAAAAAAAATAATAGGTTCAAAAAATAATGATATACACATTAAATAACTAGATCTAATTAGGATCTTTTTCGATAAAGTAGGAATTAGATTTCTTCGATATAAAAGTCCAATTAGGACTCTTTAGTGTGTTAACCAACAACAACAATAACATTACCCCATTGCCTCAAAAGGCTCCCGCCTATTGCGGGGAAATGTTAGTTATTAACTAAAACTTTTCATTCCATATCTGTCAATTTAGTTGTTGAATGTAATAAAAGTCTACTTAGAATTTTTTAGTGAGCCAACTTCTACTTTAATAATATTTTAATTTTTATTGTTCTTTAGGTCTGTTGGTCCACTTTTTGAATGCACATCTGCGGATTCGTCATCAAATAATAACGTCTTCACCTCTCGAATGAAAACTTGCATATAAATTTCTTTTTAGGCTATATATTAGGTTATCATCATTTCATGCATTGTATAGGATTTGTAGTTATATATAGATAAATGAATTCCACTATCGTATTAAACTTTATTTTGTAATATTTAGAAATGATAAGTTTACGAAATAGTAAAGTTCATTTAAAACTTTTTATTTGCAAAGTTCTATTTTTAAGCTAATTATTTTTGTGAAAAGCCTAAAATTAAAAGAATTAAAATCTTTTATTGTCACGCCCCAAAGTTCCGTTAGGACGGACTGACACCTGTCGCCGATAAGGCTCGGGAGAACCAACCTGTATCTATGCATTTTCTATACATACTATAAGTGGTTTCTATGTTTGACATGCCTTTAAGAATATAAACAATGATAACAAGCTAAAAAGAAATGCATATGAATAGGCCGTTGGGGCCCAGTGTCTAAAGTACGAGATATGACTTCACTTTGCTTTACATAGACTACAAAGCCTCTACTTTGCTTCACATAATCTACAAAGCCTCTAAATAAAGAAAAACATCTAATAAGGGTCGAGACAGGCACCACTCAACAAACTGTGCAATAAAAACATGTAATCTCTAGACATGTACAAAGCCCCGAAGCAACTTGGAGCTTGGTAATAACAGCTAAATATCCTGTACTCCTACTGGGGAGATCTACTAGCACTTGTACCTGCAGTATGAAATGCAGGTTCCCCAAGGGACGTCAGTACGAGATAATATACTAAGTATGTAAGGTAGGATATAGTGTATATCAAGTGAACATGTCAAAGAATGGAGACACGGTTAATAGTTGTGTCGGAGTTGCTAAACGCCTTTATATACCAAGGAGAGATCTATGCTTCATGCCAAGTGATACGAAATCAAGTAGTCTTACATACCTCGTTGTTTGACCTTGCTACTACCTCG
>JAOTQR010000097.1:17222806-17242130 GCA_025774065.1 Solanum ossicruentum | reverse complement strand
TTTTATTTTGATTATAATTCCGCATTTAATGTTATCGTTGGGTTGTAGGCTGACTTGTCTTGGTGGGAAATGACGAGCGCCATCACGCCTGAAATTCGGGTCGTGACAATTGTACCACCAGTTTCTCATCGAATTATATTCAGCCTCTGCTGAAGAGTAAAAAAACGGTAAGATACTTTGTAGACTTCCACCAGAGAAATCTGGAACCTAATAAAATGACAGACAAAAATTGATCTCTGTTCAGAAAGTTTGAGTTGAAAAGAAGCAAAGGCACATAGAAAGACCATGTGCAGGATCTTGCTTGATGTTTCCGAGGACATGAAAATGTAATGAGGAGCCCTTGAGGAGTGCATAAATTGATCGAGTTTTAAACAACAAAGGATATACCAGGTCTGGTGAGAGGAGGTTCAACTTCTGAATTAGTTTCTTATATTGGTCAGGACCATCTTTGACGTCCAGAGGACTAGTAGCTGAGGAATGCTCAGAGAAGTGAAATTAAATTAATAGAACTAAAAGCAAACTTTGGTTGAGTAGTCAGAAATCCTTTAGGTTCCTGCAACACCCAAATCCAGCAAGTAATCGAAAAGATTTGAATCTTTAATAGGAGATCCTTCCTTTCCAAGATCTCACTTCAAGTTAGAAATGGGAGGACAAGAAACAAGTTTTGGCAGGATGTTTGGCTAGTGAAACAAAATTAAGATGACACTATCTATCTCTTCAATATTCCAGTGTCTGAGGAAGCTACAACATCAGAATTTTGGTTGGATCGGGGCTGGAATTTCAACTTCGAGTGTAGCTTAAATGACTGGGAAGTGGACATTGTCATTGTTACTGCTCCTTCACAACAACAATCCTGTATTTTGCTGACCCAATTTTCTCGTTTGGAATGGTGAAGAAATAGGAATTTACAGCAAAAGCATGCTACAAGCAACCAAGGAACCTTTCTGCTATTGTTTTTCATTGGCCTTGGAAGTGTATTTGGAGGTAAAAAGGCACTTTGAAGGTGGAGTGTTGCACCTGGATGGTAGCGTAGGTGGCATGCTTAACTCATGAAAATCTCTAGAAGAGGGGTCAATATTAGTGAAGGCATAATGAGGATAGCAATTCCCTCTTCTCACGTGACTCATCACCAACCAAATCTGGGATCTCATAATAAACATTGTGGGAGTTAACTAGATTATGCCGAGGACAACCAAGGAGCTGTTTCAATGCTGGTATATTAAAGGAATGTAGAAGGCAAAAATGAAAGTAAAAGTTGACCTGAAGTAAAGAAATATTATGCATAGACTATAATTAAGAAATTACAATATATATTAGGAAACGTAACTTAAGCGTTTTACAGTAAATTCTTACCATTCAATACAATGTTGCTACAGTTATGCGTACAACTTTAACTGTGATCTGCTCTCCAATATGCTCATCTGTCAATTGATTTATATAATTTCTCCACTTCCTGACAAATAAAGATATGTCTATTGGCTCTATAAACACTGCCTGATTTTTAATAAGTTGAGTTGACTGCGAGCATGTTAGAGTGTTTTCCAATATATGAGAAGTTCTGATCCATTGAATATGACATAATAATTGGTGAGGCTTATGGAATGGGGCTATGGAGAGTGACTAGAAATCTGTGGCCCAAGCTTGAGTCTAATATGCACATTAAGTTGGGGGATGGGAGGAGAACCAGGTTCTGTTGAGATACCTGGATTAAACAGACTCCTCTGAAGGACTCTTTCCCTGATCTATTCATATTATGGACCAATCCTGAGGCAAAGATCAATGAATGTTGGCAGTACAAAAATGGAACCTCTCTTCTAGAAGGCTATCGAATGATTGGGAAGTGGCAAGAGTAGCCAAATTGCTAGAAGATGTGGGGGTTTTCAAAGGCACCAACAGTGTTCCTGATGCAGTGAGATGGTCACTCAATGAGAATGGGATCTTCACAGTTGGCAGGGCTTATAAGAGTGAGTGTAACCAGCAGAGCAACAGTAACCAAAGTTTGTGGAGGAAGGTTTGGAAGAATTCAGCACCAACAAAAGTCAAATGTTTCACATGGCTGGTTGTTAGAAGGGCTTGCTCCACGCACAAAGTGCTGTGGAAGAAAGGAAAGGTCATTGTTCCTTGGCATTCACTTTGTGGGAAGACTGGAGAATCCAACAGTCACCCATTCTTACACTGCACCTTCACAGCACGATCTGGACCATGTTTCATAAAATCTCAGAAGTTAAGTGGACTATGCCTGAGTGCACTGCAGATTTATTGAGTATCTAGACTAGGAGAGGAGATAGCAAAAGACAAAAGACTTGGTGGAATTTAATCCCACACTGCATATGGTAGCTAGGGGTGGGCGTTCTGTAATCCGGCTTGGTTTCGGTTTTCTGTTTTCAAATTACGTGAACTAAAAACTGCCGAACCAGTTCGGTTCAATTTTTGTAAATTCTGTTCAGTTTGGTTTGGGTTTTTTGGTTTAGGGCCTGTTTAATAGGCTACATTTTGTTTGTAAATAGGACTATTTTCTAAAGTTATGTTTTTTTAATTCTAACTTTTAAGGGTTGCTGGAACTTGAGTTTTTTTTAACTATCTCAAGAACCCCCAAGTGTGTAAAATAACAAACACCTACAAAAAATAGAACTTGCTGCAGTATGCAGTGTGAAAAATTTTAAAATAACAAACCCAGATCTTATAAACGACACTCATCAACTTAGCATAATCTCCTAGATTTACCAAATGCAAAAACAGTAGTGTCAATAGCTTAATCTATTTACTCTCCAGTTTCCAGCATTTGTCAATTGTCGTTCATCATGAAACAATGGCAGCATAAAACACAAAAGTAGTCGCAGCCTAAAAGGCTAAAACATTAGCAGCCCCTAGATAAATGAAATAGTAACAACAAAAAGTGTTTAAATACGAATCGTCCAAGTGTTTAAATTCGAAGCAATTTCTTCTCAGATTTCATAACACTTCTTGAAATAAAGAAAATGCTTCACATTTTTCCTGATGACAATTAAGGATTAATCTACATTTCACGCACCTTGGTCTATGCAGCACTTCATTGTTTTGAACCACCTCATAATGTTCCCAAATAGCCAAATAAATTTAGAAGGCATCACTTGAACCTTCAGCATAAAATCAAAAGGTGAATATAACTTACAAGATAAAAGGATATAATCAAACAAATAAAGTATTGAGCTCACTAATCATCACACTAAGTACTAGCAAATCGTAATCATAAATCAACAATGCAAGAGTCTCTTCCACTATTTGCCATCTCTAAAAATAATTTAAACAAATGTTATACTACAAAATAAATAGGTATGACATTTTTTTTTGTAAAAACACACAAAAATACAAAGTCTTACCAAGTTCAATTTTCTCAAGAAACTCCAAATTTTCTTCAACACAAATAGGGTCTCTTGTCTAAGCCAATCTTAAACACAAATAAGACATTGCACACACTGAGTATTCAATGAACTTCTAAATGGATCAAGAATACCACCACCGATGCTAAATGCACATTTCGATGCCACACTTGACATTGGAATAACCAATACATCACGAGCTAACTGTGGAAGCACGAGAACCTAGGCGAATTAACTTTCCACCAAGTTAATATCTCAAAATCCTCATATTCAGATTCAGATCTAGGCTTTTGGTCTCCATCAAGGTATTTATCCAACTTTGATTTAGTACCTCAAGTATTACTACAATCTTTCGTCTTTTTCTTCATGTGAGGCTTATTTCTCAAAGTAATAGTTTTAAATTTTGAGAGAGACCAGAATTAGAAGAATCAGCTGAAGTATATCCTGATGAATATGAATTATTTTTAGAACCTTTTGAATTCTTTCTTGCATGGACTTCACTTGTAATGTTCGTTTTGAGGATATGTGTGAACTTGAAGCTTATTTAAAAGTGTGTATGTGTATGACAAAGTGATGATGTAGAGTTTGTGCCAAATGACCGTGGAGATGAAAGGAAAGTTTTAAGACTTATTGGCGGAACAAAATGATTTTTGTTGCTTCTGTGCTGGATCCTCTTAATAAGTTTGAGTATGTTAGCTTTGCTCTTGAAGAGTTGTTTAGGGAAAAAAGGAAATGATGCTGTAGGAACTAATCTGAGGAATTTGTTTGAAGTATTTGTAAGAAAGATTCAGAAGGTTCTAAAGATAATTCATTTGGATATACTCATCTAATTCTGGTCCCTCTCAAAATTTGAAAATAAATACTTTGAGAAATAAGCTTCACATGGAAAAAAAGATGGAAGATTGTGGTAGGACTGGAGGTACTAAATCGACGTTGGTTATATACCTTGGTGAGACGAAGAGCTTGAATCTAAGGACTTTGAGATCTAAAATAGGAGGAAAGTTAATTCTCCTGGGTTTCTTGTGCTTGCCCAGTTGGTTCGCGATATATTGGCTATTTCAATATCAAATGTGACATCGGAATGTGCGTTTAGCACCGCGGTCGTATTCGTGATCCATTTAGGAGTTCATTGACTTATAAAGGTGTGCAAAGCCTTACGATTGGCTTAGAAAAGAGACTAGGTGGGTGTTTGGATTGGCTTTTGGCTAAGCACTTTTTAAGTTCCGGAAGTGTTTGGGTAACACGAAAAAGTGCTTAAAAGCACTTTTGTAAAACTGAAAAAATACCCCAAAAAAAGCCAAAAGTAGGGGGTCCCCAACTTATGGTTTTTGGCTTTTAACTTATAAGCCAATCCGTCCTGGTTCTATTTATGTTAAAGAAATTTGGAGTTTTTGGAGAAAATTAAACTTGGTGAGACATCGTACTTTTGTGCATTTTTACCAAAAAAATGCCATACTTATTTGTGTTGTAGTATAGCATTTGTTTAAATTATTTTTAGAGATGGCAAATTGTGGAAGAGACTCTTGCATTGCTGATCTATGATTGCAATTTGCTGGTACTTAGTTTGATGATTGGTGAGCTCAATTCTTTATTTGGTTGATTATATCCTTTTAACTTGCAAGTTACATTCTAACTTTGAGTTTTATGTTGAAGGTTCAAGTGATGCCTGCTAAATCTAAAGTTTATTCGGCTATATGGGAATATTATGAGGTGGTTCAAGACAATGAAGAAGTGTGTAAAGCAAGGTGCTTGGAATGTGGATTAATCCTTAATTGTCATCTTAAAAAAACAATACCAGCAGCAATGGAAGCATTAACATGTTGGAAGTACATGAATTTAATATCTTGTTCGTTTTATATTTATATTGTCTACCCTCCTTTTCCTAGATACTTCGGTAATGCCATATTTAAGCTGTCAAACATTTGCAGGTTATACTTTACGACATCTTCATGAATCGAGAGTTGAACAACGTCTTGAATCTATAGAGAAAGCTGTAAGTTTTCATTGCAGAATAATGTTGCCCCACAGTTATTTTACTATTTCTGTTCAACAGAATAAGTGTGTACTACACGAGAGGATTTGTGGAGTGCGATATAGGATGGAGTGGGCGTACGCTTGTTAGGATTAATTCTTCAACAATATGCCCTTACAAATTAGTGTTTTTTTTTAATATCTCGCAAATTAAGAGTAATTAAATACATGGATTTCAAAGATTAATTTATTACAACCTGAATTATTTGATAATTGAGTGCGCATAAAACTTTTTGGTTCTTTTCTTTTAACCGTGGTGCACTTGTGGGAAACTCCTTACCGAGGGTCTGTGCACCTCCATGATTAGTCGGGGCTCTAAGAGACTCGGATACCCGGTGAAATTAAAAAAAAAACACTTTTTGGTTTTCTTATCCCCAAGGCAATGAGAAGATACGGCAAAGTTGTCTTCTTTGGGTAATGTGTAGTTAGACAATAGATATGGAATTTGACCTCCTGTACATATTATGGATATGGACTGCATTGTTTAAGGTTCAATTGTTGTTAAACATGGACTGTGGAGTTAATTAGGATTTTAAATGTTTACCAGCTTGTGTGCTGCTTTCTTCTCTGTTTGTTGATGAAGTAATTGAATTTTATGAATGAAGTACAACAGGGGCGTCTTTGTTATCCAACATAAAATATTATAATAGAGTGGGTAGTCAGACATCAATATATTGGTTATTTCCCCGAGTATCCTTGTCAACATATTGTTCAACTTCAAAACAATCACTGGTTCTTTTTTACCAGAATAGGTTAGTTTTGGAAGTTTCATTTGTGGTCTCTAAATGTTGGGTTTGTGTGGCAATGGAGTACCGAAATATTACTTTCTCATGGAACTAAGCTTTATGAACATGGAAAAAGAAGTGCTAACCAGAGGGAATTTGGGGATGCGGGGCTGGGTGACACTTAAAGGGGTTGTGGGGCAGGTTACTGAAGCTTCAGTTGGTGGGATATTGCCTGATATGTGGAGAATTATTTGGGCACTTCCACATGACCAGTCTTATTTTAGCAGTTCCCATGGAACACGTTGATTTTCTTATGTGCTACGAGCCTACGAGCAATTCTTCTAAATTTCATTAGTTCTTAACATGACCTTTTTATCTGGCAGATGAAGAAAGATTATCAAATTGAAGATCCTGAGTTTAAGAAGCTGGTGTCTGGATCCATTAGTGTTCCGGCTTGTGTTGCAACTGCTGGAACCACACTGATTCTCGGGTGTGTGAATTTTGCTTCTTAGCATTTACCTTTCTTCTTGTTTATTTTTTGTGTTTTCCCCCCTTCACATAGTTGGTTAAATGCTGGTAAAATAGCCATTTTCTTGTTTATTTGCTTTTTGTGCCTTTGATTTCAGGTATGGCTTGGGTTTTCGAGGTGGGAAATGGTATGCAAACAGAAATTTTAGAAGAGAACAGATGAAATTGTTGGGACAAATAAAACCTAAAAGATGGCCACTCAGGTTTTTACGACGACCTCTAATAAGGTCTAAATCGCCAGAAAATTTTGTTACAGCATCAGAAGGATTACCTAAGGGTCCATCAGAAACATTACCCAAGGGTGTGTCTGCTTCCCACAATTGAGGGTAATCCCCTAACTTGCTGACGAAATGAGGTCCAATGGCAAAAATTTCTTAGTTCTGTCGAAATTATTATATAGTTTTCCAAATGTTGATAACCATATTTTTGTTTATAATACTTTGTCATTGGACTGCGTTTTTCTAATTTCTTAATTATCAATCAGGGTTTGAAATGTTAATGTTAACTGGGATAGTATTTGTCTCCTAGAAAGGTTGGAGAAAATTCCTCTTTGCTCGTGAGGTTGAAGATCACATGACTAGGTTTTTTTCTTCTTTTGGTAACTAACCATTCATATCATTAATTATCGGGAATCTTAGTAGTTCAGCACATGAATGAATATTCACCTACTTGAATTTCTACGCTCTATTTTAGTAGTTCAGCACATAAATATTCACCTACTTGGTAAAGGTTGGATTCTCATGTTGTAATTTTCGCTATCAAATATCCAAAATAGTACATGGTAATTGATCACCATCAACTAGAACATCAGACATTGCTATACAAGACTAGTTTCATCATTAGCTCTAAAACTAACATATAATCTACTTCGCTTCCCAGTCCATCCTAATCTCTGCCTTGCTTGACAAATATCCTTTGGTTTCTTTCAATCTAACAGATATGCACTGAAGTATCCCCGTTGCATTATCAACTATCCAGTGGAGAGGACGTTGTTGTGGGCATTCAATAGTTCGGGTCCCTTCGGAACCTTGGAGGGGGGTGGGGTGTGTGTGTGTGTGACATTGAGTCGGTATTTGACAGTTTTAAGTGTATTTTGTTTCAGTTGTTGTCCCTCATTTTGAGTGTCTTAACAGCAGTTAATAATATCCTGTCGCTGGACTTGGGTTAGCATCATTGTGGAACATTAGGCTTTTCCATCTTAGTCTTATTTCTCCTGCTAACTTCAGAAATAGGATCCATCGTAAATAACCTCTTCACGGATCAGTTTGCCTACAAACGATCTTTCCCACTTGATATGACGAATCTGGAGTTTGGAATAAACTATGAAAGTGGCATTATTGGCTGATTTAGGTTCTGATGTGAAATTATACTACTACATTACAGTCTATTTGAGCAAGTCAAAACCTGAACATCCCTTAGTTTGGTGAGGAAAGTATATCTAAAGAAGTATCCCAAAAACAATAATCTTATTCATCACAATCAAAAAGCACAGGGATGAGACATTACACATTCCAGAATCTTAAAGAATGACATTAACTAAATACACCCATGTTTGTTTAACAAGTCAAAGAATGACGAGAAAAACAAATGACTCACTTGTACAATTGAAAAAATTTACAATGAAACTGAACAAGAATCATATAATCAGAAGGAAATTGATTATCTAGCATTTAGGTAGATCTGGTGGAGGAGGAGGTAGGCTAGTTGATAGTGTTGGCCCATTTTCAACAACAAAAGCTGTGGCTAAACCCCATGGCAAGTGCACATCCAAATGACAATGCATCAACCATACACCTGTAATTTCCACATTAAAATAATTAAAACAAATATATCAATCATCACCGTAAAAATCGTAGAATTAAAAGTATGGCCTCGTAGTCGATGTCGATGAAAAGATTGGTTGCATGTTTGACAAAAATCATTGTATTTTCAGAACATATGCTTTACTTTACCTGGATTGTTAGCTCGAAATCTAACGACAGCCCATCCTCCAACTGGAACGCCGATTGTGTTACGTTCTTGTGGATTGAAATAGTTGAATTTTTTCCGGTCCACCGCGGGGTTATAGTTACCAAATCCTTGGGCCATTACATAGAAATTGAATCCATGCAAGTGTATAGGATGATTTTCTATCCCAATCAAAGCGGTATTTTGGAACACAATTTCAACTGTGGAATTGAACTTAACTTTCTTCACTTTCGTGGATTTTTTGGTCATTATAATAGCAGGATTCATGCTATTATTTGGGTTTGTGTAGTCAAATTTCAATGGTGGATGGTTTGGAAAATCAGTAGTGTAAATTCCATCAACATTGTGAAAAAAGGCCTCTAACATTGAAAGCTTGTCAGGGAATTGGAAAGATGCATTGTTCATACTAGCAGCAAATCTTTGCCCCATTGGGCCTCCACATGATGCATTTTTTGATCTTCCACAAGGAATTAGGCCCAGACCAACAGTAATAAACATGTGTTCGTCGACTTTGCGAGGTGGTGGGCTCCAATATGGCCCAGTTACAAGCCCAGTTATATTGGTAAAGAATTTATGGGCTGTTGGTGTGTCGTTAAAGGCTGGTAAAATTGGCATTATGGGAGTTGATAATGGTAATGCATCTTCATACACTATAATGCCCCTGGTGGTGGTGTTGTCAAATGGTATCCCGGCTGCACTAGCATACGGGTGAGCCGCCATGTAGTATGACGCCGGTAGTTGATCGGCTGTCAAGAGGACGTCTGTCGTCTGGCCTGGCCCGGTGACGACTACGTCTGTGACGTAGGGATCAGTATAAGAAGCATCAACTGCGACAACTTTCATTTTATGATTGGCGATCTTAAAAAAGAGTTGGTTATTGAGTGCAGCATTGATGATACGGAGGAGATATGTTTTTCCATGTTTCACCTTCAACTTGTATGTTTCTAATAGGAATGAAAACGAAAATTCAAGTTAACAAGATAATAGAATTTCAAAGGTCATTTGGCACCTGTCAGTTAAGGCTATAAACTTGGTGGAATACATCAGTATTTGTAATTCTTACGATTAACAGAGCATGGGTAAAGATCGCCTGGCCATCCATTAATAGTGTAAGCGTCAGAGTTATTAGGTGGAGCACCAATTGCTAGTGCTGCATTCTCCACATCCACAACATTGGCGTTCCACCATTCGCCTGCATTAAAATGTTTAAAATGCTTTCAATTATCTCTTTGTTAATAATAAAAAAACGTAGTTTCACTCCATATGTCCATTCTTGTAGCAGTAATCAGGAATCGAAATCTCATTAAGGAGAGTCAAAATATAAAGAAGAAAAAAAACATACAAAAAAGACAAGGTGATACATAATTCTTTTGACTTATTAATATAGTGTAATTTTCCAACGAATTGAAGAGGTGTCAATTGAAATCTCTTGGACAAGGATGACTCTTTTACTAGCAGTAACTCAGTGCAAAAATAAACATATCTTAATAGTGGCAAAGTCAGGATTATTTTGATGAAAGTTATGCAAATCTTTTTATCAAATGTGTTAAAGAGTATGTAAAATTAAATATACACTCGTAGTAACTACTTATATTTAACCTTTGTAAACTACATGTTTTTTTGCATTGGACCACCATTCACCTAAGGTGGCTCCGGCCATGTATCTCAATCACAAATAAGTTGGATCACTTATATATGGATATATAAAATCCTCATTGATCATGGCGCTCATCAACATATACTAGTTTTGTTTTTTTCTTCTCCATCTGTTGTTCGATATCTATATTGAAACTTAACTAAATCTAAATTTATACCAGAATTCTCACATTAAGAATAAAACACTCCATAACAAAAATGACTCACCGAGTTACTACTAGTATAAATATATAATACATCAAAATAAACTCATAATAGAAGAGGGATTAATTAATTTACCTAAGAGAATGGGAACTTCTCTATAAGGTTTAGGAAAAGGATAAGAGTGGCCTTTTTTGGGGCGAATAATGAGTGCACCATGAACTGTGGCTCTAAGCCAGGATACATGTGCATGCCACCATAGAGTCCCTTCTTGTCCTGTTATTGTAAACTTGTACGTGTAGCTATGTCCGGGTCGGATCGGGCACTGGGTCGCAAATTCGGGTCCATCAGCCCACCCACTCAATATCTGAAAAATTCCATGCCTGCATCAATAATTAATTACCTTGCATTAATTTTTATTTTACACGTCATTCCATGATTACGTAATACTATGACATTATCTAATTTCTTTAACTAATTGGACGTGATGGCTACGTTGATAATGATAGTTGCCACTTTGCTTTTTAATTCATTTCTATTAGGAAATTTATTAAATATTAAAGTTTTTTCTTTGTGTTAAAAAGTATAGCTTAATTTGACTTGATATAAGAGTTTAAGAAGATAATTTTTTTTCAATCTTGTGGTTCTAAATTAAAGTTATATCAAATGTACCAACATACTTTTTAATCTTGTGACTTTAAACATTGTTGCCAGAAAAGGAAAATAATCATTCTTTTTGACGGAAGGAATAATAAATGCTTCATTTTTAGTCCGTTTAAAAAAGACCTTTGGTCATTATTTTTTAAACGGAAGGAGTTTTTAATTTCAATTTTGTTTGTCCTACTTTCCTTTTTAGTCCGTTTAAAAAAATAATGATCTTTCTAGCTTTTTGACAACTATTTGATTTTTATTTTCTACATGACATATTTAATACCACAAAATTAAATGATATTTTGATATATTTTCCATATCTTTAATTAAAAACTATAGTATTTAAAAGTCTTTTTTACTTCTTTGGTAATCTTATCAAATCAAAAAATAGCACAATACTCAAATTGAAATGAACGGAGTATTTAACTGTGGGACGAGTAAATCAAACAAGGTAATGGACAAGTGAGACTAGCTCTAGTAATTGCGCATTTCCACCATCAACCATAAATTAAATGTTCGAATTTCCCGGGAGTAAGTGAGAACATTATATCCTTTTGATGGGGTAGGAGATAAAAACCAAGCTAAGGGGTTAATGACAAGTTCAAAATCAAAATTCATAAGCTTTAAATCTTGATTTGATCTTCGAACTCAAAATTAAAATTAAAAACTTACCAATGAATAGTGAGATTGTAAGGTGAATGATTGTAGACATGAACAACAAGGGTGTCCCCTTCTTTTACACGTATGGTCGGACCAGGAAGACTTCCATTTACCGCAGTAATTACTTGTCTACGGCAAAGTCTCGTTATAGTACGATTTTTCACCTATATATTAAAAAAAAAAGATTTTATTAGCTTCTATTAATTAGAAGTAATATATATATATATATATATATATATAACAACTCATGATATATGAGTATAATTGACAACTTCAAAAATAAGGTGGTGAGCCTGTCATATATGTCATGGTTAAAATATACTACTAATAATGTAGACTATTATTTACTGTAAGTCATGTATACAATTAGTTAAAAATCCCACATTAAGTAGTTGTTCTACCAAATGTAATTTAATTATCTTTGCCATTTTACTTAACTTAATAAAGTAGATGAGGTGTAACAAATGGAAAACATGGTCAGACTATCAATCGATACATCATCACATACTGAATATTATACATTATATAGTAAAAATGCTGTCGGATTTATGATTCAAAGTTTGATTTGAGATTAGACTTCAAAAAGGAAATGATTTTTGAAAGAAAAAAATGAAAATGATCAATACCATCTCTGTCCCATTTTATGTGGCATCCTTTCCTTTAACGAATATCACCTTATTCTAATTAGAAATAATTTACCTTTAAAATTTATTTTTTATCGTTAATGAAATGATTCTCAGTCATACAAATATCTAAAAATAATTTTAGACCATAAGTTTTAGAAGTCTCCCTTTTTTTATTAAACATCGTGCCAAGTCAAATGGTGCCATATAAAATGAGACAACATTTGATTGTGCATAAATTTTTTTTAAAAAAAAGCATGACAGAAAAATAAATCACTAAGTGCAAAATAAAAAGATTAAGTTTTCTAAATAAAAAAAACATAGTACCACTATATTATTTTCGTGGGGCAGACTAAAAAATCACAATAGAGGAACATGAAAAGAACTAGTCTTATTGAAAATCTAAATAATTGTTATGCATTTCTGTGGAAAAAGGTTTTATGAAAGAGTTGACTATAGCTATATATTTTGTATGAGAATTTTTTTTTTTCAAAAAAATAAGAAGATATTAGTAATATAGTACGTACGTGAAAAGAATGCTCAACAACATCAGCTGAAACCAATGAAGAGGAAGAAGCTATAAGAGTTATAAAGATGCAAGCAAATAAGAAGAAAAGTCGATGCCCCATTTTCTCTAAATACAATAATTCAATGTGTAAAGGCTATAGAAATGGAAGAATGTTGAGAGATAAAGAGAAAAATGAGAAATGAATGCCTTTATATAAGAAAGAAGCTTGTACACCTAGGAAAGTCACAGGCGGCACCCATATTTTCTAATTAAAAAATGTGCACCCACATACTAATATTAATTGTTCTTGGAATAATATTATATTCTAAGATATAAATAAGAGTAAAATAATTCAAATCTCTTCTTAATTAAGGGTGGTGCACAACAAGATATTTTCTTGAAAAATAAGTTCATTTTTTACTTATTTTTTAATATTTGATAAATATATAAAAAAATAATCTCATATCGTATTTATATGTGATCAAGCCTCCCCTAAAAAAACTATGGGGGTGAAAGGGCCCAGGGTGGAGTGTGGTGCCTCGGAGGTGGGTTTGAAATGGTCAAGAGATAGGAGGTTGGGTAAGTGGGAGGAAATAATAAATTCAGAATGTCACTTGTAGAACTTGTTTTTTTAATTCTTATTAAGAATGTCATTTTTCTTATTTTTAAGAAACTTATTTTCTGAAGGAAAATGTTTTTCAACATTTTTGTCCAACCAAATATGAAAATAGAAAATTTTTCTTCACACCTTAATGTGCTTTTTCAGAGTTGGTAGAAAAGAAATACGATGGATAATTTTTGGGGGAGTATTTAACTAAAACTACGCGTTTTCTTCTTCATTGTTTCTTTTTCTTCTTGTGGAATTGTTCATCCTTAGCTAAAATTTTATTTCACTTTTTTCCTAATCTCACTTTCTATGCATCTAATTATTTGCCAATCTTGTCCACGATTGCGTAAAAGACTTTGTTTAAGGAAAATGTGGCATTTGAAAAATGGGTTGTGAAAATTTGGAGAAAATAATATAGTAAAAGTTAGTTATAGGATAGCTTGAGTTGGCCATCAAATAAAAACTAAATTGAATAAGACTTTCTAGCTGATAGCCATAAATTTAAAGATCCTATTTTTGTTCTTTTGAAGAAAGCCTACTTATAAAGGGTAAATCTGGCCGGTGTATGCACTAAAACTCTTGCTATATACAAGGCTAGAGAAGAGCCAGACTATAAAAGTCTATTATATACAGTCTTACCTTTCATGTGACCTCCTAGTCAGATGACAATAACTTTACCAGTTATTCCAACACTCTCCTTCAAAGAAAATCTACTTATTTATGTAAATTAAATTTGACTATTTCCTCTATATTATTTTATTTCTTCAGAGTTTACTTAATGGTTTAATTCCATTAAGCTTCTTTGAATTCAGATTAGGTAGCTTCCATTGTCGTTATTAGTAGTTGAGGTTGTATTGACATTTGTACACTAGCATTCGATCTAGCCCATTTACTACATGGATATGTATGTAGTGTATTTCTCACTAGTAATCAGTACTCAAGATTCTCTGACCTGATTAATTTGGATTAGTTTAGTGATGTATGATAATTACATTGAAAAGCGTTGATCGTGAAAAACTTTTTCGTTTTCGGAATTCAAATATTAGATATCTAATTAAAAACAAAAGGAACTCAGTCATTGTAAATTATATCCATGATAATATTTTCAAACTTTAAATGGCAACTTTTTTTATTTTCCAGAGTGAGTATTTAGTTCGGGCTACCGGCCTAGGGAAGCTAGCGTGGTAAAACAGAATTATCAAAGTCCCAAAAAATTGTCAACTTTTAGCTACTTTTACTTTGTTGCTGACAAAAGTTATACCGTGGAGCAAAATAGCAAGCACCATACGATACATATGACAATTAATAAAAAGGAATTAATAAATGTACTCCATTATATATGTCAAAGTACATATTCAATTGTATGAATATGGCAATTTTCTAAAATCTAGATTAAGGTAATGTAAACTACTATTGTATGGATCTCATTTCACACGCAATACCAACCAACTTATAATAATTTTGACAATAGAGTTATTAGTTGGAACACATGGGACTTTGTTACCAGTAAGAATTAATTTCAATGGGGCTAAGTTACGATAAGTGGTGGAATAATCATGATTTTTTAATTAAAAAGAAGAAGTAAATATACAAAAGAAGACGAAGTTGATTCAACATATATTATATACACATAAAAATAATATATATATATATATATATATAATAATATAATTTTTCATCGAACAAAGTTCAAAAGAACCCTTCGATCTTACTCTGTTTTGATTATTCCCTAATATTTTGCTTGGTCACGAAGGACATGAGGAACAGTTATTCATATTTCACAATTTCGTATTATCACTATATTTCCCATCAATTATTACAGCTAAGTGATAAATATTTTATCAAAAATTTATATTTATTAATTTAATATAAACATTAAGTTGGAATAAGCTGTTAATATACTTCAAAGGCCCTCAATGAGAAAAGTGTACATTATATATATTTAGTGATTTAGAAACAACGACCACAAGAATAATGTCATTTTCTAGTTTGAGTCGATTATATATACCTACTTCTCTCTGTTTAGACTAAGCTTCATAATATTAAAAAAGTTTAATTTTGGTGCACGGTCAGTGTATCAAATTTTTACATCGTTAGATAATATTGACCTAGATTATCAAGAAATATTTCTTTATAATATTTATTTATTTATTTATATTTTAAAAAATACAATACAATTATTATTTTTTGTCTTTCTTCTTTACTGCTCTCTTTTTCACTCTCTCTCTCTCTTCAAATAGTTCAGTTTTTTTATTGACTTCTTCCACTATAATTTAAATATTTTTTTCTTAAATATTCTAAAAGTATATATATATAGTCCTTTGTGCATTCTTTTTACGATACATAAAAATTGTATTTTTATATCTATAATCAAAGCTAACCTTTTTATATACTTTAATTTTGTTTATTGATTCTAGGATTTATTAGTATTTTTTTCTCAAAATTAAGTATTTTTGAAGTATTTGTTTCATTTTTCTATTGTTGTGTTTTTCATAGTGTTATACCGAAAAATGACCGACTTTTAAAGAAAATTTAAAATTGTTCAAAACTCGAGAATCAATCCAAACTTAATTAATTTAAGCAAGATCAATTCTCGAAATTCGAAGTGACACAGAGTCGCCACCTAATTTTACGGATAATTAGGAAACCATAAAAATATTTTAAAAGATCTAACAGAAAAATCTTTTTAAAAAAATTCAGAGTTAAGGTTCGGGTTCACATTTCCACTTCGAGAAGGTGTTAGGCACTCGAAATGGCCGTTAAATACGGTTATCCTGCGAATAAGTGATTTGACTAACTTTTGGCTTGACAAAAGATTTATCGATTTTAAAATTGTTTTAAAGTTTGAAAGACTTTGACTCGACTTGAAAAGATTTAACTAAATTTGAAAAAATTGACTAAATTAAAATTAACATAACAAAATCACATTTTTTATTTTTTATTTATTATTTTATTTATTAAATTTTATTTGTTTTCGTTTTTAATGCAAAATGCTTAGAAAGAAAAAAAAAGGGAATAACATAAATGGTTTGGCATACCGGGAAATCTAATTAAATTAAAACCAATAAGATAAATGTTAGTATCCAAATAAATACAAATATATCAATAAAACAAACAAAGAAAAAGAGTTGACGTAATGCTTATCCCGTTAATATCTAGTGCAACTTTGTCATCCCGAGATTGCTTAACAGCTTCTTTCTCTTATGAATTGGCTTGACTCGGAGAAGAGGAGCTTTGGGCCTCCATGGCTCAAAGAATGTAAGACAGAGAGGATGGGAGAGTCCCATGGACTCTCAAAAGGAGTATTCATACAAAGGAAAGAGAAATAAATTAGTATATGAGCAAGGAGCTTACATATGGTTTCAACCACAATAAAATGAGTAAAACACATAAACAAATTTCAAATATCCCACAAAGAATATACTAACTCAGATATGTCATAGCCAACATATTAAAATTAAGCAAACTTTGGTAGCAAGCAATTATACTCTTAATGAACTTTTAATGGGAGGGCTTCAATTTCAACCGGAGGAGATCATCAATTGTTATAAACAACTTAAGGGTCCTTTCCTCAAATTCCCATTGATGAATCAGTGAAACAATCATAACTAACAAAAGGAATGATTCACTAGAGGGAAACAGTGATTCAAATAATCATGTAGAGACTCAACACCAACTAGCAACTCCGGGTCAGACTCACTATCACAAGTTATACTCTATCTAAACTCGGCAAGACTCGAAATGAGCGAATGTAATACCCACCAATGTAATACCCACCAGGGATGAGAGAAACAGATAACAGAGGGAAATTCATAAAATCAACAATAACAGAGGGGCAGTGTACAGGAATCAGCAGTGTAATCAGGGGTTTAAACATAGGTCAAGACAGAAAACATGCCAACTTCAAGCCAAAAGATTAATGAGAAGTTTAAATGAAGTAAAAAATATTGAATCTCAACCATAAAACAAGTATAGGAATTCAAGATACGATGCGACAACATAACAGTGATAGCGATTTAAGTTACTTAACTGAAACAGGAGGAGTTTCACATAATATAACTTATGACTGGGCAATCTTGATGATGAAAGCAAACACAGATGATACATGTTCAATTGAGAATATGAGTAAACTTTGGGACTCAGACACTTATAAGCTTATTGAAAATCAACGATTCAAGGTTTCGAATTTTTAGTGGGGCTGAACAATATTTAGAAAGAAAATGAGTCCCAACAGTGAGCTGCAAGCCAAGGAAAGCAATGGAAGGAAAATGTTTAGATCAAGAGAACATCCCTTTGTTACTCATGCTTACCAAAATAAAGAAAAATGAAACTTCAATCACAGAGACAAGCTCAAAGTCTGGAAATCTGATTCAAAAAGAGAATTCCACAGGAAAAGGCTTATGAGGAGTATTTGATTTGAAACCGTGGTTCACAAAATATCCTTAAGTTTAGCAAGTAAATAACAATTAACAAACCAATAATAAATTGAAAACAGGGTGAAACACAACAGCAATTATATGCCCACGTAATAGACTATTACAGGTAATGTCAGGTTGAAAGGAAACTTAGCAAGAAAATCAAAACGTACTTCAAGAAAGCTAACTGACATAAAACTGGAACCATATTCCTATCCATGAATAGTTGGATCGTTCCTACTGTTCCTTTGTTTTTCTAAGTGTCATGAACAGTACCATTGCTTTTACCATCTCTTTAGCCAACCAATTAACTAAAACGCAACAAGAAAACAATTCGCTGAATCAATAGGAAGATTACTCGTAACAACACAACCCCCCTAAACATGTGAAATATCCTACACAACTCAGATCATTAGCATGCTTGAAAACAATAGCAATGAATTAGAAAATAAGGATGAATCAAGACCTTGAGCCTGATTTTCAATTCGTCTACTGTAAAACAGAGTCTCGGAAAGGAGTCATGGTAAACAAACTCAAACCAATCAGTACCAGTCAAAAAAAAAAAAATGGCTAGAACTAGCCTTAAACATGAAAGACACCGCAAATCGCATCATTTCCATCAAGGACTTAAGCCAGCATAAAAATACGACTACTGTAAAGCTTACAACAGACCAAGAACTTTGACTCCAGAAAACATCTTAGCAATAACCAACAATACCACCATAACATTAATTCATCACAACAAAGATTTCCAATCAGCAAACCAAACATACACAGAATATTTCGATACCGCTTCACCTGTTACTTCCTGTCACAATATGTAAAACTCCAAAGTAAAGTGAGATTGGGATATTACCTTTTCGGGGGCAGCGAACTGAGACGACGAGCTTGACGATGATGAATTAACACCACTGAGAAGTCGATTTAACTGGAACTTCGACGGATTTCCTGGAATCGACTAAGCTTCTGGAAATGGGTCTTCTAAAAATTCCCGATTTTGATCCTCTTCTCCCCTTTTCTAGCACCCCCCAGAATATATATCTATATCGAATAATGGAGCAACGGATTTATTTTTACAGGGGAGTATGGGCTCGGGGTCTGTCAGGCACGCGAAGGACGAACGACAATAGGGAATGGGTTGGCAGACTTGTCAGGTTGACAGAGGGTTCATGAGGGTGGTGCGATTGTCAGAAATATGTGAGTGCGATTCAAAGGGCATGGGTCGACTGGTGCATCGATGAAGGAAAAGGGTTGTTGGGAGTGTTAATGGTGTCGTTGGGGAAACGGAGAGAGGGTGAAAGGGGTAGACGGCGACGGGAAAGGGACGACGATGAAGGCTTGATGGTTTCTGGGGTTTCTGGTTTTCGGCTTTTTTTTGAAGAGGTGAAGAAGATGGGAGGAAATAAGGGATTTTGAGGGAATTGGGGGCGCGTGTAATACACGCGCCCGGTT
>JAOTQR010000097.1:17201095-17222706 GCA_025774065.1 Solanum ossicruentum | reverse complement strand
TTAAAAATAAAAACAAAATTTGACGATTAATTTGACACTAATTTATGGAAAAGACCGGACAAAATTGGGTGTCAACACTCATGATCAAAGCCGAAGATGATACAATTCCACCCAAAAGTGTGCATGCAATATCATGCACAAAGGATCGTACAGGTTCAATCATACTTAACAAAAGATTCAAAGTCTTAGATAAAGTCTCGAATCAAGCCAACTCAAAGTTTTCCACTTTCGACAGTACTGCGAATCATAAAAATCTATTCAAATATAGCATCACAATCACATAACAAATCTAATGACACTAAAATCAATTAATTTGAATGAAAAAAGCAAAATGATCAAAAATTTCATATTGGAAAAAGTAGCTGGAATCTAAAAATTAATATATAAAACTATTTTGAAAATAAAGTTATAATAAGGTAGAAATCAGCAAATTAGTATTAGGAATCAAAGTATGAAAAATCCTCAAATTCCACCATTAAAATCTCAAAATTATGAGTTTAAAACACAATTTAATTAATGGAAATCCATGGAAAAGGTTAGAAAATAGTTACCCAATCAATTTGCATTGAAAGACCTTGAAGTTCCTCTCCAAAATGAAGCTTAGAATATTAAAAAGGAGGAAATTAAATAAAAGACGACTTTAATAATTAGTGTCATGCCCCGGAGGGTACCCTTGGCGTGGCCCGCACTAAGAGACTATTGTTAGCCCCCAAGCAAATCACTCGGCCTTTTCACATTCGTTCAATCATAACTAACAATGGAAGACATCGATAAATAAGAATACAGAATAAAAGACAATGACAAATCGATGATAAAAGGCCAAATAGTCTGTCCATCAAACTAAAAAGAGTAGTATGAAGGAAACTAGACCAAACATAATCTAATCATATCAACAATCTAGTCTATAAAGCCTTTAAAACATCTAAATAATGGTGCCAGTGATAGACCCATGGCTATCTCTAAAAAATAAAATAAGATAAGTCTAACTGAAGGTAGAATGAAAAGATAATGTCCTCCGAAAGTAGGGGAGGACTCACCAATCAACTGGAGACAAATAAGTCCTCAACGGCGGCCTGCTGATGACCACTAGTAGCTATCTTTGCATCATGAAAATATGCAGGTCCAAATAGACGTCGGTATATGAAATGTATGAGCATGTAAAATGGCAGAAAGAAATATGTAAAGGAAGAATAACATCATCTCAAAATAACTCAACTCAAGAAATAGGAAACTCAATCATCATGTCAAAAGTCTTAAGTAAGAATGTAATTTAGACAATGACTACTCCTCTATCATCTACATCCCACCCACTCAGAGTACTATTAAGGCCTATTTGGGAGTTTCTCTAACCGACAATCATCACCTATGAGCTGGTGATGATACAACAAAGCGACATTGCTGCCATATTCATCTAATACCCTGCCGGAGGTATAGGAAATCCCATTAGTAGAGCCAACATCAGTAACTCCAAGTCCTTATTTTGGGACAATAGAAAACATCCGGGTTTACTATTCAATCCTCTCCTACGCTGCCTACGTAATTATTAAGTTTAAGTTGGGCTTACTATTACTCAATTCGGTGCTCAATACTCCTCCCAAGACTCAATTTGCTTATAAGACATCAACCCTATGGCTAACTCAGTCATCTAGTCACATTGGATATGCACCAACTCAACTCATCACAACAACTATCAACTTTTTTTTGTTACATCATTTTTAGGTTCAGTTCTTGACTTATCAGGACTTAATCATGCATCATTCTAACTCATAGCATTTAGGAGGACAAAAGTAAAATTAAAGCAATTAGGGATTCTATAGACTCTTTAGAATCAAATTATGCTCATGCATGATCATGCAAGTAAAATATGTGAAAATAATAAGAAATCATGTTAGGGTTCATGTAGTATGGCAAAATAGTCTAATTCAAGCATTAAATACATAAAAATGGTAATTCATGCAAAATTTTATAGATATGCACTAGAATTTATGAAAAATCTTCAAGAACCATTCATGGGAGACTGAATTTTTCTCAAAACTCCATCAATTCGGGTTATGGGGCACATGGCAGAACAGAATCCATGTTTTGGTTAGCCTTACATACTTGGAAGTTTTGAACCTTGAAGTAACTTGGATGAATTTGTCTTCAAACTCTAGCCTTTGTCTCTCTTAAAACCTTGCTTCTACATTTTAGAGATTTTTTTAGCATAAAAAGATAAATATGACATGTTTAGGGCTTTATTTAGGTGTAAAAACCACAATCCCAAGCTTAGAAAAGGTGGAAAAGGACTAAAATAATCCTTCTTAAAAAGCTGTCAAAAGGCGTCTATGGGCCCATTTACGGCCCGTAGAAAGTTTCACTGCCCGTAGGGACCCTTCCGTAAAGTTTTGACCCAATTTTGAGGTCTCTGGTTCACTTTTACGAGCCCATTCTATGGCCGACCCATAGATGGGTCCGTAAAGTTTGGGACCAAAAATTGAAGTTTCAGGAACTTTCTCCACAGATTAGCAGATGGGTCGTACTTCAATTTATGGTCCATAAAGAAGTTTCGTAGAATAACTCTACAACTGGCATTTTTCAGTAAAACGGTCATAACTTTTGACTCCGAACTCCAAATGAGGTGAAAGTAGTTGCGTTGGAAAGCTAATTTAAAGGGATTACATTTGGTAGTTATATGATATCTAATTCTTTGTGTGATAAGAGTTATGATTCATTTAAAATTGACTCTTGTATAATCCAATACTAGAAACTCACTTTATAGGGAAGTTTTGAACTCGACTAAGCACTAGAGGTCTCTTTATGAACCTAATACACTTTCCACATATAAGAATGATGTTTGAAACATAGGTACATATGAGGATAGAGTTGTGGGGTATCACGGCTGGGAACTGTTCAAGCAAAGCTAATGCTCCGCGAATGTGGAAGCTTAGAGGGAAGTAAACCTCCATAAATGCGGAGGTCAAGGTTTACTGTACTCTGCAAAAGCAAACCATTGTTCCTTGAATGTAAAGGTATACATAATTGAACTCCGCAAACACGATCAAAAGGGCGTGAATGCAGAGTAGTCCAACTTATGCATCAAAAATCACGAATTGGACCCACGGGATTCATTCAGAGCCCCGTGAAAACAAATCAACACAGAACCCTACCAGAAATGATGTTGCAGACTCAATGGAACTGTTAAATTTTGGATTTGAGATATCCTTAGGCCAAAACCCGACAAAGATTATTTAAACTAATTTTTGACTCAAATACTCAAAATACTCTTGAAAACTCTAAAAATTACCATGAAGTCATTTCTAGCGTTAGTTTCACCATCCAGAACTACTGGAACTGATGGAATTTCGATCCGATCCTCCAAAATCTGAATATTGATCAAAGTCAAACTATGATCCAAAATGAATTAAAAATACATATATTTGGATTTAAAATCTCCATTGTAACTCTAATTTATTTTTTCAAGTTCTCCAAGATCTGATTTGGCATTCCAGAGCTGATGAAATCAAAAAAATTGCGATCGATCACTCAAATCTCAAAATGACCACAAAACTCAATTTTTTTTTAACTTTAAACCTTTCAAAACTCTATCTTTAGCAAAATTTCAACAAGATTTTCAAATTCTGACTTTTAGACTTGACCAAAAATGACTCATGGAAATTTTTGGAAAGGGCAAAATAGTAGTTTGGTTGAAATGCCAAGAATAACCTTCGAAGTCATTACAACATCTACTACTAAAAACAATGTTCGTTCTCAAACACGAGATAAGGAACATAACTGAGGGCTCAAATAACTGAGAATATCAGGCACACATATCTGACTCTATATCCCTTCTAGCCTCACTCTCGGGCCTATGGCTCCACTGGACCTTTACTGAGGCGATCTCCTTTATCCTCAGCTTCCTTAGCTCCCTATCCAAAATGGCTCTTAGCTGCTCCTCATAAGTCAAATTAGGGCTCAAATCAACTGAATCCATGGAAATCACATGAGACTCATTCGGAATATAATGTCGCAGCATCGAAACATGAAACACAGGATGGATTGAAGATAGGTTGGGTGGCAAAGCAAGTATATGAGTCCCCTTTCAACGTTTTGCCTAGAATCTCCACAGGACCAATGAACCTGGACTGAGCTTACCCTTCTTTCCAAATCTTATAACACCTTTCAACGGTGAGACCTTCAACCAAACCATGTCACCAACCATGAACTCTAATGGTTGAATTTGCCTATCCGCAAAGCTCTTTTGGCCACTATGGGCTATCACCAATCTACTCTGAATCAACTGCACCTGCTCTAGGTCATCTCTCAACATATCAATGCCTATGCTCTCCACCGCTACCATATCAAACCATTCGATGACTGATCCATACCTCCGATCATATAAGGCCTTAAAAAGAGCCATTTGAATGCGGGAATAATAACTGTTGTTGTATGCAAGCTCCGTCAAGGACAAGTGTTGGTCCCATCTAGCAGTAGACTTAATAATACAGGCTCGAAATATATCCTCTAATACCTAAATAGTCCTCTCGGACTGACCATCAGACTAGGGGTGAAAAGTTATACTCATATTCTGACAGGTGCGAAGTGAACAATAAGCCACGGTCTGATACAATGGAAATTAGTATTCTGTGAAGTCTCACTATCTAACTAATATAAAGTTGGGCCAGTCTCTTCGTTGTATACTTTATTTTGACCAGAATGGAGTGGGCAAACTTGGTTAACTGATCCACCACTATCCACATAGAGTCAAAAACCCCTAACAATAGGAGGTAAGCCAACACCAAAGTCCATGACAATGTGCTCCATTTCCACTCAAGAATGGGCATCCACTGAAGCTCTTCACCTAGCCTCAAGTGCTCACACTTAACCTACTAGCATGTCATGCACTTGGATACAAACTCAAATAGTTCTCTCTTTATGTCGTACCACCAATAATGCTGACTCACATCATGATATATCTTTACTGCCCCCGGATGAACAGAATATCTAGCATATTGAGCCTCTTTAAGTATCAATGTAATGAAATCACCCACTTTGGACACATAAACACGACTCCCAATCCTAAAAACACCATTAGAATCAAGCTTGGCTTCCTTAGCCTCCCCTATAATTACCTTATCGAGAATTTGACATAACATCTCATCCTCAAACTGCCTTGTGCGGATCTGATCTACTATAGATGAGCGAACCTCAATAAAAGCAGGCACTCCACCCTAACTTTAAATTAATAATTCCACCAATCCATTGGCCAATTTTTGAACATCTTTAGCCAAGGGTCATTCATCAACTTGAATAGCTGCAAGACTCCATATACTAGAAGTCCTTATACTCAAAGCATCTGCCACCATATTAGTCTTCCTTGGGTGATATAAAATAGTCATATCATATTCCTTTATAAGCTTAATCCACCTCCTCTATCTTAAATTTAGGTTTTCCTGGTTGAAGATGTACTGTAAGCTACGATGATCAGTGAAGATGTCATAATAAGCATCATAAAGGTAATGTTTCCATAACTTCAACACAAACACAACAAACTCCAAATCATGGATAGGATAGTTCTTCTCATGAGCCTTCAACTGTCTAGAGGCAGAAGCTATCACCTTCCCCTTTTGTCATACCCTGGGAGGGTACCTTAGATATAATTGACTCGAAATAGTAACAATTAACATGTCAAATGTCTATCTAAAGTAAAAATAAAGAGCAGATAAGTGACCCATCAACCAATCAAACCTTATCAATCAAATCATGACTTATCTCAAAGGAACTCAATTCAACTCATCTAATCACATCTCATCATATCTCGACTCATAGTACTCAAGGTAGGAACTTTCTAAGGAGTTTCTCTTGATCAACAACAACCACTTATGAGACAGTGGTTATACAATAATCATGCTAATGTTGCCACAGTCGTTTTGTACTTACCAAGTAAGGAACGAGTATGATCCATAAGGAATCTAGACTCAGACATCCTCTATTATTTTAGGGATGTAAACTTTAGAGGAGACCATGAGATGTAATATTTCAATCCTCTCATATACTGGGTCTGGTGTAGGTAATGAGTGCAAGTGAGACTCACTCTTACTCATTTTGGTACTTGAAACTCCTCCCAAGACTCAATGCTTATAATACTCTTCCTCATCATCTCAAGTAGCCTCATGAAGGCACTCATCAACTCAACTAGTCTCATGGAGAATCTCATTATTTCATTAACTCAAACTCGAAGGTCCTCTATTATTTCAGGGACTTAAACTCATCTCAATTAACTCAATTCTCAATTTGGGAACTCCAGGGCTTGGATCATCTATTAGAAGAAGTCGTCTAGACATAATTCAAGAACTCATGACAAACCTTGAGATGAAAAGTCACACATCAGCAAAACACAAGAGAGATGTTGGGTATATAAGTAAAGGACTAGTCTATATACTATGAGGCATCTTTTGGGGTAAGCCCAAAGGGACAAATCCGTGATGGGCTAGGCCAAGAGCGGACAATATTTCATAGTGTTTGGCTAGGTCATTACACCTTTTGCATCAAAGCATCTCCTAAATCAACCCAGAAGCATCACAATATATCATGAAATCAAAATAAGAGTTGTAGTCAATAAATATTTGAGCTTTTGCAAGCACTCTTCACACTCATCCAACCACAAGAATGGAGTATTCTTTTGAGTGAGCCTAGTCAATAAAGCTACACTAATGACCCGACCTAGGGTCTAGTCGTCACACTGTGAATGAAACGCCTGAAGGCACCTCACCCAAGCCATCTTAAGCATTCACAGGAGTTAAATTAAAGCTTTTTGCAAACAAACATATGGGGAAGAGACTATGAGCCATGCTTATGTAATGAAGAAACATTAAAAAGTAGTGATAGATATCATCATACTGTCCATAAGCATACCACTAATATATAACAAACGAAAATGGTATGGTCAATTTCCAATAAATAGAAAGAAAATCCATAATAGTCAACATAGAAAGCAAAAGCCTCAGAAGGGCCATAAATACACCGTCTAAAACAAAAACACAGAATAGATTAGAAGATGGGTAGAGTCCCGAAATAAGGGCTCACCACAATAACAAACTAGTCTTTAATGCCAAATATTAGCCATGAGCCGGTGAAGGAGTGCTTGTCCCTACATGGTTAAATCATGCAGGTAAAATATGTGTTAGTACTTTTGAAATGTATTGAGTATGTGAGATACAATGGACAGATGAAATTGTAATGCCATCATAATTAAACATAACATATGGATATACGTAATATAAAAGAGTCATAAAATAAGCTTAAACATGCACAAGAAATATGACTCAGATCAATATGAGATAATGCATAAGAAAACACATAAAGTGAAGACATATCATAAGATCATAAAACTTGTGGGATGGATCATAACCAACAGTAAGATCATGTGAGGTACCACATAGAATTCAATGAACTCCTTCCATTGGGAAAATGCCAACATTCCTTCCATTGAGAAAGAGGAATCGATTTACTAAGGTAGATATCCAAAAATATAATAACTTTGCAATTGCATCTTTCATAACTTTTAATTCTACGTGGATCCACTAGCCTAGCCTAAAGGCTCTTATATGACACATAGTTAGAGACATTTAAATTTAGCTTCAAGGGATCATGCCTCAACTAACAGAATGAGCCCCAATCTCTAGTCCTCTCGGTGCTAAGTCGTCCTACGAAATCTTTGAAACATACTCTTAGAATTATAAGTAGCAATCATTGGAGCAGCTTGAACTTAAGAATCTTTCTTAAACATATTTTAGGGTAATGATCATCATACATACATCTTTGGTAAACTTATCTTCGAAGCTCTTCATAAATGCCCTAATCATAGTCACAAATCATAGGACAAAACTATCATTGAAAACAAGGTGGGCTTAGCTTTCAGCATGGAAAAATCATAAATCACATCAATCTTAAAAGATTCTCTTAAAAGGGAATATCAAAAACACCCAACATTAATCATATCAAAATTCATCATGGAATTAATATCATACTCCACATATGCATATATTCACTTGGAAGATAGTTGCTAAACTTCATAAGTATCATATAATGACATAAAGACCATGAAATCATTATAAACATGTACATTAAATTGAGGAACTTAAAGAAAAGGTAAAGATACTTTATATGGGACTTTATGGGTGAAAGGCTACCTATAAATCAACTGACATACCTGGAGAACTAAGGAGAAACAGAATTGAAACCTTTGGGAAAGAAAACTTGGAAACCCGAGCCTTGTTCTTGTCTAGTTTTGAGAGCCGCTTTTGCCTTAGAGAATATGAGAGTAAAAAATAATAGGAATTAGGTCTTGAAGGCTGAAATAAGTCTCTTTCCCATCTTCAAAATGACACAGTATATGAATAGAATTGTGAAAAATGACCAAATTGTCCCTTATTAAAAATTGTCAAAAGTGACTTACGGAACCCTGATTATAGGTAGTAGGTCAACTTACGAGGCGTAAGTCCCTTTGTCTGAAAATTCTGAAAACTGACCTTGCTAAACTTAAAACCATGAACAGCGAATGGGTCGTGAAACTTCTTACGGTCCGTGTTTGGACTCATAGAGTCCCACCACACTTAACCATTTTTTTCACTTTTCTTGGCCCTACCTACGAAAGGTCTATACAGGTCATAACCGAATCCACAGGTCGTCAGATAACTCGTATACTACCTTCTGAAAACTCCAAATTTTCTTCATGTCTAGGATCCCGCTCACGACACTGTCTACAGGCCTTAAGATGCTCTACAAGCCATCACTTAGTTCATGGGTTACCCCACACTTGAAAATCTGTTTTAAAAACGGAACCTACGGGCCTTAATTGGTCCCGTAAACTAGACTCTAAGTCACTTTTCAGGCCAACTTTTCTGTACTCAGAGCTCTTAAACTGGGGGTTGTTACAATATCTCCTCCTTGGGAACATTCGTCCTCGAATATACTTAAAGGCAAGCTTTAAAGAGTAAACTAGCAGCTAATAGCCTATATGCATGCAAAAATGCAAGTCAAGTATCATTTCTTAAAATTTCAAATTTCATACTTTAAACATATCTCAAAATAGTTCATAAACATCAAAATAAATGCATACATCATAAGAAACTGAAATGCATGGAATTTGAGGTCTTGGAAGGATTTCTTAATACCTTAGGCTTGAGTAAAGTGGAATAGATATAGATAGCGCTTCATCATATCTGTTTCTGCTTCCTATATAACACCTCAACTTGTTGGTTTCTCTAAAGTACCTTAACATGTAACTTTATTGTTCCTTAGCTTCTTCACTTGCTGGTCTAGGATTTCAGTTGGTACCTCTCAATAACTCAAATCCTCTTTAATGTTCATATCATGCAAAGAAACTATAGAACTTGGGTCACTATGAATGTCCTCAACACCGATACATGGAAGATCTAATGAATCAAGTACAACTCGTTTGTTAGACCCAACTCATATGCTATTTTTCCCACTCTTCTCATCACCTTGTAAGGTCCCACATATCTGGGACTCAATTTCCCTTTCTTACCGAACTGGAGAATACCTTTTATTGGAGACACTTTCAGACAGACCCACCCTCACCAACTTAGAACTCAAGTTTCCTTTTCCTCACACCAGAGTAGGACTTTTGTCAAGTTTGGGCTGTTTGTAATTTCTCCCTTATGCTTTTAATTTTCTCTGTAACATTCTTCATCAAGTCCAGTCCTATTAATCCCACCTCACTGACTTCGAACCACCTGATGGACAATCTACATTGTACCATACAACGCTTTGAATCCTGCCATCCTGATACTTGCATGAAAGCTTTTGTTGCAGGCGAGATTGATAAGTGACAAATGTTCATCCCAACTCCCCATGAATTAAAACAGCAAGCTCTCAACATATCCTCCGATCCAATGTTTGAATAGTCCTCTTAGCTTTCCCGTCAATTTGAAGATGAAAAGTCGTACTCAACTTCAGCCTAGTGCCAAGTCCTCTTTGAAAGGACTGCCAAAAGTGAGAAATGAATCAAACTACATGATCCGATATAATGGACAGTGGAATCCTATGCCACCTCACCAACTCTCGGATGTATAAGCGAGCGTAGTCTTCAACACTGAATATAGTCTTGACTAGCAAGAAATGAGCTGACTTTATCATGTGGTCCATTATTACCTATATGGAGTCAATGTATTTTTTGGTCTTTGGCAACCGAACTAAAAAATTCATGTTGACCTCTTCCCACTTTCAAGTAGGAATGTCGATATCTTGTGCTAGGTCACCCGACCTTTGGTGTTCAACTCTGACCTTCTGTAAATTAGCACATTCAGACATAAATTGAGCAATGGTTTCTTCATTCAATTCCACAAATAAATCTCTGTGAAGTCTCTATACACTTTGGTATATTTCTATAGCATCTTCAAAATTTAGGTCAAGACATATCTTCATCAGACTCATCAATATCATATATGTAATTAGTACAGTTTCAAACTAAGTAAACTAATGATTATCTTCTTTAAACAAGTTTCTATGTTGGGCATAGTTAAGCTACAAATTCTTATCACATAAGGACACCAAACGAACATTAACTAAAAAAATTGGTTTCATGTGAATTAAAACGAAACTGTTCTATGTCTAAATCGTACGAAGAAATGACTTCCGATTTGTACAGATATCAAACAAGATACAAATATATTTTTCCATGAAACTTTGACTACTACTAGACTAAGCAAGAATCACTCTTGGCATATAAATTTCTGAGAGCATACAAAGCATTGTCTTGATGAAAACGAAAGAAGGAGAATGAGACAATGGGAAAAAGAAGAGATGATCTAATTTGGTTTTGATCTTGAGGCATTTTGCTGATGGTAAAACTTAGAATTGGGCCAATATTTGGACTACTTTCGACCGATTTTGATATAGAATATATGGAGTGAAATAATGAGTTTAGGTCAAATTTTGGGCTTGTTTTCTTTCTTCCTTTTAAATTATTTGAGCTTCTAACTTAATAACTAATAAAATATATACTATGTAATGACAATACAAAATAAAACATTGAATTACAACTCTCCGCTAGTATATAAAAAAAGTAAATAAAAATATTGATTTATAACTAACTCAATAAGTACGAAATCTAAAATAAATTATCGACCAATCAATCATTTAAGAAAAAAGGAAGAAAAAAGGTGTAAAATAATAAGAGCTAATTTCTTTTGATAACAAAATAGAAAATTTTATTAGTAAATATGAAAGTATGAAAATGACAATAATAATAACAATTGCAGTACTAACATAGTAGTGGAAAAAGTAATTTAATAAATTATTAATTTGGAAGCTCAAAACAATGAATTGAAAGAAAGGAGGGTCAAAATTGGATGTCAACTATATTATCAACAGAATCACATTTTTCAAAAGTAGTTTAGGTATGCATGTATACCCCGTTAGCTCTATTCAATCCTTTGAATTCAAATTTTGAGAAAATACAAAAGTCCTTCTGATTTTAGCAAAGTTACATTCAACCTTAACTCTTTCATAATCATAGATTTCACAATTCATACTTTTAATCTCATGCATGATATAGGGACATTTAGTATAAAATAATTAATCATATGGTGTTGTGCAAGATATCAAATGATCGAAATTTGAGATGGTCATATGAACACATAGATCATTTATTATTATTATTACCTTATTGTTTTAATTCAAATTTTATTGCAATATTTATTAGTTTTGTCTTAAAATTGTCAAGTGGCTTTTGCATAGTTTATCACTTTGTTTAATCACATTGCAAATTACTCTACTTTATTATATAGATAGATATTCATAAAAAGAAATTTATAATTGTTGCTTGGAGAAGACTCCTCTCCATTCCTTTTGTAAATTTCTACCTCGATGGATAACATATGACAACTTATATTTCATCACTTTAAATTAAATTATCAAATTATGAAGCAAACTATGTAGTTTATTCCACATGTACATGAAATTTTATTTTAAACTTGATCGAGAATTCGAGATTGATCAATTTATTTTGAAACAAAAATTAAACTAAAAAATTTAAAAGTTGCTACATAAGAGTGTTATTGAGATTTCTTTATCTTGAGTTAAATTTGAATTTGAATTTTGAGGATGTAGATCTTTTTGGTGTATATATTTCATCAAAGTAGATCTACTCATGTGTAAATCCATAAATTATCATGGTTACCGTTTTAAGACATAACTGTTTAGTAAACCATCTTTTTAATATTTCTTTTACAATTTATGGACTTTTAGACTATTGTCTAAAATTTTATACATATTAGACAACAATTCAATATTTTATTATTTCCAAAATTATATTGACATAACCTTATAAATAAAAGCAATTTAACAAATAATTTTAAAAGGGCATTTACGGAATTAGTATTGCATCAAAAAAAAAAAAAGTTACGCGTCCCTATTAAAATTAGCCAATTAATTTCAAAAACTAACCGATAAATCCCAACAAACGGAAAAAAAAAGTTATAAGGAGCCATTTTGAGTTTTGACATACACTTTGCCCCCAAACATAGTCTGATACTCTAACCATTCATTGAACTAAATTTTCAGTTAGTTTTTGAAAATAAATTTTTCAAAAATAGATTTTCAAGTTGGAAATCCGTTTTTACTCAAAAAATTTCAACTTTTTAGAAGTAAAATACATGTATAATTACAACTTTAATTTTTAAATACTACATATTTCTTATAATAACTTCGACTCTTTCTTTTCTTCCTTAACCAAAAAATTTATGTTCAACCGACCCTTTTAGGTATTTTGGTGGAAATATTTAGAACTTTCTACTTGAAAATGAAAATAAATAAATAATCCTAATAATTCATTTTTCTTTCATTCACCAATGAGTCCAATTATTCTGTTGGATCTCTAAAACCAGAAAAACATCATCAGCTGACGTGGAGAAATCTTATTGGTTCATACCACGTAGTCATTGCCACGGCGAATGAGTATTGGTGTTTTTCTCTCTTGTTTTTTAAACTCTCCATTAATACTTAATAATTCTCTCTACAGAAACAACGAAAAGAAGAAGAAAACAATGGATCGAGCTTTGATTATTCCACTTTTCTTGATTGTTCTACATTTTATCGCTACTGTCAATGCTTTGTACGGACCTTCATCCCCAGTTGTTCAGTTAACTGAATCCAACTTCAAGTCTAAGGTATTTTTCTTTATTTTTCATTCAAGATTCAATTTTTAAGCATCGATTCGGTTTGATTTTAGTTGAAAGGAAAACCCCATTTTGTTGTGTCAATTGATATTGTTAAAAGGGTGTCTATTTATGTGTCTAAACGCGAGATCAGTGTTCATTTCTATAGTATTTGGGGGAAAGGGTTGAACTGGGGTTTTGGGTTTTTGTGCGAAATGTTTCATTGGTTGAATGTCATTCTCTCTTGTTAATGTTGGACTCACTGTTAATTTTCTAGATATTGGATTGATTATTGATGCTCTATTACTTAATGACTACTAGCGATTTGCATTCGGTTTAATATATTTAGGTTTTTGTTTCATTCTGAGATTCAAACTCGAGTTAAGCACTTTTTTTAAAAAATAATTTGTTCTTTTTTCTGAGGTTTCAAGTATTGGTTGCAACAGGTATACTGAAACATTAAAAAGCCAAAAAATATCCTCAGTAAGAATATATATGCCCCTTTTCTTTTCAGAAAAATAAAACCCCCTTGTTAAAGTTTGGCTTTAAGCCATCAATCTTGGGCCGCTTCATGTGTTACGCTATCAAGAAAATTATTTGCTGTAATTGAAATGATATTGCTATATGCCAGTCATAATGATTTATAGATGACCTTGATATTGCAATCTTAAACATTTTTATGTTTGAGTCATTCACAGTGTTAAAAACATCAATGTACAAGCTTTCAAATGTCATTTTCAAGGAAAAAAAAAGTAAAGCAAAAGAAAAAAAGTTTTTGGGGGTAAAACTAGTACACATTTTATCTCATACGTTTGGAGTGTTTTACTGCCTTGTTTCTGTTTTCTATTGTGACTGATGCGTTCTTGACATGTAGTTTTCACTGCAAAGCTGGTTTAAATAGCATTTTAAAAATCTTCAACTTTTATAATTGCAGGTGCTAAATTCAAAAGGTATTGTTTTAGTTGAGTTCTTTGCACCTTGGTGTGGTCATTGTCAAGCTTTGACACCCACATGGGAAAAGGCAGCTACCATATTGAAAGGTGTTGCCACTGTTGCAGCTCTTGATGCTGATGCTCACAAATCCCTGGCGCAGGTATTGTTTAGTTAATGTGTCTTAAACATGCATATCCTTTACTTTCTCAATTATACTATCTCCTGCCTTGTAACCTGGATTAGATCAGATAAAGATTCTAGTATGATATTCATTATAGACCAGAGATAATGTGCATGTTACTGTCGGTCGCTTAAAGCATTCAACTGAAAATCATTCATATTAGTTGACATAACATATTGGTGGGGGGACATGGGTATGACCACTTTGTGCAAATTCTTCATCACACACTAAAAGTAACTGCACATACTCACCTGGACGGCCTTGGAGGCCTGAAAACAAGACAGTCTCTAAACAAGTTTTTTTCCAACATGCTTTAAGAATAGAAGAGATGAGAGATGGTTGCGCTTGCTGAGGTCATACCACATTGCCCATGTTGGGCTGATTCCTTTTATTAGGCAAGAAGACTACTAGTGAATTATTAAATTATTAAGACTAACTGAAAAAAAAAAAAGGTATTACTCTTCTTCCTCCACTATTGGTATTGACTGACCTGTTGATAGGATAGCAGGGAAAGTTGAGAGTGTATTCGGAGAAAGGAAAAAACCTTTTCAGGTTGAGACTACGAATCAGTGTTTTGAGAAGCGAGAAACGGAAAAAAGCGATGAGGTCTCGCTTCACAGAAGCGTGAAGCGAAGGGCATGCTTTTTTAAAGAAAGCGCTATTTAGTATAAAAATAAAAATATATTAAATATGCATAGATAAACCATCAAGAACTCAATAGAAGTAACATATTAAGCAAATCTTTCAAGTTTCAACTTAGATTAAAAAGTAAATAGATAGTCAAATTGCATATAGCAAATAACGTAAGTACATAACCAAAAGACAAAGTGGGCATTGAGCAAAATCCTATTCTTCAACAAGATCCTCAAACTGCTGAAGTGTCATAACCACGGCTTCTACTTGGTCCTCATCTTCTTCTTCTTCATCAGAGGGCTCATCAACAAGGGTTCTACTTCTACTTGAACTTGAAGTTTAACCAGTAGTAGCTCTTTCCTTGGCCCTTACACTACCCCGCCAACCATAAATATTCTCCACAACACCACTTGCCATAGCAACATCACCAAAAGTGAGACCTTCTCCTTCAAAGACTTCTTTATCTTCATGATTTTCGGGTGCTCCAGTTAACCATTCATTTGCATCATCAATACTATCCAACAAAATTGGATCAATGGTATTACGAGCATTGTAACGATGCATCAATGTTTTATCATATTTGATGAACACTAGATCATTGAGTCGTTTTAACTCAAGTCTATTTCTCTTTTTAGTATGAATCTGCACAAAGGTCGTAGAAAGTAATTAATAGGAGGACTTTGGACAATTAAGACTATTGTAATATAGTTTTTAGAAACTCACATGTTCATACACACTCCAATTCCTCTCGCTACCGGATGAGCTACAAGTTAAACTTTGCACTCTAATAGCAAACTTTTGCAAGTTTGGTACATCATAGCCATATTGCATCCACCATTCAACTGTAGAGCAGTAGAAGAAAAGTAAATAAGTATAACTTAAAGATTTAAACACAACTAGAAGTTGAATTGTTGAAATGCTCACCTGGTGACAAATCTCGTTCTTGCTCTAATGGCTGATTCAATGCCAAGTAGCCCATCAGCTCTCATGTACATTCCAATCTCCTCCCCTATTTTGTCTTGCACATCTTTATTCGGGTTCATTGTCTGAACACATTTATGATATCCCTCCCATACTTCTTGGGCTAAAGAAGTCATGTCAGTATTTTTATAATAGAGACCTGGTTTCAAAAGATGTCCTGCTGCATGCAAAGGTTGATGAAGTTGATCCGTCCATCTTGCATCAATGATTTCAAAAACTCTCCCATATTTCCTATCATCATAATTGAATGCCCTTTGAATACTTTTTTTGGCCCTATCCATGGCTTCATAAATGTAGCCCATTGGTGGATCTTCTCCCCATCCACCATATGAAGTACACTAACTAAAGGACCACCAACTTTGAGTGCTTGAACAGTGTCATTCCAAAAAGATGGACCAATGATGTGTCTCGCAACTTCTTTTCCAAGAGTTTCCTTAGCATAGACATTGTGACTCCATTCAGTTAACATAAACAAGGTCCTCAAATTCTTCTTTTACTGATAAAAACTATACAAAGTCAAAAAAGTTGTTGTGAATCTTGTCTTGGCGGGTTTTACCAAATTTCTTTGTTTGTATATCTTCTCATCATGTTCAACAACAACGCCCTTTAACTTATATAAGAATGTATCTTAACAGCCTTGGCAAACACTATTTAAAAGAATTGATAGTTAATAAGTAAAGAAAACAAACATGAAGTCTTTAAAAAATCATAGAATATCAAGTTTATTGTTCACCTGAAGAATACTAGGCTTCTTTGAAGATGTCACCAAACATCGAGTTGATGCAGTGAGCAGCACAAGGAGTCCAGAAAATATGAGGGTACACTCCCTTCAACATTTCACCTGCTTTTTTGTTCTCACTTGCATTATCAGTCTTAATTTGTACTACATTTTCCTTGCCTATTTTCAAGACAGTCTTCTCAAACAACTGGAACATCTTAGTAGAATCGGTAGAAGAGTTACTAGCATCATAAGATTCAAGGAATACACTTCCTTTTGGAGAATTCACGAAAACATTAATGATTACATTTTCCCTTTTTTGGCTGTCCATTTATCCATCATAATGGAACAACCATATGCTTTCCATTGAATCTTATGATCTTCCACAATCTTGTTTGTTTTTTCTTCTTCCTTTTTCAGACAAGGAACTCTCACCTCATGATAGGTGGGGGGCTTCATTCCAAGGCCATATTGACCTATTGCCTCAATAAACTCGCCAAAGCTCTCCATGTTAACACAATTGAAAGCAAGCCCTACATCATACATCCACCTAGCAAAAGCGGATACAACACGATCCCTTAAAATCTTCCTAGAAGATTCTAAATCAATAGATTCACCTTTTCTCTTTTCATTTGGGTTTGGTGAGAAATAGAGACTGAGAGGACCCTTGACATTACTAGCGATGGATGACCACTAGTTGAAGAGTTCTTCTGAAATTTTGAGGGAGGCTCCATTGGCATATTCACTTCAGCTTCATCATCCATATCATCATTGGCAAGATTAACTTGGATGCTTCATAATTCATTTGAGTTTTGAACTCATTTTTTTCCTCTAAGTAGGCTTTGATTTCTTGCTTCACATTATCGGGGACCTTTAGACATACTCTTACATCTCTATATCCACCAACAAGATGCTTTTTGTTACGAAATATTCCACCATTGTATGTCATATCACAAAAAATACATTTGATTTTTGAGTTACTCGCCATTGTAATTCCATAAGCCCAAGCTGGATCCCTTTTTTGTTTCATTGGATAAAAGAATACAATTCACTACAAGCATGAATCCGAAAAATAGTGACATCACTGAACAAAAAATTTACACACTAAGCAGAACAGAAAACAGAGCACCATCAAGAACAATAAACTGAAGAAGAAGAACAACAACAACTTACCTGAAACTTGCTGAAGCAGACGAGATGTTGCAAAGTAGAAGGAGAAGGCCGCAAAGAAGAAAAGACGAGATGTCACGAAGCAGAAGCGGAAGCTCTTAGTTGTGATAGTAGGTCAGATTAATTTCAAAACTATCAAAAAAAAAAAATTTAAAAAAACCCTAAACTAAAAAACCGTCGCTTCAGTGCTTCTCGCTTCAGCGCTTCGAAGGGTGAAGCGCGTGCTTTTTCAAACGCCTCACGCTTTAGATCTAAAAAGCGCAAGGACCTCGCTTCGCTTCCAGGCGTGCTTAAATTGCGTTTTTCTGCGCTTTTGATAACACTGCTACGAATCCTAGTAGAGCCAATGAGAAAGCAGTCCGCACAGGCTACATCTATGCCATAGGAGTACTCCAGGATATAAATCAGGGCAACAAAAGTGGAGCATACGACGATGTCGCCCTTTTTTGTCTGTCCACCAATTTGTATATTATATGTAAAAAGGGTGGGTGTAGGAATTCTGATACATCTGGTTGCGCTTAACCAGATTCAAAAAGGGAGAGAACACACACTATTTGGTGAGTGAAAGATGATGAAATGCCAATTCCAGTGTCTTGTAGGAGGCACTGTGCGTTGACATAGAACCACATTTGTCCTACAAGAAGTTAATGCTCTAATAGAGATTGCAAAAAGGCAAATTTACATGTCCTTTGTTCAAAGATCTATTCACTTATATAGAAGAAGAATCGGAAAAGAGCGGATGGTTCATGTAGCAGTGGAAGAGTCAGGCGCCTTTTATGAAGTTTAGGCTTTCGAGATCGAATCATAGGCAAAGTCTTTTTCCGGGTTTAGAAAGACTAGCCATTTAAGGGCCTTGTTAGCAACCCCCTAAAGTAAGAATGTTGGTTAGACTGCAATCTATACCTTTGGAAATGTTGGTTAGACTGCAATCTATGTTGGTTAGACTGCAATCTATGCCTTTGAAAGTCGATTCTTCTCTAAGCATGGACCAAAACCTCACTCTGGTTATGTCGTGAGGCTGATTGAATCCAATCCATAAACTTGGAAATGAAACATCGTTCGTTCCCTTTCATCAAGTAGGTAAAATAGGCATACGAACCATTTTGCCTTGGGACCTATGAACAGAACAACACAACAAAATGATGAAATGAAGAAGAACAAACGGGAGGTATCGGAGGAAGGACTAGCAATTTCTTACTAATGTTTGGTTAACTACTTCAGAAAGTAGCCTTTCTATCATATAGTGGATAACTCCCCGCTCTATTCCTCTAGGGGGAATCTCCGCTTCTCAGCCGCTCCTCTCCTTACAGTCAAGTGGTTGAACGTCCCTCTCTTTTTCTTGCTGCTGTCAAATGCTGAATTTCTTTCTTTTTTTTCGCTAGCGCAAGCTGGTTTACCAGGTGTTTGTTTTGCCAACTGGGCAAAACTTCCAGTGGAATATAATATTTTGAACCCCTTACTTTTATGTTTATATTTGGTCCTATCCACCAGAGACTTACACCGTAACAAATACATATCCATGCCCAGATTCATGTAACATAAATAGATGTTGCTCGAATTATGGCCGATCCTTCAGTTTGGGGCTTCTAAGTCTTGGAAATTCGGAACTATACTTGAGGTATTTGGAGCAATCTTAACATGAAAAGGATGTTCCTTGGATATGTAGAATATAATTGTATGTCTAAAGTAAAGGCGAGGAGAAAATTAGCCAAAGAAATCTATCCACCTCACTTGGGTTATATTCGTCAAACATGCGACTAGCTTGCTTATTTGAAATGTGTAAATCTATGAAATAGTTAAAATCGTCGATGTATTAGCATAGTTAAAGAAATATTGAAACAATCAAAAAGGTTAAAGAATCATTCAACTTGTGTGCAGTTGTGATAACTTGATGCACTTTTATTTTGATTTCCACGGAGGCTACTGAAGCTTATAGGACTTGGTTTCATGTAGTTCCCATTCTTCTAAGAGAGAGAATAATAGTAGATTACTAGAAGGATTGCTAACAAATCTAAAATAGCTCCACACTCGTATAGCTTATAGTTTCCCTAGCCTGATTAAGATTCCGATATAATAAAATATGGGAAGAAGCTGAGTAGTTCAATCAAATTAGGACAATTTGGCTTAGTGCTATTAAAAGGCATTGCCTTGTCGCTTAAAGCAAGAAAGCTAGGGGTTATTCCCATGCACTTTAGAGAAGTTTGTGCTTTAGATAATGGTGCACAAAGCGATTCTAATGTGATTGGTCACTCCTTTCAATATAAGCATTACTGTATGTTGGATGGTGAATCATTCTAATTGCAATTTAATTTTTATTGTGCTAAATTCATTCATGTTGGATATTTTTTAATTCTCATATATTGTGTGCTTCACTTCAAAGAAGCATGTGTCTCACTTATCACTTTTCACTTCAAGCCCCACGAATCTTGTTTTGCACTTTCCAATTTTAAGAAACACTGCAATTTGGTTGGAGTTTTTGGAGTTGGAATCTCTGACCTATTTCGAAACTTCGTTTGATCTCTGGATTTATGGCGTTGCTGCTCTCATTTTTCACATCTTCTGTGCACATTAATGCATCTTATCAATTAATTTTTTTAAAATCAAAATCCCAAGCATCATTAAAGTATCAATGGCTGGGCTTAAGAGTTCTGTTTCACACTTCAAAATAAAGTCAGAAGTGATAAAACTAACTCATGTGTTCATGATTTAGGAGTATGGAATCAGAGGATTTCCTACCATCAAGGTGTTTGCACCTGGAAAACCTCCTGTTGATTACCAAGGGGCACGTGATGCTAAGCCAATTGCTGAATTCGCATTGCAGCAGGTACTTATCATTGTTTACACTGTTTGGAAGCTGATCTGTACTAGGCTTTCTTCTTTCAAACTTCTTGCTATGTTAAATGGCTTCAGCATGATGTCTTTTTCTAGCTCTTTACAATTTCATCTCCAGCACAAGCCCTGTGTCTCAATCCAATCAAAGGATTCTGCCGTTCATCTTCTTATTACCTGATATAATGCATTGCTATATTTAAATCCTTATTGCTAAATATAATGCATTGCAAGGTCCAAATCATTTTCTTATTGCCAAATATAATATATTGCTAGATCCAAATCTAGTAGTTGAGATGGATAAATTCTTTTTTAGCAATGTCTGGGGTTAGGCTGTGTAAGCATTTAGTAGTCAAAAAAGGATTCTATGTATCAAATCATACTGATTTTAAGTGTAATAATTTTCTATATACATTACCCCTTTTGCTGATAGTAAATAATAAACAGACAAGGGTCTAACATACCCTTCAACTATATGAAATGGGTCAAATATACCCTCCATTAACCTTTTGGGTCAAATATACCCCTAACGTTAATAAATGACTCAAATTTGCCCTTCAAGCTAACGGCAAGTTAACGGCCCATAATTTTTTTTATCATTAATGAGGTGGCAGTTCCAGAAAACAGTCTATCTACTTCTATGAGGTAGTGGTAAGGTCTGCGTACATTCTACCCTCCCCAGACCCCACTTTTGTGGGATTTCACTGGGTATGTTGTTGTTGTTGTTGTAATGAGGTGCCAGTTTTCTATTGGCTACTTGAATTTTCATATAATTTCAAAAACGAAAAAAGATCAAATATACCCTTTAACCATATGAAATGGTCCAATATACCCTCCGTCTACCTTTTTGGCCAAATATGCCCTCACATTAATAAAATGCCCTAAAAAATATATTACTTAAAATAAATATTTGGGTTTGGGATAGAACGGGTTTTTTTTTATTAATTAAAATAAATATTTTGAGTTAAAATAAATATTATAAAAAATGTATTCATTAAAATAAATACTT
>JAOTQR010000097.1:17165379-17175981 GCA_025774065.1 Solanum ossicruentum | reverse complement strand
TATAAAATTTTGATCCATAAAATTTAACTTTTTATAATATTAATTAAAATATTTATATAATTTTTAATATTAAATTTAATTTTAAAATTTAATTTAATTAAATTAATCTCAAAAAATAACATAATAAACAGCGGGCATTATGAGTAGCAAAACTTTTTTGATAGTAGTAGTGAAGAGTCCAGAAAAGAGTTGAGTGGAAGCAATTAATGAGACTGGGTTGGTCATTGTTTTCTATCGTCGGTTTCCGGGCTTTGATCAGTTCTTTAATTTTGAATCGGAAATTGCAATTTTGTCACCCTTCTACGCTTCTTAGTTTTGACACATTCAAATTTATTACTAGTATTTCTGGTGAGTTCTGCTGGATTGAACTTTGAAATTTTAAAATTTTAAAAGGATAAAATTAAATTTCATCGGTACAAGTCCATAAACTCATCTGAGCCTGTTTGGGAAATATTCGAAGAAAATATGACCAAATCCCATTATCAAAATAAGTATTTATTCATGAATTTTTAAAAGAAAATATTATTAAAAATATCTCTCAATTTTGTTCAAATTATTAGTTTTATCTTTAAATTATTAATAGTATTAAAATTACTTTCCTACTTGACTAATTTAAAGAGGTTATCTCATATATCGAGTGTGGAAGTAGGCCTACTTTTCTATTGGCAAACAGGAGATTTCTAAGTACATGGTCAAAGTACTTATTGTTTCTTGGGTTGTAATTCCTATTTATAGCTGTTCAGAACTTTAAAATACACCCCTAAACTATCAAAAGTGTTAAAAATACTCTTAAACTTAACAAAAATTTAGGGGTGTATTTCACTCTTGTTACAAAATCAAGAGTATACCTAAGTTTAGTTAATTAAGTACATGAATATTTTTAACTCTATTAATAATTTAAGGATAAAACTAATAATTTGTGCCAAATTTAAAACTATTTCTAATACTTTTCTCTTTTGAAACTTACTTCCAAAAGCTAGCTAAACTTGTGGCAATCTTGCATTTGAATCGAATATGCCTAACTTGTGACGGTATTATCCACTTTTTCCTTCTCAATCTACGTGATATTTAACTTGACATAAAACTTAAAAAAAATATTTTTAATTTATTATCCAAAATAAGTTGTATATCTTTTTATTATAAATTATTTCATTAAAGTGATTGTAAAATTACCTTTAATTATAGAAGTACTTCTTATTAGGAAATGAAGATGATGTCTTCTTGTCCAAGCTACTGACACTCACTTGTACATTTTTTTGACATGGAATGGAAAATATTCAAAGTTGAACAAAAAAAAAAAAAAAGAAAAGGAAAAAACAAAAAGAAAAAAAGAAGAAGAAGAAGTGTTAAAAATGGGTTTGGATTAATTGGTTGGGTTATGAATTTTTCTATGATTAATAATTAATTTACAATACAAGTTTTAACTAACATTGCTCCGGTAGATTTGCACATTATTTCTTAAATCGATCGATCTATCTTGATCACCTATCATAACTGCATGCCTAACACTTTCATCTCCTAAACTAGTAGTTATAGTATACGTACTTTCTCCATTTATTTTTATTTATTCATCCTTTTAAAAATATATAATTTTTTAATTTAATTTTTATTTTTATTTGTTATTTTTGACAAATGAAAAAGTATAAAAGATAAATTCTATCATATGCTTAATTTAATGTCTTTGAAAAATATAATGGGTAAATATATTTGGTCTGAAAAAGTATAAATAATAAATTCTATCATACGCTTAATTTAATGTCTTTGAAAAATATAATGGGTAAATATATTTGGTCCTATCAATTAACAAGAAATGAAATGATAAACTCATTATATTGAGCATTGTATACTTAATAGGATTGTCACGTCAAAATTTGCAAGTAAATTCAAATGGAGAGAATTAGGACTGTGCAAAATTCGGATCAAACCATTAACTCGAATCAATTTTTTGACTTGTTGGACTATTGGATCGGATTATTCGCTTATTGGATCGGTTAATGATTTATTCAAAATTATTAATGGATATCGATTATCAATTCGGATTTTAGAATTTTAATATCGGGAGACCATTTAATCAGATACCAAATCGATATAAATTACTGTTATTTCCCAAATCCAATTGGTGAATTGGGTCAATTCTCACTTCAACACTTACCAGTTCTCACGACCCACATTTATTACTGTTATTTCCTAGGACCCATGTATTATTATTAGTTTTATACCTTTATTACTCCTCTTTATTTTAAGTTTTTACTTCTCAACAATTAGGAATTTAGACTTTAAGGTTCGCATCGGGAATTAGATACTTAATAATTGAGTTTTTGGACTATACATTTTGAGTTCTATTTTGAAATTTTAAAAATTATTGATATTCAGTAAAGTCACTTTAAGTTGATTTTGTCATATGGAAAGTTGGAAATTGAAAAGGGTAGGGATTAGGAAATAAATTGACTCATTGAGTTCTAAGTCTTAAATTTTTAATGTTAACAGTTTACCCGATAACCGTAATCGATAAAGGGCAATAACAAATAAATCAATAGCCGATAAACTGATATCTTAATGATTCGTTAATGGTTTAGCATATCTACAAACTAATAACCAATAAGTAAAATCAAACTGAATTACTCGATACGCAGCCCTGGAGCGAATATTCTTTTTTACTTATAACTTTTAACATAGTAAAAAGATAATATTATTTTTATATTTTATCTTTAATATTAATTATTTATATCAATTATTATTTCTTAAAAAGTGTGTAAATTTATATTGAATAAGCAAAAATAAACTAAAAAGAGACCGACTTATAATTAATGTACGACTACTCTTTTATAAATGCAATGGAGGTGCGATACAACCGAAGTGTAGAACACCCCTACAAGTTATAGCTATAGCCTATAAGTTAATATTGTAAATGTAAAGTTTGGTAATGTTAGTTAAAATAATGAACAAAATTTCACCAAATTAAAGCTTAAGTTACCTTAGACATAAAAAATAAGGGCGAATATAGAATATAAATTTCGGGAAACTCACTAACATTTACGTAAAATTTGTACTTATATTAAAAAATTTATTAAATACATAAAAATATATATTCAGAATCTAATAATAAAGTAATCACTTGGTTAACCTATGATAAAGGATTCTACTTAAGCTTATGGTGGTTTAATTCCCTTAGGAGGCATATATAAAGAAGTTTGCTTTCTAATTTGAAATTATAAGAAATTAGTGAACTTAAAATTATGAATATGTCTTTAGTAATTTAATTTAACCTCATTGAGCACTTTGTTGACAATAATATGAGTGACATTAGAATTTTAACTTAAAATTATTCCTTACTTATCAGCGTAGGTATATTTTAATCTTTTAAATATAATCTGAGCATTTTTATTCTCTTAACTTTGATAAAACATTGTACACTTGATCTCCCTAACATAACAATGTTAAAAACTAACATCACAAATAATTTTTCTAACAATACAAATTTCAACTAATAAACTAACTCTTTCTTGATCAATGCACATTTTATTTCCTCTTGCCTTCTTATTTTTTCAGGATTTTATATCAAAAGATAATACTGTAAAATGCAACAATTTTTGCCCCAGTCAAAAATAATATTCGTTTTTCTTGAAGGCTGTGACAAATATTAAGAATGTGGCTTCTGGACAGCTATCAAAGGGGGATGAGATTTATCCGATAAATTTTATATTTTACAAATTATGTGGGGGCCATATAGTTTTAACAGCAATACTTTAAATTGATTATATTAAGGAAATTAAAAGTAGTCCACTTTAACATAATTAAAGAACTAAAAATGTTTAGATTATATGTAAAGAACCAAAATAAACCTACTCTATATAAAAGATGATTTTAGCCCAAAGCTCAACAGATTAGGCATGTCTTCTGACATGTGGTAGCTAGCAAACAACATGAAGTTTTCTCACATACTTCATACAGTTTTTTCTTATAATAAACATTTGAAGTTGTAACCATTAATTAAATTAGAAAAAGCCACAGTAAAAGCAGAAGATAATGCAGCAAGATCAAACAAAAATGACTATAGGCTACTGACAATTAAATAAGGTGATCATAAAAAAAGGATGGATCACTTCGAATGTGTATAGACTATCGACAATTGAATAAAGTGTTTCATAATGAATAAGTATCTAATTTCGAGGATAGATAATTTATTTGATCAACTCCAAGGTGCAAGCTACTTTTCAAAAATCGATCTACAGTTCGGCTATCACTAATTGAGGGTGAAGGAGTGTGATATTCCTAAGACGATATTTCCGACAAGGTATGACCATTTTTTGAGTTCTTGGTTATTTCATTTGTATTGAAAAAATGCTCCTACTATCTTTATGGACTAGATGAATCAACTTTTCAAATTATATTTGGACGACATGTTTGTGGTGGTGTTTAATGATGATATATTGGTTTATTTCCGAAGTAAAGAGGAGCATATGGGTCATTTGAGAATAATTATGTTGTAAACCTTGAGAGATAAGCAATTATTTGTCAAATTTAGTAAGTGTGAATTTTGGTTGAGGGAGGTGACTTTCTTTGGTCATTGTCCAGTGATGGTATTATGGCTAATCCAAAGAAAACAAAGGTGGTAAGAAATTGACCTAAACCATTGTCTCCTTTGGATATTAGAAGCTTTCAGGATTTAGTCAGATACTATAGGAGATTTATTGAAGATTCTCCTATATTACGTCACCTTTGACTAGGTTGATCCAAAAGAAGATAAGCTTTCAATGGTCAGGTGAATGTTAGAAGAATTTTCAAATATTGAGAGATCGTCTTACTTCAACCCTTAATTATTTTGACATTATGAAAGGTTCGGATGGATTTGTTATTTATTGTAACTTCTCACATGTGGAACTAGGTTGTGTGTTGATGCAACATGGCAAGGATATAACATATGCTTCAAGGCAACTGAAGGTGCATGAGAGGAATTACCCAATTTATGATCTAGAATTGGTGGCGGTTGTGTTTGCATTGAAAATACGACGTCACTATCTGAAGAAAACTGGTTCACACACTAGCCAATAGCAGAACCATTTAGCTAAGGCAACACAAAGCTTCAAACCGAGAGGAAAATGGAAAGAATTTTCTCTGAACTTTCATTCAATGTTGCAACTGTACAGAGAGAATTAGAAAATGCATCTGTGCACTGTACAGAAGTATTTATACACCCTCTCTAACCATAGTTATGTGTTAAATGCTATCTAACTACTCTAGTTACATTAACCACACCATTAACTGCCTAATACAGATTAAAAGGGATAACTGTATTTAACTAAAAAAACTGATTTCAAACACTCTCAACACCCCCCTTCAAGCTAGGAAGTGTAAACAAATTTAACACTCCTAGCTTGCATAGAAGATATTCATGTTGGGCTCTATTCAAGGCTTTAATAAACAAGTCAGCCTCTTGGTCCTTAGAAGTCACATGAAGAGTTCTAATTGTTCCATCTTGGATCCTTTCCCTAATGAAATGTAAATCTATCTCTATATGCTTGGTTCTCTCATGAAATATAGGGTTTGCAGCTATTTGTATTGCTGCTTTGCTGTCACTGAATACTCTAACTATAGTTTCCACTTTAACACCAAGTTCCTTGCATATACCTGTCAGCCAGACTACCTCAGCCACCACTGCAGCCATGCTCCTGTATTCAGCTTCTGCTGAACTTCTGGAGACAGTGCTTTGCTTTTTTGATTTCCAAGAGATCAAGGACTTTCCCAGCTTCACCACATACCTAGTGATAGACCTTCTTGAGTCTGGACAGCCTGCCCAATCAGCATCACAATATGCTGTCAACTGATTTCCCTGTTCTGAGCTTAGAAGAATTCCCTGACCTGGTGCATTCTTGATATATCTGACTACTCTAAGAGCTCCCTGCATGTGAGACTCCTTTGGCCTTTGCATGAACTGGCTCAGCACATTCACAACATATGTGATGTCTGGCCTGGTCATGGTCAGGTACAAGAGCTTCCCAACTAGCCTCTGGTAAGGCCCTGGATCTTCAAGTTTAGGATCTGCATCAGTGCCACTCACATGTTTGCTGTACTCTGCTGAAGTTAGTTTTTGATTGCATTCCATTGGTGTTCCAACTGGTTTGGAGCCTGCCAGACCTGATTCTTGGATTAAGTCAAGTGCAAACTTCCTTTGATTCATGAGAATCCCTTTCTTTGATCTAGCTATTTCAATCCCAAGGAAATACCTCATCTCTCCTAGCTCCTTGATCTTGAATTTTTTCTGTAATGCAGCCTTTGCATCCTGAACTAGTGCCTGGTCATTGCCTGTAATTAACATGTCATCAACATATACTAAAATGATCACCAGAATGTTACCTTTTCTTCTTGTGAACAGAGAGTAATCAAAATGACTCTGTTTGAATCCAGAACTGGTCAGCACCTCAACAAGCTTCATGTTCCATTGCCTTGAGGCTTGTTTGAGCCCATAGAGGGATTTGTGCAGTCTGCATACTTTCTTATCCCCCCCTTGACTGCCAAATCCTGGTGGTGGAAGCATGTAGACCTCTTCTGCTAAGTCTCCATTAAGGAAGGCATTATATATATCCAACTGATGTAAACTCCACTGATGTGTAGCAGCCATGGCAAGAACTAACCTCACAGTAACCATCTTTACCACAGGTGAGAAGGTTTCCTGGTAGTCTAAGCCTTCTCTTTGGTTGTAGCCCTTTGCAACCAGCCTAGCCTTGTATCTTTCCACACTGCCATCTGCCTTATATTTCACCTTGAACACCCATTTATAACCAATAGGGGACTTGTCAGGTGGTAAATCAACCAAGGACCAAGTGTGATTATCTTGGAGAGCTGCTAGTTCCAGATTCATAACAGCCACCTATAAAGGATCTGAGGCTGCTTCTTTATAGGATTGTGGTTCTTTGGTGTTGGTAAATTTGGTTAGGTAGGCTTGGTAAGAGGGAGTAAGATTGGTGTATGACATGTATGACTGTATAGGGTACAAACAGGAAGATGTGATTGCTGAGTTAGAGTTGCATATGTAGTCATGTAACCAAGAAGGAGGTTGTTTGGTTCTGGTAGATCTTCTAGGTACTGGTGGATGTGTAGGAGCAAGTCTCCTTATCGAATCTTTCCTTCAAATCACTCCAGACCTGATATGCATTTGTGGCATACGCTACACAACTGATCAATTCCTTGCTCACAGAGCTCATGATCCATGAAAGGACTATCGCGTTTACTCTCTCCCACAGATCGTAAAGAGACTCATGAAATTTCTCCTTCGCATGTCTTCCATCCACAAAACCCATTTTATTCTTCCCTACCAAGCCTATTCTCATCGACCTACTCCACAACGCATAATTTTCCGAACCAGTTAGTTGAAAAGAGATAAGAGTGCTACCTGGCGTATCACACGTCTGTAGAAACAACGGGTGATTCGTGTCGATGACAGTGTTTGGCCTGGTATTTGTTCCGTCATTTCGTCCAGTAGCTGCTTCTCCTCCATCCGCCATGACTCAAGCGTGAATTGCTTGACCTAATTTCGTTCGACTTTTTTTGATGCGTCAATCTCTTCAGGTGGAGATTCCGTCCCAATAGTTGTCGACCGGCTCTGATACCATGAAGAAAACTGGTTCACACACCAGCCAATAGCAGGACCATTTAGCTAAGGCAACACAAAGCTTCAAACCGAGAGGAAAATGGAAAGAATTTTCTCTGAACTTTCATTCAATCTTGCAACTGTACAGAGAGAATTAGAAAATGCATTTGTGCACTGTACAGAAGTATTTATACACCCTCTCTAACCATAGTTATGTGTTAACTGCTATCTAACTACTCTAGTTACATTAACCACACCATTAACTGCCTAATACAGATTAAAAGGGATAACTGTATTTAACTAAAAAAACTGATTTCAAACACTCTCAACACTATCTTTATGAGGTGCATGTGGATATATTTACCATTTACCAACTACAAGAGCTTGCAATATGTGCTTAGTCATCCGGTGCGATGGGGAAGAGAAGTCATCCAAGCATTAGTTCGGGATGTTCCACTTAGCCGCCCGGACAGGGGAACGAAGTAAAAGATTTTTAGCCGGGGAACGGAGTTAAGTGCCCAAGATTTGAACCTTAGGCAAAGAAAATGGCTAGAACTACTCAAGGACTATGACGTTAGTGTATTGTATCATTTGGGCAAAGCAAATATTATGGCCAATGCACTTAGTAGTGTGTCTATGGGTAGTGCCGCCCATATTGAGAATGGAAGAACAGAGTTGGTCAAGGATGTGCACCAACTGGTCTGATTAGGTGTAAGATTGAGTGATTCACAATTGGATAGTCAAGGATATATATCACCCATATTGATTATTAAGTATGTAATTAATGTAGAAAAACGTATTCTAGAATATTCTTGTACTACGAAAATAAGTATTCTACTATATTATAATGAACCAAGAAGTTGAACAAGTTTTTTTAAGTCTGAAATAGTTAGTCAAGAAATTTTCCCTCGTCTATAATAACGAATTTGCACCTTTTTCCCAGATTTTGCTCTTGAAGTGCATTGCTAATGAGCGTGGCTTACTTTTTTGTATTAGGACTATGATAGTTACGTCACATGATTCTTCTTATATAAATTTAAATTGACGCTTTAAAGATTTATTGTATAAATTACTTATTTAATAATGGATTTAATAATACATGTATTGTCAATGCATGAATAAAATATATTGGCTCATCACATTTTTTACTGTTTCAATTTCATTATTCATTTTATTAATATTGATGTGATAGATTCTCGATCAATTAATCAATAGAAAATACTATAGATTGCATCAGAAACAAAAGGGGGTGATCAAGCACACTATTAATCTTAAAAATTTTGTTATATTTGAGAAAATTACAAATAAAAGTCAAACATAAATACTCAGTAATATAGACTCTTTTTTTATATGGATAGTGAATTTCTCATTAATTAATTTTGCAAAATCGACACTTAGAATTAGGCGTATGATCCTACGGTAAATCAACTGTTTTTAGTAAGACTACAAATTATAATAATTCACCTCCTTTTGTGTTTTAAAATTACGACTAAGAAGTAATTCTAATTGGTCAAGATATCCAAGGAAATAAAATTCTTCAAGATAAAGTCAAAAACTAAAAGAAAATTAAATAAGTCTTTTCATATAACAAGGCAAGTAGTAGTAGTATTCAAATTCCTAAACTCTAAGAACCTTAAATTAAAAAGCCAAAAACTTCCAAGTCTTCAACAAGCTGAGGATGTGAGTTAAATCTTAATCAAATAAGCTAAACATGGCTTCATCATCACTCTCTTCTTTTGCTTCCTCCTAAAAAAAAAAATAAACAAGACAATAATGAGATATTATACTTGCAATACTTGGCATATAGACATATATATATATTTCATATCGAATGATCAATCATTAAATTTCATGTAGTGCATTCTCCTCAAATAATAATAAATCATTAGTAAGAACTATATTGATACATAGCAAAAAGTAATAAAATTAAGGTCAAAATATATATATATTACCTTCTTCTTGTCGGCAGACTTAGGTTCTGTGGAGGCATAGTTCTGAGTAGTTGGAGGAGCAGCATCGTTGGAAGTTGTGGTGGTTCCACCAGCACCAACATTCATCAAAAGCTCATCCACACTAACTTTTTGACAAAGTTTTGCGAAAAGGCTTGGCCAGTATGATTCCACCTTTAAATTTGATGCTTTTATAAGAGTACTAATCTTCTCCGCCTACATAAACAATAATAAATCGTTCAATGTCTAGAGCGAGCAAAATTAAAATTTAGTATTTACACATAAATTGCAACTTATCTAAATTATGAGTATATATGAACCACAAGAAACCAAAAAATTTAGGGTTAATTTTTAATTTAAGATTGAAAAAATGACAACAATATATTTAGCATACAAAAAAAAAAAAACAAATTATGAAAAGGAAAAAATACATTACATTGATAGGAATTTGATCGTCATGAAGGATCAAACAAGCGTAAGTACAAGCAAGTTCATCAATGTTAGACATTTTTTAAACAAATATGCACAAACTTTTGCCGTCCGAATTTTTAGGAGCAGAGAAGGATTTTAATTTGTATGGAATTTAAGTTTTGTGGGGATTATTTATAGTATAATTTATGCTACTCAAATTCTATTTCAATTTGGTTAAAAAAGGACAACTAAAAATACTACTTTAGGTTAAAGAAATAAAAAAGGTATACGATTCCATATAGGTCTAGGAATCAATTTCTTTTTTTACTTATTATTTTTGGGAAGAAACAATGCCTTGTGGTTTATTAATATTAAATTATTAAATTAATAAACATAAATAAAGCCCTAGGCCAAAGCCCAAAACAATGTCGGTTTAGATTGATTTGACTATATTTATAGAAGGAAAAATTATGTAATTAGTCAAAAATTTCAATTCATTTATCAAAAATAACTAGACTATTAAATATAGTTATATTATAATATAATGGCAAATTAATAGTATTCCAATTTAATTTCTTTATTTTCTCAACTGATCTCTCTCTCTCTCTCTCTCTCTCTCTCTCTCTATATATATATATATATATATATATATAT
>JAOTQR010000097.1:17130180-17143836 GCA_025774065.1 Solanum ossicruentum | reverse complement strand
ATTAATTTTTTTTAAAAAAAATTATTTGCTTATAAAAATTCTCTCTAATTTAGTTTGTAGAAACATAATTTGACGGATCTCAAAAGTATTTTTTTTTAATCTAAAATTAATTAATTATGATATGATTATTAAACGATTTGACAAATATAAAATGATCCTAACTTCGATGTTTAAGTTATATTAAGATTTTTAGCTAAATAAATTTTTTTAGAAAAACAGTACTGATTTTTTATCTAAAATTTATTTATATTTCTATAACATACCAAACGTTCCTTAAGAATTGTCTGCCAACAAAATCTGGTAGAAAAAATTAGGGAAGTTTTGGGAAGATGCGGAGAACAAGGTACATGGTCATTATATATTGTTTCATAATGTATTGGATTGCATTATAATATATTGTGTATGGTATTGTATCATGTATTATTTCAATGAACATAATATTTGAATAAATTATATTGTAACCTATAAGTAATTGTAGGATATGTGGTAGATATCATGAAAAAATAGAGTAAATAATAAAATAGACTTATTAAATAATAAATAAAATAAATAATGAGAAGAAGATATTAAAGTAACAACGCGATCACGCCAAATCAATCCTTAGACTAAATGGATCTTTTCAATATTACCTAACTCTGGATATAAATGATACAATACACTAAAATTTAAATAATAATCAATATAGATATTGTATTTAAATTTAAATTAATAATACAATACGATACAACGAGTAACAATTATTCAAACAATGGGTAAGTAATACTCCTTCCGGTCATTTTTATTCATCTATATTTGGCTAAGCATTTTTTATAAAAAATAATAAATATAAGAATAGTTTTATATTATTTCTATAAATCATCTAAATATTAAAAATTAAATATAAAATTTAATAAAAATAAAACAGATATAAAATAATAAATTATTATTTAATTTTTTAATTGAACAAATAAAAATAAATGAAGTAAATAAAAATAAATGTGTTATTTGTATAGTTCACACTTTCCCCATAACCATGATTAGTTTGGCATTACACTGCCGCTATCACGGGCTATTATGGGCCATAAAAGTCAGCAAGTCCTTGTTCAAAAAATTGAGTCAACATCAACTATTTCTGTTAACAAATTGAAATTCAAATGAGACACGTGTATTTTGTCTTAATTTATATGAATTTATTTAATTGAAATAAAAAATTTAAGAAAAAAATGAAACTTTAGAAGGTAACATAAAATATCATAGTAATATTTATGTGACTATATAACTTTTGAAACTTTGCTTCAAGATTTGCAATAAAATAGGAAGGATAAAAATTCTAGTTCTAAAATCTAAATATGAAATTATCTTTGTTAGAAATTATTTCACATCATTAATATGAATTTTTTATTATAATATAAATTTAAATGATAAATTTTTATAGCTTAATTAATTAACTTCTCAAGTTTTATTTTATGAATGAGATATTGATTCTTTGTATTGTAATTTCCTTCCTATTTCCTCCTCCCTACCTCTTAACTAATTATCAACTTGTCTCATACTTTTGTATAATTATTTTTTTAGAAAGAAAATCTCCATCTATTTAATATTGTGGTCTTTGATTGATTAATGGTGGTTAATAACCATGAGGATTCCGCATAAACGAGATTAACAAATATGTTTATTTCGTGGAATTAGTGTTCTTATAGGTGTTTTGCGCGTACCTCTACATATAAAAATTAAATTTAATTATAAATTTATAAAAAAAATAAATAATTTACTATAAAAGTAATTTTGATAAATTATCTATTTATAAAGATTCTATATGTCATAGTAAATTAGAATTTTTCTTACCGGCCATAGAGTATTTTGTTGATTCAAATAATAAAGAAGTAATCTTTTATCTTTTATCTCCATATAATTTAAAAGTCGATATTATAAATATAATAAAATAAAAATTTGAAGAAAAATAGTGAAAATCATGTTTTATCTATCGAGGAGTCATTAATTGAAAGGACAAAAAGTTCAAACAATATTTATATTAATATGAATTTTAACTATGTCATGAGAGATTTTGTTCTAAATATGATACAATATTATTTAATACTCTTTTAGATTTAGAACTCCAGTACTTCTATGAAAGCATTTCAAATTCCATCTTCTTATTCAACAATTTGTCTTAGCACGATGTATATTTTTGCAATTTCACCCTCACTTTGATTGATCCATCTCCCCTTCATTGATTTGTGTATAGTTCTATCTTACTTTTCATTTTTGCCCAACTTTCAGATAAAAAGGAAAAATTCAATTTTCACGTTTTTAATATAGTATAGATTGAATATTCTTAATAGTTTTAACTACTTATTGATTGAATATTCATAATAGTTTCACGTACTTATTGATATAAGTAGGGGTGAAGTTAGATAAGGTTAAGAAAATTTATGTAATTTTTTGAGCGAAAATTTATGTAATTTTTGAGCAAAAAATTATATTATTTATATTATATTAAAATTAATTTTATATAATATATAGTAAATATTATGTTTTTTTTTAATTTTTCAATTTCATATTACCTTCATTGACATAAATTATTTTATATTGCATAAGAGTGTTTGGATGAGACTAGATTTTGTGTTGTAAATTTATTGAAGCTGTATGATGAGTCACGTTAGTTCGTGTTCAGTTGTCACCGTCGTCTACGCTTTCATAGCCCACATCCAGCCTACCAACCGAACCATTTCCTCCTAAAACCTCACATATCTCCATTGCTTTTTCACCATTCTCTCTCTCTCACACAACTTTATCTTTCCCTCTACGCAATTCATCACTCTCCCCAATTTCCCTCTTTCCAATATCTTCCAATTTCTCCATTACCCAAAGCTTTTGCTCCCATTCTTGCTGGTCATATGTTCTCTTAGTTTTTCCCGGTATTAGCCCCGGGGAGTGGAATTACTGACACCCAATTGAGTTTTTTCACAAGAAAATGCATCGTACCGACGAACCACCAGTTCACCAGTCGTCGACGGCACAAACCCTTGACCAAATCAACCAGCTTCTCTCTCATTTACTACCCTTTTCTCTTTCTATCAACTCTTTTACTTCTCGCTGGCAGGTTCTACGATCGAAGCTTGCTACGGTGAAGTCACTTTTGACGGAAATATCTGATTCTCCTCACTGGTCGGAAAATGAGCTGCTTCCGACGCTGCTTCCCAACCTTTTATCGACTGTGCTTCGTATTCAGACTCTATGTGAGCAATGTTCTGACCCGGAAAAGACTCCCGGTAAGCTACTGATGCAGTCGGACCTAGATATGGCTTCTGGGTGGTTGTCTAAGCAGATCCATCATCTCGACCTCCTTTGCCGTTCCGGTGTACTCCGTCAGTCTACTGCTATTGTACTCTCTCACCCTTCCTCTAACTCTACCAAAGACGATTTAGTCCTTTATATCAGAGACTTATTTACCAGAATTCAGATCGGCGGTGTTGAGTTCAAGAAAAAAGCTTTGGAATCGTTGATTCAGTTACTTTCCGAGGATGAAAAATCGGCTGGTCTTGTTGTGAAAGAAGGACACGTTGGGTATTTGATTAATTTACTTGACCTTAATACGGATCCTTCTATACGTGAACAGGCAGTTCTCGCGGTATCATTGCTTGTTTCCCTGAGCGAACAGGCAAGGAAATGCGTGTTTGAAGAGGGTGCTTTGGGTCCTTTACTGAGAATCATTGAGTCTGGCTCGGTTACGATGAAGGAAAGAGCTGCCTTGGCGGTGGAATGCATCACAAATGACCCTGATAATGCTTGGGCAATCTCTGCTTATGGTGGTGTCCCTGTACTTGTGGACCTGTGTAAATCTGGCTCAGTTGCTGCACAAATTCATGGTGTTGGGGCTATCAAGAATGTTTCCACAAATGAAGATGTTCGGATTGCATTAGCAGAAGAAGGTGCAATACCTGTTATTTTACAGTTAATGGTTTCAGGCAAAGCATCAGCACAAGAAAAGGCAGCTAATTGCATTGCTATTCTTGCTTCATCCGGTGAGTACTATCGGGATTTGTTAATTCAAGAAAAGGGGTTGCAGAGATTGCTTCATTTGCTTCATGAATCATCAAGTTCTGATACATTAGAATACGTTTTACGGGCAATTCATTCGTTATCTTCTACTGATTGTGCGTCAAGGATTCTTTCATCATATACCACGTTTACTATTCAGTTAGCAGAGCTTATAAAGCACGGTAGCTTAATGTTACAGTACATTTCTGCTTCATTGCTTGCAAACTTATCCATTAGTGAAGAAAAGAAGAGGGCTATTGCTGGTTGCATGGGGTCTTTGGTGAAGCTGATGGAATCAGCTAAACCAGATGGGCTGCAAGAGGTGGCGGCTAATGCGTTAGTTTCGCTGTTGGCTGTGAAGTCCAATAGGAAAGAATTGGTTAAAGATGAGAAGAGTGTGATGAAGTTGGTCCAAATGTTGGATGCCAAAAACGATTGTGTCTCGAAGAAGTTTCCGGTGGCAGTGGTGGCGGCAATCATGGTGGGAGGGAGCCAGGGTTGTCGGAAGAGGCTAGTGGAGGCCGGAGCTTACGGACATTTGCAGAAATTGGCGGAGGCAGAGGTTGCTGGGGCTAAGAAGACCCTGCAGAGACTTTCAGGCAATAGGCTGAAGAGCATATTCACAAGGACATGGAGTAATTAGCAAAGCAACTAACCCCGCCAACAAAAGGTAATTTTTTGATAACATCGTTAATTATGTAAACTAATATTTACTTTGCACTTCAATTCTATATTAACTTTATTACAGATGACATTAGTGGTTCCTACCGTTAAGTATGGAGGTCAACAAGATTCCAATTTGGCGTGTTAATGTAGTACTATTTCCTTAATTTGCCTTCCATTTTTCAAGACAAGATGCCATGCTCATGCCCTTGATCTAAATTTCCGGTACTAGTCATTTTATCATTAATTTGGGTCTGAGATGAAGGTTTAGTCACTTGCTCGAGAGAGCAAGAAGGCAAGGCCCAGCGTTTGCTCCGCTGGGGAGAAGAGGATTGGGAACAAATATGCCTAACAATGTATGACAAGTACACATTCTTCCCTAGTCAGAAGATCAAATTGGAACATAACTAATCTAGTTTAAGATGTTGAAGCTTTCTTTGACTAGTGGCTCATACTCATTGTAGTTCTTGATCCCACCTTCCCCTCCAAAAGAGAAACAAGGTAGTATTTTGGGGCTTCTTTTACTGAAAAAATAATGATTGTTTAAAGACTGAATATTTTTGAAGTAAAGGAGGAGCATGAGATGATGGACTAAAGCATATCGAAGTAGTCCAATTTTCATATATTCAAATGATACTACTTTCCTTGGATTAGTAGATTGTAGACAACCATCAAGACCAAGTCATTTGAGTACCATTGAGTAGAAGTTGGTGGACTATAATTAGAAATCCTAGCTGTCCAACCTTAAAGCTAGACATCCAAATGCTTGCAATGGGCCAGACTGAGTTGTGATAAATTTTCTGGTCCTTGAGTAGGGGCATGATTCTCAACTTTTATTATTCAGTCTTTAGATATGAATGGCATTAATGCACTGCTTTGCTGGTCCATCATCTTATGATAAGTGTCTTTGTTGTTAGGTTTGTGATGATAATTAGTGCTACTTTAAGTCCATTTTACTCTTAGCTGCCCTGAAGTTCTTACTTTTATTCACTAATAATCCTTTTTCCTGACATTATCGTACCTATGATGCTTCCTGCAGGTGGTTGTTTGGATTTTTCCCAACTGTCAAATGTGGAAAACCAACTCATTTCCTTCAAAAAAAACCAACAAACAATCACTAGACATTTGGTATACCCCAACTTTAACCTTATACTATATTGTTTTTAATTATTAGAAAACGAAAAGAAGAAAAAAAGAAGTTGAATTTATTCTAAACTATATAACACATGGCATGGATGCGGTTTTTAGGGAGTATCCTTGTTTGTTTATTTTTTCTTTTTAATGTTTTGTTTCACCATGTGAAGCTTTGTAAGTGAGTGATAATAGAAAGTGCTTGCACCCCCACCCTCCTTTTTCCCCCATCTAGGCATCAGTTGATATTGTATATTCAAAGATTTGTTTTTCTTGTAATGGCCAAGCCTTATCTTTTAATTTATCTTCTCTTTATTGTACTACTGTGTGCTTTCCATATACTACTACAGTTGTTATTGATAACCTTTTGAATTATGGTTGTTTTTTTACATTGTTAAGAATAGAACACATAAAGCTAAACTTTTAGGACGGTTACCGGAATTGATTCCTATATAATGCAGTTGGTGAATAGTCTCTTTGGTCATGCCAAGATAACATTTTTAGGTGGGAGTATGGATAGATTTTGGGCGAAATTGGACGGGCATGATTATCGGGAAAGGAAGGAAGGTGGTCCCGTGGTGTGAAGAGGAAGCAGAGGCTAAGGTGCAGGAGAAGGAAACTAATAAAGGGCTGGAGAGAGGACAATAGAGGGGACCGTTTACAGCGACATCACATGGAAAGTTGCAAGTGTTAAGATTATAAAAATCGAGGGGGTCTATATTTTATATGGTTAGATTGTCTATGGAAAATGGTGGGACATTCTATGTCATTTTCCTTCATCATCTCTCTCTTTCACATGCCCTGCCTGCCTACTTTGTCCCACTCAAAAATAAATAAACTCCCTAATAGACCTGAAATAAAGTATCGCTGGACATCGTAAAATTTGTCGGAGTTGGTTGATTCTTATTACCCAATGGAGAGATGAATCAGATACTGATGCTAAAGAGGAGAAAGTAAAGGCTGAGAATTTTGGACTTTCTGAGTGTTTGTCATATTTGCTGTAAACATATCCCTTTAAAGCAACTGCAATATCCCAAAGCTGAAAAGCTCAACACTTGTCCTGTGAGTACTCCCATTAGTTCCTTCCCGCTTAAACTTTGGCAGTTAATGATTTCTTCACTTCAACTGTCTTTTCCCTTTATATTTTAGGGTATCATGGCCCTGGTACATACTTCAAATTCAAGTTAATTCTTTTTCTACAAAGAAACATCAACAGAATAACTCTCTGCTTCTTTTTAAAATCACCTCATTTGCTGTCATTCATTCCGCCCAATTATTGGACAAGAAGAAAGTTTAGATAGTCAATCCATCATACATTGTCCCAAAACTATTGCAAGAAAAAGGTTATTTAAAAATGTGACTTCATATTTGTGTGTCCAAGTTTGACTTAATATGTTTGAACATTTATAGTTCATCCGTCCCCCACACCTTAAAAGTTCACAATAAATTCCATCAAAGTCTCGTCCAGCTGCAACAAAGGACTATCATAGCGTTTGAATTTTTGGTGTTCGTGTTGTAAGGGCATCTCTCATTCATTCCACCAAATTTTACATTAAAATGCTATCTGCATTATTTTAGTAATTTTAATTCATTGCACTAAATTTTACATCAAAAAAAAATATTTTTCTTTCTTTGTTATTATATTATTATTTTTAATTTTATACCATAATTTTTTGAATGATATAAATAGCTAGCAAACATTATATGTTAGGACATAGTAAGATATAATACAAATAAACGTGAAAATAAAACACAATTAAACAAATATTACATCATAGAAAAATTTATTTTAAATTCTACATAAATATTCAACTTTCAAGATTATTACATTTCTCCCATAAATACTCTATTGATGCATTATGTAGTTTATGTTTTACACTTTTTAAAATTACGATGTATTCTATATTTCAATTTTGATTATGTCAATTATTACTTTATTGAATCTTTATTATTTTTTTATTATTTTAAAGTATATTGTGTTATTTATCTAATAATTTATATGTTTTCATTTTTAATTTTTGTGAAGGTTTATTATAGTCATATCCAATTATAATTTGTAGTAAAATTAACATAAGCTTAATTTTTAAAAAAGTCATATATAGAAAAATTAGTTTATTAAAAAAGCTAAGTTTTGTATCTAAAATTAATGTAATAAAAATATCATATAAAAATAATTAAATATCACAAGAGATTTAATCAAAATATATAATTTACATAATATTTAGTTAAAAATTTTGTGTAATAAAATAATAAAATATTTTTTAAAAAAGAGAATTGGTGTGATGAATACTGTGACATTAAATTTGATGTAACACTATTAACAAACCAAAATGGTATGGGATTTGATATTGGATTATAGTTTAAAAAAACAGACTTTACGTCAAAATAGAATTTGGTGTTGGGTTGGAGATGATCTCCTTACTCCTTACTACTTTTTTCAAAGAAAAAAAGAACTGGGGTCGATTTAGGCTTCTTCCCTTCCATTGCATAGCTGCACTAGTAGATACGATAAGTCATTTATCCCACGCATCTAATCAGCTCACGTGGTTCATCAGTTCCATCAAAGATTCTCATTTGTAGAAGTGCTTTAGGCGTTGAGCGAGAAAGATCTTGATTTATTTGCCAACCGATTTTATATCACCCGACATTGCAAAAGCAATGTTTCCTTGCATAATATGGATTCCAAACATTCATGATCTGGATGTGAATGGGTCAATGACTTATCCCTCGGTCTATTAGTGAACCATCTCTTCGGGATTGTGAAAGATGTTCTACTAGAAATATTCTTGTTATTGCTTCGACTCATTTCCCAAAAAGTGGGGATGATGCGAATCTAAACAAAATAAAATAAGTAAAGATATTTTACAAATTGAATTTTCAAGTTCTTATTTTATTTTTCTTTTTATATAGAATAATAATTTTTGTTATTTCAATGCAAAATAATTTAGGGCTTAGTTAGTACACACAACGTTGTAAACTACTTGTATCAAATGGCAGAAAAGTAATGGAACCCACGAGAAATCATATTGCTACCTTCATATACATAATAATTGTGTTAGTAGATAATTGATAAGGTCATATTTATCCTCCGTTTAAACTTTTGGAATAAATTTGTTTCTATAGTTTGCAAATGATTTATTTTTATAAAACTATTCTTGTTGTTAGCATAAGGAATCCTTCAACTTAATGGATCATTCTTTTATGTTGATATTACATCCAATTAGGACATATAGATGAAACTTTTGGAATTACAATTTAGATATCCCAAATCAAGGATTATAAAATACATTATTCTTTGTTAAACAAAATAGTAAATTTTTAAATATTAGCACCTAATGATATGGCCTAACGGGTTTGGTGGATATTCACTCGAACTTTATCAATAAAAAATTATATTGAGTAAAAAGTTATACCATATATATAAGATATTTTAATTTTAGTTCTTATTGCAAGTGTGTATATATAGATTTTGAATGCCTTAAAGATAAGATTAAAGATTGATTTAGTAGTTTAATTAAGAGGTTTAAAATTTACCTTTAGATTATAAATTCACATCTTAAGTACTATATTTTTATTTTTTAAAATTTTCTCAGTGAAAATTTTGAATTTGTCACTAACTCACATCATAAATTTCAACCACACGTAAAAAAAGAACATCCAAATAATCTTTTTTCAAGTTTTTTTTTTCTGAAATATTACTTTCTTCATAAGATTATGTTCGTTCCGTAAAAGGTTCACGTAGTGTTGTCTTTTTTTTTCATAAAGGAAGTATTGCATGCTTGAAATGTGATATGTGGACACAAAAAGTGTGAATTTTTGGGAGAAAATAAAGTCATTTTGAAGCTTCTTTTTAGATAACTTTTCTTAAAGGAAGAGAATGCAATTGGCCTTCAAGTCAGCTCAACCTTTTTAGTTAGTTGACATTTCCTTATCCCCTATTATACTATACTTTACTTTTATTAAAGTTTATGTTTTTAAATAATTTTTTTGCCAATTCTAAATTCTCTCCCTTTTATAAGTCAATTCAAATAAAATATATTAACAGAATTTTAATATTATGTAAATTATGATCACTTTATTTTTCACTAATTTCAAGAATTCAAATAGGGAAAATGGTCAAAAATACCTCTCAATTTTGTTTTATTATTTCACTTTATTCTCGCCGTTAAAATAAGTTTATTTATACCTCTACCGTTAACAAATTTACCAGATTTGCCCCTAAATTAGATGGATTGCCCCAAATTATATTCATAGGAGAAAAGGGTCAAAAATACCCCTCAAATTTGTTTTATTGTTTCACTTAATCCTTGTCGTTAAATGAGTTCATTTTTGTCTCCACCGTTACAAAAGTTATCACCCATGACCCTTTTGAGCTGACGATCTTTCGAAAACAATCTCTCTATCTCTATGAGGTAGTGATAAGGTTTGCATACATTTTGCTCTCTTCAGATCCAACTTATTGATTTTCACTGGGTATGCTTTTTGAGTAATAGGAAAAGGAAGGTTAAAGAGTAATAATTTGAATCATAAAAAATTGGTTTTAATTTCAAATCGTTCTTTTTATCATGTGAATAAGGTGACTAATTATATTTAACAATCTTTTTCAAAAGTGTATCTTTTTTAAATAGTCAAATGGTGAGTTAGTATATGTTAATCTTAAATGATATAAAGGGGGATGAACTTGTCTTTTAACCAGTTATATATTATTTTTTATAATCATTTGATATTTCATATTTTATTAGTTTTATATTCATGCTGCATGGAATTCATTGATGGTGGGCTGTGCCTAAGATTTTCATATATATAATCCATTGAAATTATCAGTATTTTTTACTAGAGATTTTTCCATTATTAGAGTTTTAAGGCCATTTTTTATTAAGAGCGGAAACATCGAAAATTTGTTTCATAAAACGTGTTCCATATTTTAGTGTATTTTTTATTTTAAAATAAATGATATTTTTAGTTTATACATATATCTTTAAGAAATTACTTATTCTTAAAAAATGAAGCTTATTTTTAGTAATTTACCTCTAATAAAAAAGGTAATTTACAATTATGTAAACAAGGATTGAAATTCTAAAACATCACTTGTTTTTAAAATAAAGAGTGAAGTAATAAAAATATACCTAATTTATCTTCTTATATATATATATATATATATTTGTTGAATTTTATATCTAAATTATTAAAAGTTTGAGAAAAATACCTAAACTAGCTCATTAACGCAAAACAAGTCGATTCCTATGTTTTTCAATTACAGAAGCTCTTTCTTTTTTGATTTCAAATTGGCAATGGACCGTTAGCCCCAGTCATAAGTTTAGTAAACACACCTCAAGTATTGTGTGATGGTGTGTATATTGCACTCTTTTTTTAAAATTAAAAAATTACTCAATGTAGATTATCACGTGAAAAATAATTTTCACCGTGGCAAAAGATGGCAACAGATAATTAGCTCATGTAACAATCCTCACTGAAAATTTAAATTGAAACACATAACTTCACTCTTTAAAAAATCAACTAGAAAAAAATGCCACCCAAAAAAAAAAACATGTGGAGAAAAATTCAACGGCCAATCGACATTGAGATGTGTTTTTCAAACTAATAAATAATAGTTTATTAAGTGTATTTTTTACACTTCCTATAGTTTAGGTATGAAAGTCAAACAAAGATGAATGGTTTAATTATGTTTTTGATACTAAACTTTATTATCTAAATAAAGATGGATAGTTTAGTTGTATTTTTTATACTAAACTTTAAAAAAAAAAAAAGCTGGTGAAAAAAAAGTTACATAGATAAAAAGTTTGGGCCAGACGCGCTTGAGAATATATAAACATATGTTGATCTATAGTCAACATTAATATGTATTTCTCAAATTAATAATATAATTTAAATATGCTCAATAATTTAGATATGACATAAAAAAAATAATTTAATATTTTCAACGTTCAACTCCATATCAATTTAAAATAAAAAACTAAAAACACCCTTTTTTGAAATGGAGGAAGTACTTTGCCAAGAACTTAATTTTACTAGCAGTGTTTCTATCTTCACCGCGTTTAACGCAACGAGACATTGTGAGTTCTTTTTGTTTCTAGAAAGAAGCCTAAGTTGTCTTTTTCAAGTCAAACATTTGTGCTCTTTTCAAGAATTCTTAAAATAAATAATGTGATCATTTAAATATATTCCTTTTTCTGTTCAACTTTACTTAGCTCTTTTTGACTCGGTATAAGAATTAAGAAATAGAAAATGATAAGGTAATTTTACTAAAATACCCTTTGAATATAATAAATATTATATCTTAAAAAATATAGTGGGAAAATAACTATAATTAATGATAAAAATAAATTAGAAAGTAAATATAAAATTATCTCTTGATTTCATAAAGTAGACAAGTATTATTGGACAATTAAAATAATATTGAGGCCAAGTAAAGTTGAATGAAAAGGACAAAACAAAGAGTAGAAATGAAAAAAAAAAACAGAGAATAATATAGGAAATTGAAACTTCACCTACCTAGTAGTAAGCATAAGAATACAACTGGACATTTGTTTCATGTGGTGTTGTCTCAAAATTAGACATCAATTGCCGGCCGAGGCTCCATATAATTCATGTGTCCAAAAGAAAGGTTTGGACTTGCTACAAAATATCCATCTAAGTTTCTATATTAAAAGAAAAAATAATCACTAAAATATATCTTATGTGTTAAACTAGGTTGTATGGGTACAATAATAATAATAATATATCCAGTGAAATTCTACGAGTAGGGTCTAAAGAGGATAGAATATAAGCACACTTTACCACTACCTCATAGAGGTGGAGAGGCTGTTTGCCGATAACCAAACCAAATTATTGTTAGGAAATATCTTTCCTATATGGAAGAAGTGTCCAATTAATTTTGGACTTATATGTTTTAATTTGGACTCTTTATATTCAAACTTTAAGCCCAAATGTATTTCATTTTATCTTAGCTCATTTCATTCCTTTGTGTGGCTAACAAAAATAAATATAAGAGAGGGACAACAGTCAGAAGAGTAGTAGGAAAAAATCAGAAAAAAGACAGCAGAAACAGAACAGAAAAAAGCAGCAGAAAAACCTTCATTTTCACTGTTCTGCCAGCTGATTTTTCTTTCGGATCGAAGGTCAAACGGAGTCAGTTCGTCCTCAAATTTTAGAATGTTGTTCATGACACTTTTCTCTTCAAGTACACAGATCAGTTTTTCGTTTTAATGCCCCGAAGGTCATTTTCTTGCTGCGTTTTCTAGACTTGTATTTTTGAAATTTTTACTCCATTTTAGTGAAATTGTTGATTGTTGTTTTGCCAAGGATGTTCCTTGATGATTGTATTTGACTCTAGTTTTTACTAGAGAGGAGAACTTGTTGTACCCACTTGGTTCTTGGTGATTAGTGAAAGTTTTCATACCGTTGTTGAATGGTACCGTGGATTTCTCCCTGATTTGGGGTTTTCACGTAAATTGTGTGTTCTCTACTTTATTTTTGTTGTCTTTTACTGATCTATTGCTGCTGAAAATTTGGAGTTCATTGTGCTTTTATCATTCATCTTATTTATTTGGGGGAAAAGATTTTATTACGCTTCCGGTTATGTTTCGTCGTTGCTTCCCCAACAAAGTGGTATCAAAGCTTGGTTATTTTCTGTTGGCTTCTTGTGTTATTTATAATGGATGACAAAGTAATTGTGCAAGGAATGGTTAGTTTGGACTCCAGGAATTACTCTATTTGAAAAATTCGTATTGAGGATTATTTGTGCTCTAAAGAATTGCTTGACCCAATTTTGCATAAAGATCGTCCAACAGGTGTTGCTGAGAAAGATTGGACTAGCTTGAA
>JAOTQR010000097.1:17084934-17109557 GCA_025774065.1 Solanum ossicruentum | reverse complement strand
TTAATGATTGAAAGTTTCATAATATCAGTCGTTCTAATTATTTTTTATTTTGAATGGACCGTTATCGCATTTCTCAATTTTAAAGGTATCATTATTTTTATTTTTTATGTATGGTTAATAATCATATAACTGAATTAAATCAAATCGAAAGCGATAACAATCAAATCGATAAATATATATTATAGTTGAATTAGATTGATTTTAAAAATAACTAAATTAAATCAATTTAATTATAATTTTAATCAATAATCAACCTAAACCAACCCGTAAACCTCCAAACAAGTTGTGGTGGTTAATTACATGAAGTTAGTGGAAAAGTCAAAAAGCTTGCGTGGTTTTAACGCCAAGGGTAAAACAGGAAGTATCATAGAAAAGAGTACAACTATATAGATTGAAAGGACCAATTAGTTTGATAATCTTTAGGCGAGAGCAGGGAGAAAAATTAAAAAATGTCTCAAGCAGCGGAGGAAGATAAGAAGCCCGGCGGCGATCAAGTTCACATCAATCTCAAAGTCAAAAGCCAGGTATGATATTTTCTTCCTTTTTCCCTTTCTATCTATAATCATATGCGTACTTGTAGGGTTTTGTTTGATTATTTTCGCTATGTGTTGGATTCACTGTTTGTTTTGAAGATAGTCATGTCCGATCGTCCTGTTGTTTGTATTCCGGGTTGATCATATGTTTCGGTTACTTTGTTTTAAAATTTGGATTGGGCGTCTTTTATGCTGCAGTGGAGTGTTGTTTGTATGCCTGTTTGATTATATGCTTCAGTTGGTGTTTTCGTACTGTTTGTTTTGTTTTAAACAAAATCTGGATTGGACGTCTTTTGTGTTGCAGGGGAGTTTTAGATCTTCTGTAACTGATTATATGAGTTTCAGTAGGTGTTTGGCAAGTAGTTTTTGTTTTTAGATAGAAAATGATGTTTGAAAATTGGAAGTTGTGTTTGGCCATGAAATAAATTTGAACTGTTTCTTTTTTGAATTTTTGCAAGTTTTTTGGAGTGAAAATAAAGAAGTGGTGAACAGCTTTGTTGTTTTTGGAATTTCTGTTGTGAAAAAAATTCACGACTTGTTGGGATCATTATGGTCAAACGTGTTTTCTGGAGTAACTCTTCCCAAGAAATGAAATTTTATGACTAAATTCATTTGAGAACATGAATCGACTCATTTGACAAGCACCAAATTGACTTGGATAAAGTAGAAATTTTGTGCAAAACAGAATGGTTACACAATTTCTCATATGTACTACAATACTGTAGGATATTTTGTAGCTGCATGGATATAGTTATGCATGTCTTATTAGTAGTACATGAATTAGATATGAGGAAATGTGTGTGTTTTTCTCCTGACAAGGGTCCGCAGCGCTACTCTTTGAGTGCATACAGGGTGAACCCTGCTCCTGTGCAAATGCTCGCAAACCATACAAGAGAGGTAACTCGCACGAGGCAAGCTAGGTGTGACAAGCATGACTCACAAGGCAAACCCCTTGCTTTCACTAGCAAAGGGTTTAGTTATTCATGTTTCCTCATCGCTTATTCATGTTATGCAGGTTCTTAAATTGTAAACTGAACACCATATTAATTTTATACATAGTCCTAATCTACTTCTGGATATGGATTACCTTTGTAAGATCTGATTGGGCGGGTAAAATGTAGGTGTTTGCTCCATAGGGTTCTGAATAATTTTGAGTACATGTGAGATACTGTTTGCTCCTATATATAAAGTTGGAATACATGTAAAATATTGGCTTCAGAATAGGTTTTGTTGCCTTGTGGGGATCCCGGTCATTCTTGTGGGGAAGGGTCATTGTGGGGGGTGGAATTATAGATGGTATAGTCACTTTGGTTCTGTGTTTATTGTGTTTGATTGATATAGTTCTATGTTTCTGAGATTTGAATGCATGTTATAGGGTATTAAACCCCAAGGTACTAGGTATAGCGTAGCCGATGGTGTTTGCTGAGGATCATGTCTTAATCATCAATAATCGGCTTTAGTGCTCCATGTAAATTGCTTGCATCAATTAGTGGTAGACAAACACCCTTAATCGTATCTATGCTGTTACTATATTCAAATTCTGTTTAATGGCTTGGCAGGTAAGCCCACCTGGAATTGGAAGTGATCATTTGTGTTGTATATCTAGCTGGTCTCCTTGTCATGCCCTTCACATGGGAACCTACTTACCCTGTCTTCAGATCTCTCTTTGTTTGCTTTGCTTTGCTTTGATACAATCTAATTGTGAAATGTGCTATTGTGTGTGACATTCCATCTCCCCTTGTCAACATCATGGTGATGACTGCTTGTTAAAAAGAAGTGCCCTCTTGCCTGCCATTACAAGTTGGACAATGTTGAGAGCTTTACAGATTTAGTCTTCTATTGGTTGCAGGATGGGAACGAAGTCTTCTTTAGGATCAAAAGAAGCACTCAGCTGAAGAAACTCATGAATGCATATTGTGACCGACAGTCTGTTGATTTTAATTCAATTGCATTCTTGTTTGATGGTCGTCGCCTTCGAGGAGAGCAGACTCCTGATGAGGTATCTCTCTCCCTCCCCCTCTCTCTCTCACACAGATCCATATGTGCACACATGAATCAAAATAAGAAGCAGATAGTACATGAAAAATATAATGCTTGTTTTCTCTTATGCTTTATATTCTTTTGATTAATTCTTGTTTTCTGACAATTTTTCTTCCTTGATTTAGCTGGAGATGGAGGACGGCGATGAAATTGATGCGATGTTGCATCAAACTGGAGGCTCAACTGTTTGAGGCATCTCTTTTTATTTATGGACATAAAACTGTTTCTAGGTGTTTTGACTTTTAATGAATGTAGCTTGTGCTACTTTAGGACCTGTACAAGCATATATGAACTTGGTGGTTTTGCCTATGTTTGACCAGTTTGTATGAAGTTAACTATGTATCACTTACTGTTGCAAGAAGATCTCTAGTTGCTTCTTGTCGTGAAATCGGGGTGTTGCTTGTTATTGCCTAGATCCATCCTCTCAATAACCTCGCTCCGTGTATGCATTTTCAGCTGAGATTACTGTGATTAATGTGTGAATTTCCATTTCAGCTTATCAGAAGAGAAGCCAGGAGAAACAATATTCTCCACCTCTGTGAACGTAATCACATGTACTTAAAGATGCTATATTTGCTATCTTGTTCAACTTGTTAACACATGCTAATCCACTATCCATCTAATTGAGGATTCGGTAGTTTGATAACAATTCAAAAAGATATTGTACTTGTCTATGAATGAACTCTTTCTATCCTAGAGATTTATATTTAATTGTACATCCTTTCAAATAGATTTGTTTCTAATCTTTATTCCTAGCAAAAATATTTGACTTTTACCTTTCAAATAGGCTTGTGCTTAATTTTTTCTATCCTTAGCGATCAAACTATGGGAAGCAAAGCATAAGTTTTCTCCAGCTGGTACTGGAGGAAATATGTATGGTTGATTGGCATCGATATGGGCTGTATTGTTCAACTGAGAATGGCACATAGTCGATAGTCTCAACCTGGAGAGAGTAAAGGAAGCTGATCTCCATGTTACTACCTAAACGCATACATTCTTTGGTTGGGACTGTTAACACGAGAGAATGGAAAATTTTCAAATCTAGATGGATGATAAAACATGCTGGCTATGTGATGATGACGAAGAATCCCCAATGTAAGTGGACAACGAAAGTACAATTCAGAGGGAGAGACACTGGAGTCCTTTCAGGAAAGAATTATAATTATGGGGGCAAAGATCTACCACACTTGGAAGAAACTGTCACAATATAAATCAAGAAGGAAATTATAGAGGATTAAACTCGTAATAAGCTCTAGGAAAGCAAGAAAATGTAGTACTTTAATTCACTAGCTTGCTGTTTCTGGAGGCTCAGGGATGAGGAGGAGTCCTAAGAGTGCTCTTTCTGCGCAAGTACATATTGTTTGTCTATGATAATTATTCACAGTTTACCCAAAGTTATTTAGCTCGAGGGACAAATTAAAGAGCAAACACAATTCAGACCTTCACCGCGGTTATCAAACTTTTATTTCCTTAGTTTGATAAAGCTCTAGATTGCGTTATAAATTACAGATAACAGAGAAACAATACTGCCACTATCTTGTTTATATCTACGTGCAATATAAATGGGACAGAGGAAACTCTACTTCTAACATTTCTACATCAAAAAGCATCTCCATGTTTGAGTTATTTACAAGATATTTTCTTGCATGCCGCTACAAGCTCTATACGGAGGCCGCAAGGTGACAATCAAAGAGTAGATTGCAACAAAACCTCAGGGGAAGAACAAATGGACTTGCTATACGATATTTTGCCTTGAAGAGATGGACCATATCCTACATGTCACCCATGGTCAGTGACGGAGTTAGCTTTTGCTGTACATGTTAAAGGTGCGGAGAGGTCTCTCTTTTCAATCGATCTTTCTGAATTTCCGTTGGCGGTGCACTTCTTTTGTGTCCACCCACTGCACAAGTGAATAATCATTTGGCATGAAAGATGGTGTTCAAGATGAACAAGTACTAAAGTTACTGAAAATTCAGAAAAATAAATATAATGCAAAAATGTGCAATTGACATCCTCTGAAAACGTGACAAAATTTTATGGAGTAATAAGATGTACTAGCAAATATGATCAACAAGACAAAAAATGATGTAAACGTACTGTGATTAGCGTTCCAGATGTTGGAGGACTGCGGCCACGTTCTGCAGGCTGTGATCTTTTCCCAGGATGGGATAATCTTTGTATAAAATCACTCAAATGATTGTAGATACTGCAAATAATTATGTTTAAGATTCAATCAACCAATCCAAAAGGTGAGTCTGTGCATCACACAAAATTTAACATTAACAGGAAAAAATTATTAGTATTTCGAAGTTGCAATAAATCAAGAATCTTTATCGGGATGCACAGGAAACAGGACAGGTTTCACTCATTTTTCGCTCAGTACCAAATAGTTTGCTGATTAACACTATCTTCCTTAGTCATTTAGATAGATAGTCCTCCATCAGGAGGCCTATCAGACCCATCACGTAGACCCTAACTACATTTTTCTATGTTAAGTACCATGCCATCCTAGTCCAAAATGTTACTCGGTTGCAAAATGCCGTGTGGCAGCAGGAAATGAAGTGGAAAGTACCCATAGAAGTTTAACATTCTCAAAGAGAAACCAGCAAAAAGAGAGCCATACCTTAGCCTGTGTCTGTTGCAGGCAGTGAAGAAGGCAACAAAACCATAGAGAATACTTCTAAGAGCTTTGAAAATCTGTAAAAATCAACACTCCAAAGAAACCTATAAGCATGACAACTCTTAATAATCCTCATAGTAAGGATTAAATGGCCACAAGTGAGCTACCTGAGAGAAAAGGTCATTCCAAAGAGAACGCCATATGGATACAGATACTGTACTGGATGTCACTGTAGACTCCACCTGAGAAGTGACTCGAACTATGCTACTCACGAACAGCCATGAATCCCAGATCACTTCATATATAGTAGTACATACAAAGCCCAGAAGGCTAGAAACACCAAGGACCAGGCGAATTGGAGCATACATTACTTCCCACAGAATCCAGAAGATAGGGTACAATAAATAAGTCACTGCAGTAGAGGAAAAAAAAATGCCTCACACAGAGTACCAATTATAAATTTTTTAAGCAGAAGAATAGGGATCATATTCAGCAGTTGGACATATACTTACCAAGATTCCAAACGAAGTATGTGGTATACCATAGAGGCAGTAATAAAATCTCAATGGTTTTTACCACCAGAGTATAAGAAGTCCAGACAGTAAACCATATTATGGAAAAGAAATCTTCCATAATTTGCGCACACATAGTCGAGTAAGGAAGGAAGAATCCCACAAACTCAACAAGTGGACCAGCCATTGGCTGTGTGAGAACAGAGAAAAATGACCGAATAGTACGCATTGTCATGAGGAACCACCTGAAGGCCTTCTGAAAATTGTGCAGAAATAGCATGGTCCCCAAGTACTGAATTCTTGATACCATTTCCCATGTTTCAATCCAATCAAAAAATGGACCAAACAAACTAGATGCTGTCGCTTTGAGTACAGGTACATTTTTGTATAGATCATAGAAACCAATCACAACAGTAACCACAGAGATTATGACATATAAAAATCTTGCTAGAGGACACATCCATGGGCGATATATATGGCAAAATACTGGATAGGACTGAAGAAAAATGACCCATGAAGGAAGCCCAGCTTCCAGTAGTCTAAGCAGCCGTAAATCCGAAAGAATGATGTCTCTTAGTTTGAAAGGGAAATCGCGATCATTAAACCGGAACAAGAGCAAAATATCCTTGTACTGGGAGGCTTCAACTACTTCAGATGTACTTCTGTAAGAGGGCTCACCATGTAGTTGTGATTCAATAGTTTCAGAAAAGGGCTCCTCAGAGAGCATATCAACATTGAATCGCTTACTGATAGACTTCCAAAGTTTTCTCGTATGAGGTTCATCAAGTGGAGGAGGCGTATGCAGAGATATTTCACCATTTTCTGTCGCAGGGTACATGCTGAAACTTCTAATTGAACCGCAAGAAGATTCATCATCGTCACTTGAATAGGCAGAAGAAATATCACTGTCAGCCACATCAGAAGTCTCCCGAAAATTGTCTTGAGAATCATAAAATACTTCTCCTGTAAAAGTCTCCCGCAAAGTATATGTAAGAATTTTGCAAGTTTTGGAACAGGAGTTCATCAAGTACATATGAAGAAATAGACTTGCAGCTGATTAGATGGGTTTTACGGATTTTTGGACCAACCTTTGCTTTTGGAAGACCGAATCACATAATTTCATTATCTCCCCTCTAAGCCTTCTGTGTAATGAAAGTTTATTGGACTAAGTTCAGTGGAAAGTCAAAATCATTAAAACTGAATGAGGATTTTTCATTTTAGGATGGCCACTAAAAGTTCGCTTTTTTCAAAGAGGCATGCACTCGCTATCGCACGATAATGAGTGGTTTACCATTCCCATATAACTCTGTCTAGTTACTCCAACCAAGGGAAAATGGTCCATTTCTTCTAGGCACACTTTAAAAAAGAAAGAAATGGATCTCTAGATAGGACCAGGTAACTTTTTTACTGAATCAAATTAAGAAGCATAGCATTAAATATCATGTGAATAAAGGATACCTATAGTAGATTCCAAACACACTTTCAGGAGACAATGTTCTGCGGGTGTCCCAGAAAACCATGATGGCATGCATCTAGCAGCTTGTGCTACACTATCAAATTCCCATCTTTTCATGAATTTTGTTTCTATGGCAAGTGATGTATCTGTCTGCCCAAGAGATTGAAATAAGCGAGCAGCATACATTTAAAAGGTCAAACAACCAAAGGAAGTGACTTGTACCTGAAGCTCGTTGAAATAATTTATACCACGAACATCATTCCACGCAACTTCAAACACAATGAACCCATACAAGGTCCTATGCAATTTGCTATTCAAGATCAACGAATTTCTCAATTTCTTTACAGGTAATAATTCCCTCTTCTTGGACAATGTTGCAGCATCAAGAAAGGGAAACCATCTTCTGACATTTTCTGATTCACTCATGCTTAATTCTGGACTAGATTTTATATCCAATATATCTCCACTCTCCTTCCTTTGCTTCTGCCCTCTCGTATTTGCGAAGGGAGATAACCGGGACTGCTTTTGGAAAAGTCAAAATACTTGGTTAAACACACACCAAGAAGAAAAAGGGAAATAGGAAAATTATGCGCTACCAACCTTGGTAACCATCAATTGCCATAAGTGTGCAGGTTTAGAGACAAGATCTCTAAGCCATGGACGATTGTCCACCAAGATATATAATCTCTTACTCTCAGGGGCGAGAAAAACATAAAGATGTGAAAGATAAGACTGCAAGTCTCTGTAAAATATAAAAGCAGTATCTAAATAACAAGACAATTAAAAAGATAAGTGTTAACTAATGATCTATAGCAACTTAAAATGAATTTTAACTGCTAAATCAAAAGATAACTGGTGACTAATGTGGAAGATACTAATTCTGCTACATGAACATTAGTCAGCAAGAAGATCTTACGATTTGCCCAGTGATACAATAAGAACGATGGATTTATCCGAACCTAATAACTTTGGCTCAGATTCTATGTATTTGTTAGAAAATCCACTATGATGTTGCAAATTACAGACTGTGAACCTAGAAAATCAAATGTGATCACAAACTTGAACCCACAATGTTCGAATTGTGGATTTCACTCATCTCCTAACCCTTTTTAACTTCATTTGGAGAGCCTACCACATGACCACTTCAAGCAGCTTCCCTAGTGAAGCAAACATAATTCTACCTAAAGTCAAATTCTCAATGTGAATCAGTTGAAGAAGGACGTCTAGATTTTCTTTTCAAACCAAGTAGTTCGAGTCTTCAGACTAGTTTTGGGTCAGTACTCAGTAACAATGGAAAGACCATTCACACCAACCAAAAAAAGGAGTTGTTCTTTGTTTTCGGTGGTTTATTTTCCTCATTGACACCAGGCATGAACTGGTGCAATACCCCTCGTTAAAGTCCAAAAAAGACCCATCTTTCACAACATACATCCTGCCAATTCAATGCAGGTTGGACTCTAACTAACTCCTCTAACTTCCCACTAACTCACCAGAAAGTTTCTGTAATCACACTACGCCAAAACAAAACACTGACCCCCACCCCATCCCCACTCCCCAAACAAGAAAGAGAAATGTTAAAAACTACAACAACAACATACCCGATGTAATCTCACAAGTGGAGTCTCGAAGGATAAAATATAAGCAAACTTTACCACTATCTCAAATAGTTAGAGAGGCTGTTTCCGGAAGAAATGTTAAAAACTGATGAGCATAAAAAGGTTACTTATGGTAGAAAACTAGAAATCATGAAGTAGCAGGTAATCAAAATTCATGATTTCTCTTCCACAAAATTTCCTGCTTAGCTCCACTAAACTAACAAATAAAAGCGTAGCAAGAACCAGAGAATTACCCTCTCAATGCGACGAAGTTCCAACATTTTTCCAAGATTTATATAAACAAAAAGACAAGTAACAGGAAGCAAAAAAGCTGTCAGCACAGAAACATTAAAACTTAACCCAATAAAATTTACATCCACAGAGAAAGAAATAAAAACAGAATTCGTTGCAAATCCAAACTAAATTAGCAATGAAGAAGAAGGGCTTTGTTACCCGATTTGCAAACTTGTCAAAGGAAAGACACATTTGCCATAATCAATGCTCCCCATGAACCCTTCTTCAAATTCACACCACCAATCACTGCTCCATCAATCAAAATCCAAAAAAACACCAACAAATTAAAACAACCCACACGCTCGAATTCCTATAAAAAAAATTACAAAATTGCGATTATTACCAGAATGACGAAAAATGGGATCAACGAAATTCCATGAGAAATTCAACTCAGACGACAACCAAGAAGAAGAAGAAAGAGAGGAAACAAGATTCAACTCGTAAAATAAAGATTCACCACAGGGCTTCTTCATAACAAAGAGGGAGATATATATAGCAGAAGGAAGAAGCTTGTCAACGGCACATAAAAAAGCGATCAGTGGCCATAAACACACCACAGGACCATCGAAAAACCAAAAACAAATTGACAACAGTATGTCAGTGATTCGAAGAGACTAAATGCAAGCAACCCCTTTTTGTATACAGATAAAATGGAATTAATTTATAGATACATGAATTGGGAATTGGAAAATTGCATTTATGTGAATATTGGGAAATTGAAAAGAGGATTGCTTTGCAGAGAAGGGAGAAATGGTGGCAAACAGAGGGATTGTACACGTTTTTGAGGAAAAAATTGAATGATGTGAATGAAAGAAGAAGGGAGACGTGAAAATTTAATTGGAGGTTATCTTTTTCAGTTGGGAATTCGGCTTTTCGGGAAAAACAAAACAATATTGAGGCGGAAAATTATTTTCCACAACATTTACATACTAGGTTCGGAGAATTTTATGTGATATTATTTAACTTTATATGATTTTTAAAAACTAGATTAAGATGACTATCTTTTTTAGATAGATAAAAAATTAACGTATGCTATATAAAATGAAATAGAAGAAATATTTAAAAAGAAAGTATTGAGAATATTTATAAATTTGTTGCAAATTATTAATTTTGAATGTAAATAATTTTTAGTGCTTTTTTTATTTGACAATAAATTTGAATACACCTCTAATCTATTACATAGTAATATAGAAAAGTGATCTCAAACTCGAATACAAGTTTGGGGATATTAATAAAAAGTCAAGAGAAGTGTTGAAAATATTTTTAAATTTTGCTAGAATTTAAGAATATATTTCACTTATATATAAGATCAAATGCATATTTAAATTTAGTTAATCAAGTGAATTTTTTTTTTTTGAAGTTATCAATAATTCATGATAGAAACGAATCATTCGCACTATATTAAAAATATTTTTAATACTTCTCTTTGGATATTATCTAACAAATATCACAAATACAAGATAATTATATCGAATAAGAATTTAGAAATAACAGGATGGGATGGTCAAATGATGGGTGTTATTTAGAATGTCATCTATTAATATATTACTCTCTCTATCTCATATTAACTGAATTTATAAGGTAATACACACATATTAAGAAAAATATTTAATGACAGAATTTACACTATACTTTTCACTATTGTCCTTTGTAAAATCATATATATATATATAATGTAATTGATTTCCTAGAAAATATAAAAGTTCAATTAATACAAAGGCAAATATGGAAAAAGTTTCAAACATTCATCTTGAACTTTGAAAAATTTAACTATTTTGAGCCTTGAAAAAAATTTCAAAAATTCAATTATTATGAGACGGGGGGAGTACTACTTATATATAAGCGATGAAATTCAATAATTTTTTATCATGCTGCCTATTTAAGCAACTTCTAATTATTCTATCTGATTCAGCTATTTGTTTATTCTTCTTTATTTTATAAATCAATAAAAAATATTTTGTATCCTAAAAACATTTAGGATTATGTATTTGTTGAGGGGCATAATGGTAAAGTTAGGTGTTATAGGGGAAAAGGGACAAATGTAAATGTATTCCGTCCAGCGCCAGCATCGTCGTTGTCACAACAGAAGCTAGAGTCTACACTTTCTACAATCAAACTCCAGAAACTACTTTCATGATTTTGATAGGAGTTAGGAATCTTTTTTTAAAAAATAATTTATATGATATAATTTAAATGGATAGAAAAATAATTAAATAGTTTTCATGATAATTATTTATATGATTATTATTTTATGAGAATATTTTTGTATAAACATTACAAATAATTTCTTAAAAATTGTCTCATTCGAACTGCATAGTTATCATCTAATTGAGACATAGAAACATGACTGATTGATTTTAAAAAAGAAAAAGAAAATCAAAGATCAATTAAAAAATCCCCAAAATCATGAAGTTAAATTGTCATTCAAACTCTCACCCATAAGATCGTAACGAATTATTTTCAAATCAATTTCAAAATTCAAATTATATTACCAAAAATCTCCATAAAAAATGCAAAAACAAAATCATATTGAAATTCTCTGCCGATACACTATGAATGTTGCTATTATATTGAGGCATTCTTGAGTTTGGGAGAGTGATGTCAATTATACACAATATAAATGTAAAGAAATTATACATAGATGGACAACCAATTTCATTTGTCAATCTCAAAAAGTCATTTCTGTATAGTTGGAGATCAACGAGATGAGGAAAAAATCGAAATGCAACATAATATCTCTTGATTTCATAAATTAAAAACTAAATATAAATTATTTCTTAATTTCATAAAGTGAATAAATATTATTATAAATCTATTTTTAGTATAGTAAAAAAAATGTGTTCAACAGAGGGAGTATAAATTAAATATCACTTTCCACTTTTATAAATTTAGTTATTCTTAAAAATAATTTTAAAATAAAATAGAAAATATGAGCAATTGAACATTCTTGACCTTACCACCTAAAAAATATTCTCCGTCTTATTTTTGTTATCATGTTATACTTTTTAAAAGTTAATTTGACTAATTTTTAAAATTAAATTAAATTAAATTAACTTGATATTTTAAAATAAAAATTTAGATATCGAAAACTATATAAACAATATGAATAATTGTAATTTTTTTCATATCAATACGATGAAACTATATATCTTAAAATATTAATCAAGATTTATATTTAAAAAATAGAAGAAATTTCAACAACACTCTTAAATATCGACAATTAACTTATTTAAAATATTAAAATAGCTCAAAATTTTAAATATTGTGAACTAGAGGAAGTATCAATTTCAATAATTGACTAGTGAATCAGAGTTTCGAGAGAAATAGACATTCTCTTCTTTTTTGTCATAATTTCTTTTTTTTTTTAAATTAAATTACCATAAATTTTGACTATATTATCATATTAATATAAAAATATTATAATATATAATACTTATCATATAAATTTTTGAATATTTAATATTTTATTTAAAATATCAAATCAATATAATTTTATTTAGCTTAAAAATAAGTTAAATTAACTTTCAAAATAATAACTTTTCTTTTTTTTGAATAAAGGGAGAAAATAATATTAGGGAGAGACGTGAGCATGAGGGCATGTGCTGTCCATGTTCTAGGATCTCTACACAATTAATCAACCTTTTCCTTTTAAAGTGATACATGTAAATTAGGCATTAATTATACTGATGTGTGAGAATTACTAAATATAACCTAGCGTTTTGATCTCGAATTTCTAAATATTCTTGGAAAATTGTTTTTTATAATTATTTTAAATAAATTTTGATGAAGTTTTTCCATGTATTTGATCAATTTTTTCTAAAAAATATTTGATTATTTTAAAAAGTTTGATTTGTACCCATAAGTTCTAAAAGTTATTAAAATCACCCATAATTTTTTGGAAAATTTATGGAAATACAGTATTATGTTTAATTATTTTTAAATATTTCTTACAATTTCTATAAATTTCTAAAATTCTTATTTTCTATTTACAATACACTGCTTTCTTTTTTCAACTTCATCTTTATTTCTTTTTCTTTTAGCTTCTTTGCATTCTTTTTAAAATAAAACTCACAATTTCTTCACTTTTCATCAAACCTTTGCCTGCCTGCCTGCAAATCTTTACTTTTGATTCAACTAATTTGAACTGCGAAGAAGAAGAAGAATGAGAAACGGAAGGTTTTAAACAAGATTTAAATCAAGCTTCTTTGCATTCTTGTTTTCCAGCTTCTTTGCATTCTTTTTTTTTCCCATCCATCCTTTGTTTGATTCATTATGAAAATATAGTGATTTTTTTTTAGTTTTGGTGTAGCGAAAATTATGCAAGTGAGGTGTTCGATAAAATGCTTAGTTGAACATACAGAATGATTCAATGCATTAGATAACTTATATAAAAATTGTATAACCAAGAATCATGCAAATGATGATGAATAATATGTTAAGATACTCTGCATTGAATACGAACATATTTTCACAAAAATGAATCATGATATACGATACACCACATGCTTCATTCAATTCATTAGACAACTTATATCGATTTTATAACAATGGATCATACAATATGATTCATTACAATAAAATAATTTAACGCATGGCTGATTCACTACATCAGATATTGATTACAATGAATTATGACTTATGATTCATCATATAAGTGTCAGTGTATCTGCATAGTGGCCAATGTATCCGCATAACCTTTATAGGTTTGTATAACAATGGATCATACAATATAACTCATTGTAATAAAATAGTTAACACATGTCTGATTCACTGCATAAGATATTGATTACAATTAATCATGACTTATGAATCCTGTATGGCGCTAGTATATCCGCATAATCGACATTTTATAAGATTTTTGTAAATATGAAAAAAGTTGGGATAAATTGAAATTTCTTTACTTCAATATGGGATTTATATAAGTTATCCTAACTTTTTAATCATTCTATAATGAACATATTCTACTAAAAAAATAATATTACAACACAATTGACAATAATCAACAATAAAATAATAGTATGGGCAAGATTACTACATTAACCACATACTCAAACTTGTCACTAGTTCAATTGAAATTATAATTCATTAAAAACAATTGTTTTTTAATTAATCCTATCACTCAAGTTATAATTCAAACTTCTTTAGGGGAGTTGGATAAAATATTAGTAGAAATAAAAATGATGTCTTTTTTTTCATAGAATATAAAAGTATGGAGTGATTTTTAAATATCTAAAACTTTTCAAATACGTTGCCAAGTTTCCAAATACTAACTTTTTCAGTATTTGAGAATTTTTTAAATATATTTCCCAAATTTTATGGCTAAACACCACTTCCCAAGTTTTTTCCAATTTTTTTTTTTGGCCCAAACGACATCTAAGTATTCATTTGTTCTTTTTAAATTGCCACGTTATATTTTTCAAAAATTAATTTGACTAAATTTTAAAATTAAATTAGATACATTAGTTTGCTATTTTAAAATAAAAATGTAAATATTCCAAAATTATATGACAAGTACTGTAATCTTTTTCTATATTTTGTATAATAAAATAATATATCTTAAAATATTAGTGAAAATTTATATCATTTTACTTTGAAAAATAAAATAATGATAATTAAAAGAAACTAAGAAAAATAGGAAATATAGTAATTACATGTTCATGCATACTTTCTTTTCCTTTTTCATGCAAAATATTTGTCTAAAAAATTCAATTAATTCGTAAGAGACTTTATTGATGAGAAAGCGCTTTTTGTTAAGAATTATTTTTATTCATAAGATTTGAACTAAAAATTTCATAATCATTAAAGATATTTCCACATTGGACAACATATATGTGCATACTATTTTTCCCTTTATTCAAAATGTTTAATTGAGTACTAATTATTACATGATTTAATATGTATGATATAATTTAATAATTTATTTATTTTAAAATAGAGGGAGAATTAATTATTACTCCTTCCGTTCATTCATTTTTATTTATTTAGTATTAATTTGATGACATATTTAATATATTTGTACATACTCTCTCTCTTTATTCAAGACACCTAAAGAGTCTACATATTGTTACTCCCTCGGTTCCACTCATTTTTATTTATCTAATATTAATTAATAGGTCTATTAAGAAATAATGATAAAATAATAATTTCATTATATATCATATTGGCATATAATAAATAAATATGTTATAATTAAGGTAAATAAAAATTGATTGATAAATTAAAATTTATTTTTTAAAATTAAAATATAAATAAAAATATTTATTTTTGATATAATAAACGAATAAAAGCGAGGAATGAACTACTTGTAAAAGTTTAAAATTATCCCATCATCTTTTTTCCTTTTATGTGTGAATTAAATTATCCTTTGATATATGTGCATTTAAATCATTCTTAGACTAGTAATGTTACACATGGTGCATGGAATCCTTTTATAGGTAAAGATTAATTAATTCAAAAATTAATTAGTTCATAATGGATGCCGTTGGAGAAATCCCAATGCGTTTCTTTTTATATGTCATTTTTATTATAAATAAATAGTTATTAATACATATTATTTCATAAAATTAATATATAAATAATATTAATTATATTATGACAAAATAATTAATATATATTAAATAATGACAAAATAGTAAAATCACCTTTTTTTAATGCAAATGCAAACATAAAAATGACATATAAAAGGTACGTGACAGAGTATATCCTATTAAATATGTCAATTAGTTTTATAATATTCCGTAGTGAATGTTAACCAAATCGGCACTAATAATGGAGAGACAATAATTAATTCCATTCCTAAGAAAAGATACTAGGACAACAGAAAATAAAGTACTCTAACAAAAACAAAAAGACCAAGTTTTAATATAAATAATTTCTTTATATACCTATATATACAACATACATTTGCTCCTTTAACCATAGTTCAAATTTATATAGAAAACTTGTCCTTAGCTTTTGGCGGACGCCGTTCATATGATAATAAGAGTATTGTTAATTACCATCAATAATACTACTAACCTTATTTTAAGAATTAATGTGTCAGCACATAGCAATTGAATGTTGAATTGAGATTTATGTATATTTATTATAGTCCGTGATTGCCATGATGATTTGACATTAGCATGCGATTAAAAGAATTCAATGGTAGCTACAAGATGAAATATTTATGTACATACTAGTTGCCAAAAATAAATTTATGAATTTAGTAGATCATTTTCGGAGAATCTAATTATTAAATTGAATAAATTTATCGACTACAAGTTTTTTAACAATAAACACTCTTTCTGAAATAATCAACAATGTCTTATCAGATCTTGACTTATTCAGATTCTGACTAATGTAATAATGATTTAATTTTGTACACAACCACATTAAGGGAAAGATGAAAGTGAAGTCAAATAACTTGATGAAATATTGAAACATTCTTTGGTGGCACATGGTGATAAGAAGGAATTATTAGTTTGCCATGAATAATGGTGTGAACGTGCAATGGGGTAGGTGCAAAATTTGTTCCCACTTGCATTGAATATTGAATGAATGGCACTTTGGCATAAAGTTTGATACTGCTAATTATTCCCTTTTTTTTTTTGCTTTTCGTGAGTGATGTCCGGGAGGGTATCATGAATGGAGGAAAGCATCATGTTCATTCATTCCTCACCGGGTGAGTGAGTGATGCCTGGGTGAGAATCACGAACGAAATTATCATTCTTTACCCATCGTCGTCCAAGTGTCAAACTAAATATATCATTGTTGCCCAGTGTTAGATATTTGATTTAAGAAAAGTAATTAATGAGACTTTCAAGCAGTTTGTTATGTTCATTTGAATATGTCTATGGTTTTACAATTAATACTTTCATGATTGCTTTGAAGTTACACACTGAGAGAAGTACGGTTACTACTTCCTTTCGTTACGTCAAACAATATTTGTCCTTTCATTATGTCAAAAAATATTTGTCCACTTTATAAAAGCAATGATGCATAGTTTTACACTTAGTTTTCAAGATATTATATTTATTATATTCAAATACTAATTTAGTAAAATTATCTTTATCATTTACGACATCTTAACCCCTATGCTAAGTCAATAATAGATAACTATTATTGAACGGAGAAAGTACTTGGCTACCAAAGATGAATTTATACTTTAAGCGCTAGTATGCGATTCAAATTTTCTTACAAGATTTATTCTCTATTTAAAATTTTTTTTGTATACAAATATTGAACACATTGACGAATGACGAATCTAGCAAATGCATATAAGATTACAATTATGAACTTTGATGAAGATCATTATATAGAAAGCAAATTAAGAAGTATATACATAAAAACGTGTATTTATTCTAAATTCACAATGTAAATTAGAAAATTGGAACATACCAGATCAATATCAACTTTCTTTAACTTGAGTTGTGTCTTCGTCAATAACTCAATATAGAAGCTAAGATAATAAGATCTTTTTTCTACCTTTGACCTCATGCTTTTCATATCTTCTTAATTACATAAAACAATCAAGGAAGGAAAATAAAGGAAAAAATAGTGAAAACTAAACTTGCAACTATTCACACCTAGTGTATATACAATTTTTACCAATGCCACCAAATTTAAGTTATAAGGAAATTACTTGAATATTTATATTCCTAGACCTCATACTTAAAATTTATAAGAAAAAACTATGACGTCCTCTTTTTTTTTCAAAAAAAAATTCATCTTCATTGAATGTCCAATTTGAAGATTGATTATTCTAAATTCGCCTACAAGAATTTATTTTAAAGGATAAAACACTTTTTATTGAAAATGAACTTTGAACTCAACACAATGTCCAACTGAAATTTGTCCTAGTTATTAAAAGATAATGCTTCCTCGATCTGTTCTATTTTATGTGATACCTTTTTTTTTTGTCTGTTTCAAAAAGAACGTTACATTACTTTGGAAACAATTTAATCTTAAAATTTTTTTTTTATCCTTACTGAAATGATCCTCAACTACATAAATATCTCAAAATAATTTTAGATCATAAGTTTCGAAAGTCTTATTTTTTTTCTTAAATTCCATGCCATGTCAAATAAAAGAATGTCACATAGAATCGGACGAAGAGAGTATATGATTAAAGGTAATGAGTATAGGTTAGCTATAGCATCAAATTTCAATTTTTATTTTGCACATGGTAACTAGTATGGTAGGGGACAAATTAGATGACAATAACAGCTTTCTTATTTTTAAATAAATAAAAGAGAAAAAGACAAGGCATGAAAACCTAAAAAGAAACTACTGCTCCAAAAAAGTGAAAAAGCAGAGAGATTTTCAGTTTCCAGGAACTTCAGCAAATTTTGGATCCAATTATTACCAAAAAGGATATTCTTTGGATAAGTCGTATTTTGTTTTTCTCCTCACATATTTTTAGTATTTACGTCAACCTCAGATCTTCGTTATCAATATTTATATATATATATACACTCCTTCTGTTTAGAAAAAATTTAATTAGATTTGTTATGAAATTTAAGAAAATAAATAAAAATTTTCAATCTTGTGATCTGAAATAATAATTATGTTAAATATATCAAAATACCATTTAATTTTGTGGGCAAAAATATGTCATGTGCAAAGTTGAAATTAAAATTTTGCTAAAAAAATATATTGTTCATTCTTTTTTTAACCGACCAAGAAAGAAAAGTAGGTCATTTTCTTTTTAAACGAAGAGAGTATATAAATTCTTTAACCTAATTGTTAAGTGTGTCTCACATAAATTATCTCGCAGACACTATGTAAGATGAATGCGTCTTGAATTTTATATAAATTTAAGTATCACATGTAAGATGAATGCATGTACTTATCAAACTTCATAAGAATTTAAAGTGTTTACTTATGCATATCATCTATTATGTTTAAAATGTAAATCAGAAACAGTAAATCAGAAATATTCTTAAGATGAAAAAGAAAGTTATCTGAAGCCATAGAATTTAAGGAATCGAATTCTCTCATTGTCCGAAGTCGGCCTTGGTCTCAAAATAAACCAAGATATTATCAATAAACTCAATCACAAAGGAGTCTAAATATGGCCAGAATGCCCCATTCATCAGCTCATGAATGCTGCAAGTATATTAGTTAGCCCAGACCACATCACAAGAAACTCGTAGTGATCATATCTCATTCAAAAAGCAATCTTAAAGATATTAGACTCTCCAATCCTTAACCGATGATACCCAAACATCAAATCAATCTCAAAAAACACTGTCGCTCTCTAGAGTTGTTTAAATAAATCATCAATTCTGGGAAGGGAGTATTTGTTCTTGACAGTCACCTTGTTCAACTATCTATAGTTGACACAAATTATCATAGAACGATCCTTCTGCTTTACAAATAGAAGTGAGACCCCCCAAAGAGATACACTAGGCTGAATAAATCCCTTGCTCAACAAATTCTAAAGTTGGTCCTTTAACTCTTTCAAATCAGTAGGAGTCATACGATAAGGAGGAATAAAATTGAGCTTAGTGCCCATCTCAACATCAATAGCAAAATCAATGTGTCTGTCAGGCAGTACCCTAGGAAGATCAGTAAAAAAATATATCCATGAATTCTCAAATACCAAAAATAAACTTGTGAAAGGTTGAGAGCTTTGAGTGGAGATGAAGAAGAAGTTGTATTATTACTTCAATTATGTGTACAACAGGTGAATATATACACACGCTTAATTCCTACAATATTTACAATGTAACTTCACCTCATGGGATTAGTTCCCAAAGAAACTTATCAACTAATCCTAACTAATTAGTGTAACTAATTAACTAACTAATTAATTCAACTAACAGCCAACTAAGAGATTAGTTAACTAACAGACATATTATTCTTTAATACTCCCCCTCAAGCTGGATGCATTGACGAGATTCAATAATCCAAGCTTGCTCAGTAAGAAGTCATGTTGTGTTCTTCCTAATGCTTTGGTGAGCAAATCAGCCTGCTGATCCTTAGTGTTGATGTAGACAATTTTGATGAGCCTTTGCTGGATCTTTTCTCTAATAAAATGGCAATCTATCTCTATGTGTTTTGTGCGTTCATAAAATATTGGATTGGCAGCAATCTGCAGTGTTGATTTGTTGTCACAGAAAATGAGTGCTGGTTCTGTCAAGTTTACATCTAACTCCTTGAACAAGCTTGTGACCCATAGAATCTTAGCTGTTAATGCAGCTAAACTTCTATACTCTTCCTTTGTGGAGCTCCTAGACACTGTATGTTGCTTCTTAGACTTCTAGCAAATGACAGAATCACTAAATTTGAGAACAAAACTAGTAACTGATCTCCTTGTGCTAGGACATACAACCCAATCTACATCATAGTATCTATTTAGCTGAGGCTTTTGGTTTGGACTCATAAGCAACCCCTTTCCTGGTTCCATCTTGATGTATCTTATTACTTTCAATGCAGCCCTCCAATGTGATGCCTTGGGTCTTTACATGAACTGACGTAGTAACTGAAATGCAAAAGCTACGTCTGGCCTTGTAATGGTGAGATACAGTAGTTTGCCAACCAATCTTTAATACCTTGGAATGTCCTCATACATCCTGTTTGAATCAAACTCAACATTGGTCAATTTTTGATTGCATTCTAATGGTGTCATGCTAGCCTTGGCATTCCCTAAACCTGCTTCAGCTATCAATTCAAGTGCATATTTTATCTGATTCATCAATATGCCCTTGTTAGATCTCATGAACTCAATCCCCAGAAAATATTTAAGTTCACCCAAGTCCTTGATCTTGAAGTGACTATGTAAGACATGCTTAGTCTCCTCTATCAATTTTGGTTCATTCCTTGTAAGTAATAGATCATCAACATACATTAAGACTATCACTAGTCCACCATCTCTTTTCTTTGTGAACAAAGAATAGTGTAGGTGGCTCTATGAGTAATCTGAACTTAGCAGTGCTTCAGTTAACTTGGCATTCCATTGCCTTGAAGCCTGCTTAAGTCCATATAGAGACTTTACCAGCTTGCATACAAGATTCTTATCCTTAACAACACTGTAGAACCCTTTAGGAAGCTCCATATATACTTCTTCAAGTAGATCCCCTTATAGGAATGCATTGAAGATATCCATCTGAAAGATGTTCCAATTATGAGTAGTAGCCAATGCTATGATAGATCTAACTGTTGCCATCTGCACAACTGGAGAGGATGTTTCTTGATAGTCAATTCCCTCAGTCTGACTGTATCCCTTGGCCATTAGTCTGACCTTAAATCTATCAATCTGACCATCAGCTTTATATTTGATCTTGTACACCCATTTGCATCCAACAGTGTTCTTTCCTTCAAGCAGTTTAACTATCTCCTAGATTCCATTTTCCTCTAGAGCTTGCACTTCCTTCTTCATGGCATGTATGCACCTGTTATCCTTGACTGCTTCCTCAAAAGTTCTTGGTTCAACTTCTGTGGAGAACATAGACAAGTAGGCCTTGTACTTGGATGATATGTTGTCATATGAAAAATAGTTACTCTGAGAGTGATGATGAGTTCTAGTTGTCTGAGTCAAACAATCTTCATCCGAATGGGAGGATGAGAGTTTCTGATAGATTTCCTGGATGGAACTTTCTCATTTCTTCTAAGTAACAACTCAGCTGTAGTACAAGGATCATTAGGCTAAACAATAGATCTTTTATCAGGAGCAACTTCTGATCCTGGGAGATCATCATACATGACTATGGGATCACTTTCTAGATTTGCATCAGCTTCAAAAATAGGCACATGCAACTGTTTATCTTTTATCACATATAGGGAAATCATCTGATACTGCAGTAGGCTCAGTAAGGAATAGTGGTTTTTGTTTGTTGACTATATGACTGAAAGGAAACACACTTTACATGAATGTAACATCTCTACTGATAATGTGCTTCCTTTGAGATAAATTGTACAGCAGATACCCCTTCTGAGTTGATGAATATCCCGTTAGTGCACAAGCTTCAGCTCTAGGAGAAAATTTATCTTTCTTGATCACCTTTGTTGCATAACACAAGCAACCTATAGTTCCTAAGTGATCAATATTTACCTTATATGGAGACTTTTCCTTTAAAACTGGAGTAGGAAGTCTATTGATCAAATATACAGTAGATAACACACATTCTCCCCAGAATCTGATAGGAATGTTACCCTGAAACCTGATTGCTCTAGCCACCTCAAGTATGTGCTTGTGTTTTCTATCAACCACTCCATTTTGCTGTGGAGTATATGGACAACTACTTTCATGAATAATACCAAGAGACCTCAGCAAATTAGAACACTCATTGTTAAAAAACTCAATTCCATTATCAATCCTTATCTTATTAACATGCCTGTTAAACTGAATTCTTACTAATGTCAAAAAAGATTTCAATACTAAAAACACATAATTTTTCAATTTCAGTAGGTACAACCAACACATTCTTGAATGATCATCAACTATGGTTAGAAAAAATCTGAAACCATTATGAGTAGCAACTCTGTAAGGTCCCCACACATCTAGATGAACCAAATCAAAGACAACTAGTGCTCTAGACCTGCTTAAGTGAAAAGGCAACCTAGTTTGTTTGTCAAGTGGACAAACAGAACACTTACTACATTCATCATTATCACTGAAACTACTATATGTGGACAAACGTTGTAACACTTTTATAGAAGGATGGCCCAGTCTGTTATGCCACAACAACTTGTCTGCACTGGAATATTATGTTATCAACACTGTTTGACTCCTTTTGCGCTCTTCACATTTCAATGCAGCAAGAAGGTAGTATAGTCCATCAACCTCTTTACCAATCCCCTTCACCTTTCCACTGAAGAGGTCCTGAAGTACAAAGAACTCAGGAAAAACATTAACTGAGCAATTTAATTGCCTTGTCAATTTAGACACTGAAAGTAAGTTATGCTTGTATGCAAGTACCACCAACACATTTTCTAATACACTTCCATCAACTATATTGTAAGAACCAGTATGTGATACTTGTGCAGTCTCACCATTGGGTAAATGTACCACTTTATTGGCACAATCAGATGCATGACAAAGTTTATTCAGCTTGTATGTCATGTGACAAGTAGCACCTGAATCAACTATCCAATTTCCCTCTCCTTTCTTAGTCTTTATCTATGTGCTATCATTATTTACAGATAAAACATCGCATATGGTCATCATACTTGCCACGTTCTCTAATTCCTTGCTTGAACTTGAGCTTGCTTCTTCTTTCTCCAACATATGTAGAATTCTATTGTACTGCCCTGGAGTAAAGATAGGCTGTGTGGGCATGATAGGGCCAGATTCAATGTTCTTCTCTTTCATCATAGGAACAACAGGAGCAAAATCATCCCTCAGGTCCATCTCATTTTTGGAAGTGGTTACATAATTTACCTGCATTCTGTTATTCTGCATCACATTAGGTCCTAACTTCTTCTTAAATTTCCAATCAGTTGGATAGCCAACAAGTCTGTAGCAGATGTCCCTAGTGTATCCATTCATCTTACAGTGGTCACAGAATAGATTTCAATTCCTTTTCTGCCCGTGGATGTTGAATTGCTTGTGTTATTACCTCTTCCTGCATAAAGTGCCAGCTGATTATTACTTCCTGCAGAATCATAAACTTCTTTTCCTTTGTGATGGTCATATCCCCCTCCTGCATAGCAATTTCCCTTTCCTGCATACATTGCCATAGACTCATTCACTTCTCCACTTACTTTGGATCCAACAGTGACGCGCTGGCTTTCATCAGAGATGATCATAGCATAGGCTCTGCTCACATTCGGCAGAGGATTCATCATAAGAATTTGATTACAAGCATGGTTGTATAATTCATTCAGTCCCATTAAAAAAGCAAACAAACGCAAGTATTGAATGTGATCAACATATATTTTGGATTTATCATAATTACAAGCAGGTGGAGGCACTAAAGCATTAAATTCATCCCACAAAAGTCTCATTTTAGTAAAGTATCCTGAAACAGTCATGTTACCTTGACTTAATGTGCAAATTTCTCGATGAAGCTGATAGCTCCTAGATGCATCAACTTTGTTGAGTCTCTCACTCATATCAGCCTAAACTATTGTTGCATCTGAGGCATACACAATTCCACTCAGTAGCTCTTTGGATATTGTATTCATGATCCATGCAAGCATAAATGTATTGCATTTTTCCCATTGCTCCTCCAATTCAGGTTTGTAATGAGCCTTCTTACATGTTCCAAGAATAAATCCTAATTTACTCTTGGCTCAGAGTGTAATCATCATCGATCTACTCCAAAGTGAGTAATTCTCAGCTCCTGCGAGTTGAACTTAGGTCAATATGGGCGTGATGGCACTCGTTTTATCCCACCAAGACAAGTCAGCCTACAACCAAACTATAACATTAAAAATGCGAAATTATAATAAAAATAAAAGTTCAATTACGGATAATAAGTCAACTTAATCAAAATCCCACAAAACCTGGTTATCACGTGCACAAGCTTCTAATGTATTACAATAAATTTGAAACAAAACACAAGTATCAAACGATATTGTCTCTAGAATAGAACAAAATCATAAATAGGAGTAAGAAGTCAGCTGGGATGGCAAACAACTATCTCTCAC
>JAOTQR010000097.1:17053764-17077872 GCA_025774065.1 Solanum ossicruentum | reverse complement strand
ACATAAATGAAGCTAGAAGTTAACATACCTTTCAAGCCCCTTACTAGACTCAAGTCTTCATAGCCATCAAACCAAGCGCTTCCTTGACCAACTAACGCCTCCACGCCACTTAGGAGACCTAATATACCAAGCTTGAAGCGTCAAATAATCAAAAAGTCAAAAAAACGAAAATTTTCCCTGAGCTACTGTAGCAACCCGAGAGGGCTGCTATGCTTTCTTGGTTGTTTTTTTTTCTAAGTATGGGAACTCTTCTTTTACAAGAGAGGCATACCTATATATATAGACCCAAAAAAAATCTTCCACTTGAACCAATCAAAAAGAGCCACAACACATGACCCCACTAACCATTTTAAATCTTAAAGACCACACTTTAGAAGAAATTTACATGGTCCCAAACTTTACCAAATTGAACCAATTAAGGACTTACGGGTTCTAACACTCCCTATCATGCTATCCTTGATTGCTACGCAAAAACTGTAACCTTAGCCATGCCCGGTGTCCCAAAGATTGAGTAGAAGGGAGATAAAGGTTCTTACCCTAGTAAAGTTATCTCCTACATTCATGCCCATAAATTGGTTGATAAGGCATGTTTGTCTTACTTGGCCTTCATTCGAGATACTAGTATTGAACCACCTTCTGTGGAGTCTATCCCTGTGGTTCAGGAATTTATCGATGTGTTTCCTGCCGACCTTCCAGGTGTTCCACCCAATAGGGATATTGACTTTTCCATTGACCTAGAGCCAGGCACTATGCCCATCTCTATTCCTCCATAAAGAATGGCTCCAGCTGAATTGAAAGAATTGAAGGAACAACTCCAAGACCTCTTAAGTAAAGGATTTGTCGCCCTAGTGTGTCACTTTGGGGTGCCCCGGTCTTGTTTGTGAAAAAGAAAGATGGGTCTATGAGGATATGTATAGATTACAGATAGTTAAATAAGGTAACTGTCTAGAACAAGTACCCTCCTCCCCATATTGATGACTTATTTGATCAGCTTCAAGGAGCGGCTGTGTTTTCTAAGATTGACCTAAGGTCTGGTTATTATCAGTTGAGGATTAGGGCATCAGATATTCCTAAGACAGCTTTCTGAACTCGTTATGGTCACTATGAATTTTTGGTGATGTCCTTTGGGTTGACTAACGCCCCTGCAGTATTCATGGAGTTGATGAATAGGGTGTTCCGTCCGTACTTAGATTTTTTTGTCATAGTATTCATCGATGACATCTTGGTGTATTCCAAGACTGAGGTGGATCATGCTAGTCACTTAAGGATAATGTTACAATGGTTGAGGGAGGAAAAGCTATATGCAAAATTCTCCAAGTGCGAGTTTTGGCTTGATTCAGTAGTATTCTTAGGGCATGTGGTGTCTAAAGAGGGAATCAGAGTAGATCCGGCTAAGGTTGAGGCGGTTAAAGGTTGGTCGAGACCAACTTCAGCTACTGAGATTTTTAGTTTTGTGGAGTTAGCAGGGTATTATAGGCGGTTTATTCAAGATTTTTCTTCTATTGTAGCCCCACTGACTAGATTAACTCAGAAGAATGTAGCTTTCCATTAGTCTGATGAGTGTGAGGTGAGCTTCCAAAAGCTCAAAACCTTGTTGACTTTAGCTCCTATTTTGACTCTACCTGAGGCAGGTGTGGACTTCACGGTGTATAGTGATGCTTCAAGAGTCGGATTAGGTGGTATATTGATTCAAAAAGGAAAAGTTATTGCCTATGCATCTAGACAGTTGAAGGTTCATGAGAAAAAACTACCCTACTCATGACTTGACGCTAGCGGCTGTTGTCTTTATGCTTAAGCTTTGGCATCATTACTTGTATGGTATGCATTGTGAGGTCTTTTCTGATCATAGGAGTCTCCAGTATATTTTCAGTCAAAAGGATCTATAATTTAGACCCATTATCTTTCTAGCCCATTAGATTTTGACATGAAATACGTATATAATTAAGTGCGGATGAATACTATTTAGATTAGAATTTAATAATTTTTAGATTTTTTGAATTTCACTATTTAACTTCTTTTCCGGCAAAGAGTTCGCCGGAGCTCCGACAGCCCCTCTCCTTTTGCTCTCACATAATCAGGAAATCTCTATCCTCTTCTTCAACTAGCCACCACCATGGCTGCCGCGCATCACCTCCAAACTTGCCGGAAAATGTCCCAACAACAACACCCAAACCGCACCAGCAAACTTCCGCTTGAAACCACCCAAAACCCTGTCCCTCTACCACTGTGAAACAGCCCTGAAAATCCACCATAAATGACCTCTTTTTCCCGACCAAAACCTCCACCAAAATAGACCATACCCACCGAAAAGCAACCACAAATCAGTCACCAAAACTCCTGTCTTTCTTCCTCGCCAAAAACAGCCCCGGCAGCCTCAAAACCACCAGCAAAATGCCACCCAAACCCCTTATTTTTTTCAACTACAAAAACAACCCCATTTCTGCCACCAAATAACAAACCCGTCGGAAAATCTCTCCCACCGGCAGCCCCCAAGCTAAACGCCAAAACCAGCATCCCCTTACCGCCCTTTTTCCCATTTTCGACTGCAAACAATCTCGCCATAGCAGTCCCCAAATGACCTCATTTTCAGCCCATTAACACCACCTTCAACACACTATTTTCACCACCCAAAGATACCTCTGAAATGCCACCTTTTCAGACCCAAAAGCTCGCCCATCGTCTTCCTTAAAACCCTAGCCGTAGTCACTCCCTTAGGTGCTTTGCAGCCAATCCATTCTCCAAGCCATGGCGAAAGTTGAAGCTGATGTTGCGACTGATCAGTCAAGGAAGAGAACGTTCAAGAAGTTTGACTACAGAGGAGTAGATCCCGATTCTCTTCTTGATATGTTTAACGATGAGCTCGAAGCTCCGAATCCTAGCCAACAAGCTTTCTCTCCAGCAAATGGTAATTGTAAACCAATTTTCTTTCACTTTTTTTTCTTTTATAAATCAGTTACCATGTGAGTGACTTACTTATTTTAATTTTAGAGTGATTTGGTCTGTTACAATTGTTTTCTTTTGCTTTTCTCCTTGTTCAATGAATTTAATACGTGGGTCCATCGAATGTTTTGTTACTCTATTTTTAGTTTATTACCAGTTGTTTCCCATTTACTAGTTATATGCTTGCTTTGAATTTTTTATTATTAATCTTGTCTTTTGAATGGTTTGTTTGACTATTGATAGTATTTTAAACTATTAGGTGATTTTAGATAAAAATATAAAGTACAATACTCAAATTTGACCTTAAACTTGGAGCGAAATTGTAAGTTGGAACTCAAACGTTCAACTTGCACAAATAGGCACTCCATCTTACCAATTCCTGAACAAGTAGACACTACTCACTGACATGGCACGACGCGTGTTTAACACGAAAATTAGGCGCGTGGATGGTGCATTTTTTAACGTTGCAACTGTAAAAATAGGATAATTTGACCCTTTTACCCCTTCTACATTTCTATATACATATATACTATTCATTTTCAAATTAATATACACTTTCTTCTTCTTCTTTTTATTAAAATACATAAGCATTTGCCTTTTCATTTTTTTTACACTTATTTTTACCTTTTTTTGATAAATAATGAATTCAAATATTTTTTGTCATTGTAGAAAAAGAGGAATAATTATGATTTCTTAGTCCGCACATAATCCAGGTCGTTAGTTTCTTGGATGTGAAGATGGTCGAATATGATATAATAATTTTTTTGTTTAAATTTTAATATTCAAGATTCAATTTTTATGGTTATTTTGTTGTTTGTAAACAGGTAAGATGTAGATTTTTTAGGTGGTACGAAATGAATTATACTGAACATGTTAGAATTGTGATTTCGGGATTACAGAAAAGACTAAAGAAGCATGATGAAAAAAAGAAAAAGATAAGAAGGAACTATCGAGTTTTGTTGATCATTGTGATACTATGTTGGATTTATAGAGAGTTCTTTATGTAGTAATTGTTAGTATGTTAATTTTTTGAATTATTTTGCTTTTCGAAATTATTTTGATTGTTATGTAGTTATTTTTTAGGGATGGCTACTTTTATCTCTCGTAAAATAATGCAAATCAACTTAACAAATGTTTAGCTTTATTTTTGAATAAGTTTGTCTCACTTCAATAAGCATATATATCAAGAAACAGTTTGCACATATGTTATACATGGATCAACATCACTTCAAAAAGTATCAACTTAACATAGTTTAAGTACCATAATGGCATCAAAGCAATTGTTTAAGCAACTAAAAATACATAAGTTGTTTATCAACATCATTATTTTTGTCTTATTTTTCACCATGAAAATACATAATCAATACTATTGGAATGTTATGGAACCCACTTCGACTTGATTTGCAATTTTTTTCGTTGCGACATTAGTTGAAGTTGGTTTCGAGTCATAACATCCTTTCCTTTCCATTTCGAGCCAGGTGGTTTGAATCCAAGATCAACATTTGTTTGTGAAGCATTTTTTAATGACCCACTTGAGATCACTTTTTCACTTGCTCTTCCAGCCTGCATTATAAGTATATATATTTTAACAAGATAGATAAATAATGATATAAAAGAATCATGAAAGAATATACTTACATTAATCACTTGTCTTCCGGATTGTTTATCTGTGTATACACCAAATACCATAGTTGCTAAATTTTTTTTTCCAGCTGAATTTGTAGCACCAGTTGGTTGTTTCCTCTTAGTTTCTGTAACTTTTGAGGTTTCCAAACACAAAGAAATTGAATGTTGAGTGCTTGATTGTCGTGCAGTGGAGCGTGAAGGCTATGTAGTTGAATATAGACTACTTGATTGGTGTGTAGTGAACTGTGAAGAGTGTCCTGTGGGCTGTGAAAACTATCCTGTGGGCTGTGAAGGCTGTCATGTGGATTGTGAAGGATGTGGAGTGGACTCGAAGATTGTAGAGTGGCATGTTAATCAAGGAAAAAAATTATATTAAATAAACATCATAAGATGAGATAGGAATGTTGTTTCTTACCATTTTACAACCTCTTTTGTTATGCCCAACTTGATGGCATTTGGAACATGTCATTTTGACCCCATTCTTTGATGCTTTCCCCCACTTCTTTTTTCTTGGTTCATTTTTATCTTTTCTTCTACATCTGGCTGGTCTTTCGGGCATTGGCTTCTGTTCAGGGGGCTCAATTGGTGGGTTGTTGGTTTAAGGCCACATAACCATATTGGTTATAGGCTGTAAGAAGTACTTATAAGCTTTTAGGAATGTATCTTTTTTGTACCAATGGTCCACATAATCTTCTAGTTCTTTACCCATGTGATACAAACCACAAACTACATGTTGACAAGGAATACCCCTCAACTGCCACAACCTATAGGTACAAGTCTGCCTAACCATGTCAACTACATGTCTATATTGTCCTTCTTGTATCTCAAAGCCTATGGCATGATTCCAATTCACCCATAGCTTCCTACCAATTTCTTTATTTTCCTCCAAAACATGCCTTGTCATAGGTGAAATATCACTAGTCCAAGTACTTGCAAACTTAATCATATCCCCATGCCTATCCATCATTTTGTGTCTAATATCTTCAAGATACTAATCACAGATTTGTTCCTAGGACTAACAATCCATAAATTAAATGTTTCACACATATTATTTTCCACCACATCACACTTGGATATTTCACTAAATAAAGCTCTACACCAAAATTCTTTGTTATAGATAAGCAGAGACTCACATATTCTATCACAAGCTTTCCCAAATATGTAAACTCATCTTTCAATTTTACCTCAAAACAAGCTTTGGCACACCTCCAAAATGCTTTTCTCCTCTCTTTACCTCTCCATTTCTTTTGCCAATTTGCCCAAATATGTCTTGCACACATTTTTTTTTAGCAAAAGGAAGTAACTCAGCTACAGCTGACTCAAGTCCCTACAAGAAAGAAACAAAACTCAGCCTTGATCATGAATAGTAAACATATCAGTATTGAACAAATTCTTTTCTCAAAAGGTAAACATATCATTACTGCACAAATTCTTTTCTCAAATGTCTACTTAAGAACTCAAATATTGCACAATATGACTCAATGCAAAATCATCTCCTTCTCTTTTGTTACAGCATTGACTGCCCATTTGACAGATTCAGACATGAAAACATCATAGAGAACTAACAGAACTTACAGAAAATTAGGAACTCTTAAACCGATACCCAGAAAACTACACCATTTTCACTATGCAAATTTATTGGTCTACAGTACTATTCATTCAATATCTCAACATACACTTGAGATTCATATGAAAACATCATAGAGAACTAACAGAAGGATTGATGAAAATTACAAACTCTTAAATAGAGAGTTTCTAATTTACTGTTCACTCGATCAGCTACCCAGAAAACTACACATATACTTCAAATTCACACCAACAACTAAATGTATTTGATACAGCAAATCAATTTAGATACGACAAACTAAAATCTAGAATCAAATAAGAAATTTTTTTTACAGAGACTAAAATCCCTCTGCAAAAGTACAGAGGAACCACATCAAATGCTTGATCAGAAGTCTCCAAACATTCTTAAATACAGCAGAGGTCCCAATAGCAAAAAGTGACAAAATGGAAACGAAATGAACAAGTATATAGCTCATGATAAAAGCTTAAAAGTTCCAACCTTTAAGCAAGTAATCTATAAGCTAACTCTATGTGGAAACAGGCACAAGAATATTTTAGTACTAGAAAATGCTTCTTTCACAGCAGTTCAAGATTCAATTTTTCAGCTATCCCAGTATTCATACCAAATATAAGCTCATGGTAAAATCTTGCAACCAAGGCATTAGGAAGTAAACTTGGGTCTTTTATTACTTTGGTTTATGGTTCACTAACTTTTGCTTACAATGGGGTTCCATGTAATCACACCTTTCATATGTAAAATTATTGAAAACATTGTACATGATGCAAGAAAAGCAATATTGAATTTACAGAAGGCAAACTGAAAAATAAATAAGATGAAATAAATACCTTTTGCATATCAGACACAATGGTTATGCCATATCCATCACCAAAATGCAAATCTTCAATCAGATATCTTAAAAACCAACTCCAAGAGTGTTTGATTTCTTGATCCATCACTGCCCAAGCTATTGGATACATTTGTTGGTTTTCATTTCTTCCAATAGCCACTAATAGCTCTCCTTTGCAAGCACCCTTCGAAAAACAACCATTTAGGCCTATAATCTTCCTACAGCCTTCCAACCATCCATTCTTCAATGTAGCAAAGCACACATAGAAGTATTTAAACAAGTATTTGCCAGGAACTGTTTCATTGTCAGTTCTCGCCCAACAAGATGTTCCCGGATTTGAACTTTTAATCATATCAGCATAGTCCAACAGTCTTGAAAACTCAAGCTTCCAATCACCCATGAACTTTGAAATTACATTCTGTTTTGCCTTATAACATATTGATCTTCCCACCTCTAATCTCCATTCTTTTTTTTATTATTTCTTGAAGCTTATGAACCCTAATATCAAGTTGAGATATTCTATCCCTCAACTTCATTTTCACATACTTTATTGTGCACAGTTTGTTCATGTTCTTTGTAAAACAAGTATGAGCAGGATAGTACTTTTTCACAAAAAAATCCCCTATATCTTTATCCAAACTAGCAAACACTTCCCATTTACAGTTTCCTTGACATCTCACCCTAACTCTATGAGGTTCATTGGATTTAATTTTTAATTGAACTTTATTTTGCACAGCATAATCAGCAACAGCCCCTCTAAACTGAATTGTACTCTCAAAAATCATACCCAATTCAAAGAAAGATATGATAGAAGAAGGATCATACCTCAATTTGTTATTTTTTCTTCTTGAAGGTTTGTCCTTAGACTTTGTCCTTCCCTCTCTAGCCTCATTTCTTTTTTGTTCTCTTTTTTTCTCCGTGAAAGTTCTCAATTCTTCATCAATTTCACTATCATCTTGATCTGGTACTGCATCTAAGTCATCCTTTTCATAGTCATCAGAATCACTAGTTTCTTCCTCTAAAGATTGTTCAATTCCACCTAACTCATCGATATCATCATCTAAATAAGAAACTCTAGACACTACATCTATCTCTACATTAACATTTGGACCATACAATGGTCCCAGCTGAGTTGTAGGCCCCACCTCTACTACATGCAAGTGCTTCAAGAATATATTGAAACTCGACCCACTCAATAAATCTTTAATACAATTATATAGTTGGTTATCACTTTCTAACTTGACAAATCTATGGGTAATAGGATCTTCAATAAAAAAATTCTTCAACTTCATCATACACAATATCTTTTGCATACGATTTCAATTCCGTCAAAGAGAAGTGATCCTTGTCTATGGAGAAGACACATTTTTCAGACTTCGAAACATACCTACCTTTATAAAAGCGACCACTATAGTGGAAAATAGCTATAAGATGACCCATATTTGTAGAAGAAAACCGAGATTACAACAACAAACTTCAAAAATGTCTACCAAAAAATAAAGTTCAAAAATGAAAAAATCTAACATACCTGACTAAATTGAAGGTTGAAAGCAACAAAAAATATAAAATTTGATAATTTTCTACAATGAATCTTCATTGATTCGTCACTTGTAGTTGGAATAGTCAAAATCGTTAAGAACTATACTGTAAATTAGGGTTTTCTATTAAGTGGAAAAGGGGCAAAATTCGCGGCAGGGTTCGAACTTCTTTCCGTAATACTGTTCAGTGACATATCGAAACTTCTCAATCCCCCATGAACTGAGTAAAGATTTCAATTTGCTTCTGCTATACCTGCGGTATCTCCTCTCCCATTCTCTCTCTGAGTAACAACAATAAGCGTTTTGCCCTTTTATATTTTCATTTTATTTTTTTAATTGTAATACGTGTAAAATAAGAGGTGTGACATGTACCGGTAGTGCTTACGTGGACGAACGTGACATCGCAGCATTGGACAGAAAAAACATGTCAACGCGATTGTTTCTCACGCACTTAGACAGCTTGGACCTTGTGTCTACTTATTCAGGAATTGACAAGTTGGAGCGCCTATTTGTGCAAGTTGAAAGTTTGAGTTCCAACTTACAATTTCGCTCCAAGTTTATGATCAAATTTGGGTATTGTGTCAAAATATAAGTTGGTTTGATAATTAGTTCAATTATCATGTGATTTTTTTAAATTTTTTTCTCTTCGTCCATTGATTTTGGGGTTTTGTTTTATTTGTAGTTATCTCTTGTTAATTCTTTTTTTTTATAATTCACATATGAGTATTTTAGATTTATTATTAATATTAGTTGCATAAATTTTCTATAAAGTTTCGGAGCCTTCTGTTGTTATGTTCACTTGGTTATTGTCATTTTGTCATGTCAATTATTAGTTGGTGGATGCTACATAGTATTTTACATTGTTATCAACTTTACGTGGTTTTGTGTTTATTTGTTGAACTTGGATAATGATGAATTTATTTGTCGGATTTCAAGATCTTCCTCATAAAAAAGGGAACAATTTTAATTTATTTTTTATTTTTTATTTTTTTCACTATTATGTATATTATTTTTGTGTGTTTATTTCATGATTATTGTACTTGTGTTATATTGTGTATCTCCTCCTCAATTTGTAAAAAATGAATTCAGCCGAGATCCACAGTTATGGATTCTAAAGGATGCTAATACCTTCCTTTGGAATAATTTGAGCCCTTACCTGAAAATTTTTGGTTCGCAGATTATTTTTGTAAATAATTAATTGGTTTCCTAATTATCCTTAAAATTATGTGATGACTCCTAAATTAAATTTTTTTTCTTTTATTTAAATAATTTTTTATTAAGTTTTCATGATGTTGCGTTTTCGGGATGTCAACAACACCCCTACTTGATGCAGTGAACCCATGCAAAAAAATATAAGTAGGTGTTTGAATTGATTTATTATATGTAGTTTTGACTTTTAAACTCTTTTTAAATTTAAAAAATATTTGACCAAAAAATACTTTTTCTCAAACGAACAAGTACAAAAGAAAAATATCAAAAGTAAAAATTAAATGTTCCTAATTTATGACTTTTAGTCGATAGCTTACAACTCATATAAAAAAAAAGCTTATAAGTCATATAAAAAAAATCAAGTAAAACACCTCTTAAATTTTCACATTTTGGAAAAAAAGAGCAACAAGGATAACCCAAACTATATATATGTATTCTAATAATGTTGATTTTTTTAAAAAAAAAAATTAAAATTTCAACTCCACCTCATTTTTTAAATAACACGAGGTACAACATTAATTTAAATTTTCCACATTGACTTGCTGTGATTTTATTCCACTTTCTTGGAGAAGAAGAATTTGTCAGTCTCCGAAACCAAATTTTCGACTCCTAATCTCTACGCAAGCAATGATGATATCTAAATAAATAATTACTCTTATTTCATATGACACTATTTTATTTTGAAACAATTTATCTTTAATGAAATGATTTTCAGACACACTATATCTAAGAATGACTTTAGACCACAAATTTTAAAAGTTTGTTTCTTTTTTCCTTAAACATCTTGTAAGTTAAAAGAGTGTCATAGGACAGAGGGAGTATTTATTTCTAATTTTCATTTTATTTTGTTTAAATAGAATATCTCCTTTTTTTCAATATGTTTAAGACGATAAGATTAAAGAATATTTGAATATATTATTTCTATATTTTTGGTTTTCAAAATCTTTGCTACTTTCTAAAATTTCATACCAAATTAAAATCAGTCAAATAAATTAAAATGTAGAAAGCATAGATCACTATAAATTGTAGTAGCTTTATTTTGTTATTTCATTTGCAAGCCAACTTAACTATTCATTCAAAAAAAAGAAAAAATGGAAGGCACCAATGATGAGGTTTGCTGGATTTCTGGGCAAGCCCATTTGGGATGAGACCAAGGATTGCATTGGCCTTAAAAGGGATTCAATATGGAGGGAGGAAAACTTTGATAAAAGTCCTCTGCTTCTGGAGATGAACTCTGGTCACAAAAAAATCCCTGTTCTAATTCATAATGGCAAGCCCATTCGTGAGTCCCTTATCATTCTAGGGTATATTGATGAAGTCTGGGATCACAAATATCCCTTACTTCCTTCTGATCCTTATGATACATCCCAAGCCAGATTCTGGGCCGACTATATAGATAAGAAAGTAGGTAGTCATAGTATTGCTTCGGTTGGTTCTTTTCCTTCTATTTCTATCAATAGAATCTGTGTTGGAAAAAATAATTCTAGTATCTCAAAAATATATCTTCATTTAATATTATTTTTTATTATTATAATATATTATCAATTAGTCTTGAATAGATGATTAATAGGAAAGTATTAATGCCCACTAAATGTTATTTTGACCATATAAATATGTCATTATACTTTCTTAAATGAAAGTATTTATTCGGTGAAATCTTTTAGTTATATAGTGATTATCTCCTTGAGAAGAGTAAATGAGAAAATATATTATATTATGAATTCCTCCCCCTATATTTATATATATTAGCAATGTTGGGTTTTCAACTATAATCTGGCTCTTAATTTTGTACTAGAAGAGCTTGTTGAATCCTACGGGATACACTCATAATAGGTGAAAAATCCCAAGGACAGTGCTTTTTGACATGCTTCAAGCTACGTGAGTGTCCTACAAGTGTTCGTGATGATGGAGTATTTTCCGTAAGAATTTCCAATAATTTGTACCTCGTTATATTGTCTGTTGTTTGTTGTACTTCCGTTATAGCAATGAAAGGTCTGCATACACTCAATATGTTGTTGTTGTTAATAAAAACACTTTGTTTTTTGACTTGGTGATTCCCTCCTCACTAGTTACTACTTATGGATGTTGCAGATATTTAGCACAGGCACCAGAGTTTGGAGTGGTAAAGGTGAGGATCAAGAGGAAGCAAAGAAGGAATTGATAGAAATCTTGAAGACATTGGAAGGAGAGCTTGGAGACAAAACATACTTTGGTGGTGATGACAATTTGGGTTTTGTGGATGTGGCTTTGGTTCCTTATACTAGTTGGTTTTATTCTTATGAGACTTCTGCAAATTTCAGTATAGAAGCAGAGTGTCCAAAACTGGTGGCATGGGCTAAAAGATGCATGCAAATTCGGTGTCTCAAACTCACTTCCTCATCCTCACAAAATATATGCTTATGTCTTGGAACTCAAGCAAAAATTTGGTTTAGCTTAGCTTAGTTACTTGCACCGATTAATCAGGGAAGTTTATCAACTCAATTGGTTAGCTATCTGAATTTTAATAATGTTAGTGAAAGTCTCCCATCTTTTACATAATAAATATTGCTGCCATAGATCCCTCAATATAACATAATCATAAACAGTGAGGACGAATTTTTCTTTCTTTTATTTATCAAAGTGGAATAGTTACACAACATTGATCAGTAAGCTCTATAGATTCCTACTTGGGACTTTGCTAGCCAATAAAAAGGGTGGTGCACGAAGCATCCCACGTTCACACATCAATATTTGACCTATTGAACATCAGACTACCGAACGTGTAGGTCAAACATAGACAACTTTACCATTGCACCAAGGCTCCCCTTCTGACCTTGCTAGCAAATGCCCGCAAAAAATTGAAGAAATTCAGGTTACAAAAATTAGCTTGTGATCATGTGTCTATAAATAAAATGATGCCGGAAGACCCATTCTGAGACTTTTATCTATCATGTTAACTGCAAAAGAGAACTAAGCTTTTTACCCTTGCTACGTAGGAGGAAAGAACCGGTTGAGATTGAATGGCAACATGTAGAACTCTTCGTTTCTGTTATCACCTCTGAAAGTTCTGAACTTCACCCACCAAGGCATGCCCCGGTCTTTCTTTGCTTTCTCCACATCCAATGTGTTGTCAAGAAACACAGCAACTATTAGCCCCACCATTGGAGGCGACGTGAATATGGTGTTGACAAATGCATTGAACTGCAAAGGGTAATGAAAACATTTCACACCACTTTTAACAATATCTCCCACAAGTGGGATCTGCGGAAGGTAGTATGTAAGCAGACCTTATCCCGACCTATATGATTGAAAATGCATGTGATTTAAATGGTACTCACCCATCCGGCATTGGTTTGAACAAGACCATGACGAGCTGGATACCAATATTCATTGAAAAATTGTGGAATTGATATCCCAAGGAAAAGTGATAGTCCCGTTATTATGAGATTCCTCATACAATTCAAATTTGTGAATTGAAGAAATGACAATCCGACAGAGCCTGCAGAAGAGAAACCAGCATTACTATCTGGAGAAAATCACAAATAAAATTATGTTATCTGAAATAATAGCATACCTACAAGTCCAAACAGAACACAATATAGTGCAGCATATATCGGGAAAGGTATTGATGCAAAAACGGCCCCAAACTTCCCTGCATACAGCAAACTGATTATTTTGAAGTGCAGTCTAAAACACCTCAGCAACTGGTTAATGATTCCGTGTTTCTGAAATACAAGATCAAATACTAGTATGTAGGAGAATATTACAACTTGACAGATTGTGAATGTACCAACCTAGCATAGAAAAGAATATCATGAAACCAGCAGAAATTTGAACAACTCTTCGACTTCCAACTCGAGTCAATCCAAGAAGTCCCACATTTTCTCTGAAATGAATTGCTACGGTTACTTCTTACCTATAGATCATCCCAAACTACAGAGAGGGCTATATTGTGATGCCTGAATTCTTACACAGAAACCGTGGAACCAGTGCATGTTCCAAAAAGTCCATCAAGCAAAATGCCTATTCCCTGCAAAAGGATAATTAGAACAATACTTGTGAAAGAAAAACAATGAGTTTGATAAACCCCTAGTAATGATATAAGAGCATCTTAAAAGAGAATCTGCTTTTACAGTTATGAAATTATTGGCGACAAAGTATTAGTATCAATAAGAAACATCCTAGAAATGTTGTATAATTCTCTTCAATTAGAAACAGCAATCGGAATACACTAGAATTAAGAAAAGCTACCTGCCATCCAATGCCCCGGCTCAGTACATAGGCAGGAGGTGGAGTGGCAATTGCCAGACGAGACGCCGCCATATAAGCTCCGGTTGACTGCACATAGTAAGAGTCAGAAAAAACTGTTGTCCATGTGACAGTAAAGTATCTTCATCAAGTGCGAATATAATTACTAAGATAAAAGCAACTGTACTGCAATGATCATTTACGATTTTTATTGAGAAAAGATGAGAAAATACAAAAAGGAATTTAGAACATCCAGTCTAAGGAAAGCTTCAAAGAAACTGGATCATGTCTGTTCAATTTGCTAAATGAATGAAGAAAACAAGCAGACCGGTTAAGTACCTCAACCATTGAGACAAGAACTGCAGACATCATAGCAAAAGAATGCCCCGCAGCAAAAGTAGGAGGACCCCACTGCAGGGGATATGGGAACTTGAACCTGAAATTATATTGCAAACGGAAGTTCAATACCATTGGGGTACATCGATAATTGTATTTTAAAAGAAAACCAAGCACTAAACACACCATGGAGCAGTGGAAATGAGATTTGCTCTATCAGTGCGGCAATTATGTTGAGTTAAAGCACGTTTGTCATGGTAAGCCCCACTAGCCGTCAGAATAATGGAATATATCCAGATAATGGAAACACAAATCAAAACAGGGAATCTCTCAAAAATTGGAAAATCCCTCATTGGTTTAACATTCTTTAGATACTGCAAAAACGCAAGTGTTACTTGAGTGAACTCAAGAAATACAACAGACGAGAAATGTTCCACTATTTTAAAGCATCACTTACTTGTGACAAGACAATGACCAACAATAGCATTGGAAGCCCAATTTCAGTGCAGTTCCCTAGCTGCAAATACGAGAAAACAAATCATTAAAAGAGGGAAAAGATGATACAGATCACCTGTACACAAATTGTACAGAGCTAAAGTAGACACGAAGCTAATCTTAAACCAGACAAATCAGCTTATTAAATCTTTTGGTTATAGACAGCCTTTAGCATGCCATAATAAGAAAACAAGGATAGTACATAACCTATTAAAAAGTTGAAAAGACCCCTCGCCAATGGATATTTTGCTCCAGTACAGGGAAAATAAAAAGTAGCCTTGTAGAACTTCGAAAAGCATCAAACCAAGTTCCAAAAATGGTGAGAAAGATTTAACAAATTTATACAAGAAACAAGCAAATCACGTAATTCAAGACAAGTGGCTTCCCAGCATAACAGTGGCAACAAATACTTACTGCGGGAAAACCTCGCTGAAATAGGCCGAAACCAACTAATCCCACAACAGGTGCCATTCCAAGGGGACTGAAGAATCTGTAGGCAAGCAGCAAGTCAATCAAGAATATGGCCATGTACTTACTCTACCCTACTGAGCAATTAAACAGCAGTACCATACCGTGAGAAGAGCCCCCAAACTTGGCTGTGTCCCAAAATAATTTGAATACTAGCTGCAACAATCAAAGCTCCTTGAATAGCTCGCATCGTATGTACAAATCTCTGCAGCACATTTTAAATCTTTAAACGTATTTTTACAGAAGATTATGGGTATGCTATGGAAAAAAACTAAAGTAAAGTTCAATTGATCAGGTATATAAAACCAACGTTGCCTAGGCAGTACATAAGTTAATTAATGATGCTACAAGAATTGTTTTCAGATCAAATCACTTGAGAAAACATAAAAACAAAATATTATTTATGTGCAATGAACTGGAAGAAGAGACACATACAAGCTCACTTGCTGAATTTGCCAGTTGCTATAATCAGTCGCAAAAATAAAAGGACTAACATGTTGGTATAGCATTTTACACTCTACAAATATTTTAGCTTTCGATAAGTGTATTGATCATTGGAACAAATCTGATTAAGAAATGACCGAGTTTGGAACACTTACTAAATGTGGCTCGCTAATTCGTTGAAGATGTGAGTCGCTAATTATATAGACTATTGGAATGACATATGCAAAGGAACCTCCAACAACAGCTGGCAACCGAGTTCCAAAAAGTGCTTGGAGAAGAGTATTTATTCCAGCCACAAAGAGTAGAGTTTGTATAACCATTGCCTTGTCCCCCTGGATAGAGAAATGGCAGATCTTTTTGTTAAGTAAATGAGCTTGAGATTTCATTGTTTTATGCTAAGGCAAAGATATCAGCTATTTCCTCGCTTGCACATGGATTGTTGCACATGGATTGTGATACATATGATAAGATAACTAGAGAATCAGCTTACATCTGATCCGCCCATCAAGGGTACAAGTGCTGTGGGGATCATCACACTTGTGCCGAGAACTAATATGTAATTTTGAAAGGCTAACAAGATGGTTTCAGCTGCAGATAAGAAAAACCTGCCTTAGTAAGTACACAAAATTGATAGTGATGATGCTTTACACTGACGTAATCTAATGATTAGCTAGACAGGACAGTTAGAAACAACACCACCACCTACTACTACAACAACTACTTCGTCTCAATCCATGCAATTTGGGGCAGGACTATTCAAAACAAAAAGAAACGAACACTCTCCAAGTTAATACACAATAATCTGCATACGAAAAGTTAATGACAAGTCCCAATGTTAAATGGCTCTAATGTGTCAGCATTCTTCTAGAAACCAACTATTAAGAGATTAACTGAGCAAAGGTCTCATCAGGCATTAGACCTCCAAATACTTGTTAAAACATCCTTGAGTTGGACTACATTATAACAAGCCTCACACTGCAATACCAAGCAGAAAAAACATTCTTTTGTTATTTTGGAAATTACCTGAAATGGGCATTTATTACTTAAAGAAAAAAGGAGACTTACAGTAGGATGGTTAAGAAATGCTAGGAAAGTGAACTTCTCAATCAACCCCAAAAGCCCAAGATTAAGCAATTAGCAGTCATAAACATGAACTAAATGTCAAAGTTACAATCTTTAATATAAAGAAAGAATAAATATCAAAAGGCCAATATTGAGCAAGATAGCAGTCATAAACATGAATAAAATGTCAAAGTTACAATCTTTAATACCAAAATTTAAAAAAAAATATCAGAAACCAGCCAGCCAGTATAGACAATACCCCATTTTGAACCATCAAACAATTAGTAAAGACAGTTAAAATATCACCTTTAAAGACACAAAACACAGAACCCCAAAGAAATGTTTCAAAAGTTGCCAACTTTCAAAATGTTAAAACTTTCTCTCATCAATTGTAAATGGACCCCTCAGCAGAGAGAAGAGGGAAATAAACAAAAACAAGAATGTCCCCAGCATTGATTTTCACATTCCAAACAAAACTCAACACAAACACTAAATGTCATAGCAACATAAGTGCAAGTTTTTTGAGCAAACATGAGGTAGAAAAGAGAGAAATATACCCCATGGAGGATTGGAGTCTATGCAATACTCAAGGTCTTGAAGTTGTTCCATTGGAGGATGAGAAATGTCAGCCATTGTCATTTGAGTCTATTCTTTCCCTCACAGAATCAAAACAAAGAATATAACATAAAGAAGAAAGAATATTAACACACACTCAAACTCTAAAGAAAATAAAAAGAGAAAAAAAGAGAGAATATTTGTGAAGGAGAGAAAGAAAGCAGAGAACTAAGAACAAAGTAAAGCACAAGCCAGCAGCAATAGCACTAACACTATAACCCCCAACCCCACAAGTTGAAAAGAGAAATATACATTAAAAAATGTCTAACAAGAATTTACAAGGAATAAGTGTTCCTCAGTAAAGTATTTTTTTAAAAAACGCTGGGGGTTTTGGTTGGAAACAATTTATTTTAAAATAGTTATGTGAGGATAAGTTATCCATTATTATTATGGTATAAATAATGAGTGCCAAGGGGAAAGCAAGGCTGTGGATATCACTTTCCCCGGGTGAGATCAGAGATATTCGATTTAAACATAACAAAAGTTCCGCTCCTGCATCTATTCTTTACAGTTGCTAAACGCACCTCAATCTATTCTTTAGAGTTGCTTTCTGCTCGTGCATTAAGATTGAAAACGCGTGAGATATTAGATATTTGTATTGATAAAGTTATTTCAAACTTGTGATAAAACTATATATCAAAATTTTATCTCTTTATTATTTTTGTATCTCATAATTATTTATTTTTATCCCTCAGATCGAATGACCCCTTAGATTATTAGGAGCATCTAACCATACAAATTGATTGAAAATTAAAATTTGATCCATAAATTAAAGTTATTTTTCAATTTTAAAATTAAAGTGACAAAAATAAAAATTATTTTTTCACATTTTCAAATTCCAAAAACTTTAGTTTAACCCGAAAAAATGAAGAAAAATAAATAAATAAACAAAACCTCATGCATTAGTATATTTTTACTAACCTGAAACCTGAGTTACGAAAACTAACCTGTAAACAGAGCTTTTCTAGTCTATTTTTTTAAAGTTGTTGAACAAAAAAGGGGCCTGATTATTGAATTTATTACAGAAATACCATTGTTGTTGTTGGGTCCCACAGGAGTCAAAATCAAAAACTCAAAAGATGAAATGGTAATTTTCATGTTTCATCTTCCTCTGTCTCTCTTTAATTTTTGAATTTTAAATTTAAAATTCTGTTGGAGGAAATTATTCATGCAATCTCCTAAGTCATTTAGGACTCTTATTAAGTAGTAATACTATTTTAATTACTAAATGCCAATTTAAGCACGTAATTTTACTAGTTTGTTTCAAAATATGTGGACATAAATATTAATTTCAGTATGGAATTATATATGTAAAAAAAAATTATATGTATATATTGAAATTTTGTCTTATGTAAAATACCGTCATATAATATATGAACATGAGATAAAAGAAGTACTAAGTAATATTGAATTTTGTTTTACAGGATTCAAAAGAATCAATATTTGACCAAAATATGAAATGTTTTATAGTGTCATTTTGAAACGCAAATAAAGAGTAATTATGCATTTTATTTTATTTTTGAAATGTGCATTTTTGATTGATAACGTAAATGTTGTTTCTAATTAATTATTTTTCCTATTAAAAAGGAAATAGAAGTGAAAATAGTAAAAATTGAATACACATATTGCATGATAACTCAAAATCGATGCTAGTAAATTGTAACTATGCATGATTAATGATTGAGTTAAAATTTTTATTAAGCGATATCAAAATATAAATAATTATAATTGCCAAATGACTCGAGATTTCTTAATTAATGTAGATTTTTTAAAAAAACAAAAAAATCATATGTCTTGTACATGACCTATTGATCAGTATTTCGAAGGCTCAACCCATGATATATAATCTTTCTAATTATTTTAGAAGAATTAAATTAAACTAACTCTAATCAGGAGATTAGTTTCACAAAATCTCATCAATTACACATGTAAGTGGAAAATTAATTATTTAGCAGATTGGTATCGGAAGGACAATACTTTTTTTGTGGGAAAAAAAGGAGGCAAATATATAAAAGAATACAAAAATGGTGGGGAAGTTATAATGATAATTTATACTAGTATGTATTAATTAAATTATCTTATATGCTTTTTGTTGATCATCATTTCTGAGAAAATGGAAACTCATTAATCATACTTTGGGTTTTGTGCGTAGAATTAGATAAGAATCGTTGTTTAAAAATTATATTATGAGAAAATGACTTTATTAATTCTTCGTAGACTAAGTAATTATTTCCATATAATTACTTCCTCTGTTTTAAAATTATTGAATTTTTAAGATTTTTCTTTTAAGGTTTAAAATAGTTGAATGATTCAAAATTCAAGATGAATGTTTGATACTTTTTTTATATTTGTCCTTTCATTTATTAATGTTTTATATTTTCTAGGAGATAAATTCCACAAACGATAATAGTGGAAAATATGATTAAAATTTTGTCTTTGAATGCTTTTCTGAATATGTGTGTATTGACTCACAATTCAATTAATATGAGATAAAGAAAATATTATTTTAATTATCGGTGTTTATTTATTTATTTCTAGCTTAATCAACCTATGAATATTAATTGCAGGACATAGACGATCAAATATTGAATGAAAAAAATGAAAATATATATTAATATTTTCTTCTAATCTTTAACACATAAAACTCGTGAAATATCCCCTCAATGTCTCATCTCCAACATTATATTTATTGATATAAATTACTAACCTTCATAACCAACTTTAATCTTTGTGTTTTAATTTACTTGTTTTATTTTTTTCTTAATTTGTCTAAAAAGGAATATTTTTGGAATTAATTAATTTTAATTTCTTACTTAATATATTTAAGATCATAAAAATCAAAATATTTTGATACATTTTATATATCTTTAATTTAAAATCTGATATTTTTTTAAAATAAATTATGAATCAAATTAAAATCAGATAAATAAATTAAATATGGGGAGGTAATACGTACTTTTTCAAGTATAGAAAAGATTATACATATCCAAATTGAGATGTACATTATCTTGAAGGGAGAAAGGTGCATACCCCACCAAAATCAAATTTGAGATATGATTAAGCTCAAAAATCAAACTATCACAAATTTAACTAAACCATAACCTTAAACCTGGCATTTGCTCTACAATTTTGGACATGACACTTTGTTGCTTTTGGTCCACCAAATTTGATTCTCTTCACAAAGTTGGAAATCATTTCCCCTCTAACTATATATATTTTTATGGTCATGAATGTATATAATGCTAAGGCTGTTGCCTAGGTGCTAACAGTCCATAAGAGTCGATAATAATGTTGCCATCAAAATATTATTCTAAGGCTACATCCTGATTCGAATAGGATATGTTTGAAATAGTGCCTTTTGAGGAAAATTAGGTGCTAAATTATTCATACATAATTTTTATTGTACAAATAATAGAAGAACTATAAAACTTTTTACATCCCCAAAACAGTCATATTTGGAACCTTCATTTACCATCAGATCAGTTGTCTGGTTCTGTTTCCAGAATATATGATCCTCTAATTATATACTACTTCCTATTGTCATTCTACACATATTTTCCCAAACAACTTTTCCTATAACATAAATTCATGAACTTAGAACTTGAAACTTGAAGATTTGAGTTTTTTAAGTTATAATTGTGAAATTTGAACTTATGTTTGAATATACGTTTTTCTTGAAAAAGAATTGAAGTTTTGCTAATGGAAATTCCAAGATTATTTTTTTCAACGAATACAATATTTCAAAACTAAATTTAAAATTTATGGCTAGATAGATATTTGAAGATAAATTTTTAAATCTTGATCCAATACGTATTCTTAATAGATTTTGAGAGGTAGGTAAAGGGAAATAAAAGATGAAAAGATATTGATGTTAACTGATCATGTAATTTACTGCAAATTTCAGTTTGTAGTTGTTGGAGATTTAATGAGATGTACACAAAGTACTATACTGCTCTGTTTGCAACTTGTCATCGTTGTGTATTTGTACTAATGCACAATATATCTCAGCAGTACCTACATTATTTTGCCCATGAATGCCTATTTACACATTCAAATATAAATATTGTTTCTCAAAGAAGAATTATTTCATCTGCTTCAATTTATTTGGAGTACTAATACATATTCTTTTTTAATTTATCACAAAAAACAAAAACTCTCTCAACCTCAATTTAAACGAGGTATTTTGATTTGACACAAAATTTAAGAAAAAAATGAAAGATTTTTTAAATTTTTGAATCATTTCATTAAGTGTAAAATAGATATTTTCAAGTTACCTCCTCCGTCTATCTTTACTTGTCTCGTATTGACTTAGTACAGATATTAAGAAGTAATAAATTAGAGGAGTAATTTTACCAAATCATCATTTGAATATAATAAATAACTATAATTAATTATGAGGGTAAATTATGAACTAGGTGTAAAATTATCTCTTAATTTTATAAACTAGATAAGTATTGTTGGACATACCAAAATAGTATAATGGATAAATAAAGATAAACGGAAAGAGTAAATTAATTTTAAATATGTAGAAGTGTGTCATTCTTTTGGGACGGACTAAATAGAAAGTCAATTCATATAAAATGGAACAAAATAAGTACTAATCTTTCTTATACAAAACTTATTTAATATTAACTTTTTAATTTACTCTCAATAAGATAATTTTATAAAAAAAACTTTTATATCATAACTTATTTTTATCATAAAAATTTCAATGATCATTTTTTCTTCATTAAATTATGTCTATTCAAATACAAGACATTTGATAAGCAGTTCATTTAAAGCAATAACAGAGCATTAAATAAAGAATACGTAGTACCAATTATGCATTAATATAGTGAAGCACATTGAATTGTCAAGTATAGTTCAAACAATGTTGTAACCAAATATATGTAAGGGTGAGCAAATTTATTCTATTTCTTATAATTTGAAGGATAAATATGACATTTGATGCCTTTCCCGTGTGTGTTTATATATAATAAAATAATAATAAATTTGGTGAAATTTCACTACATAGGATTATAATATGATGTAATAGTATAATTTGATAATATATGTTAGTAATTTCTATTTTATGAATTCATAAATGAATATATTTGTATATGGATATGTTGTCAATAGTCATTAACGAAGTTTGTTTTATGATCTAATAAAATTATATATTTGAGACTAAAATATAGATATTTATTAGTATTATTTTAAATGAGCTAAAACTCATGAGCTTTTTCTATAATTATGATGGATTTTTTTTTTAATAAAGTGCAATTCCTAAAAAGCCACTTCAGCATCCTCTCATAAGCACATCTTTCCTCTTTCTTTCATCTCAGAAAATAAACGCTATAAAACAATTTTTAAGATTTAGAAGATTACATTTCTTAAATAAGTTATTATAATAGAACAATGATAAAGAGTCATTTGGTTTGAATACAAGTTATTCTGATATAAGTTATTGCTTAAACTAATTATGATGAGATTATTTATCCTAATATTATTTCTTATTGACTGTCTAATTTGTTGTACTACATGATAATGGAGAAAAGATGATAATGATCCATTCAAAATGAAAAATAATCAGAATGACTGATATTATAAAACTTTCAATTATTAAATTTACTCTGAAAAAAGTTTTAAAATTCATCATTTTGACCTAAAACACTACAAGAAAATGAAGTTATAACTATAAAATACATTGTAGCTAAATAAGAAATTTTTCGTAGCTAAATGTTTTAGTTGCAACATTTTGTTTCGTAGCTTTCGTAGCAAGATGTAGCATGGCTAATAGTTAGCTACGGACTTTACATGGTCCATGGCCAAGGATTTATACTTATAGCTACAAAATAAAAATTAATCGTAGCTTCAATGAAAATAATTTTTGCCATGAGAAATATACTTGTAGCAAATTATTTTATTTTTGTGCCAAGATAAACAAAATTTGTTGTTATCTTTACTTTATTAGCCATGAGGTGTAGTATTGTGGCAAAAGATTCAATTTATTTGTCACGAAAATATATGCTTGATGACTAATTCTATAATTAATCTCGTGGCAATAATGTTCATATTTACTTATGAATTAAAAATATTTATAGCTATAACTTAATGTATTTGCCACAAATATTCTCATATTGTAGCTAAAAATTCATACCTTTAGCCATGAAATATATATTATTGTAGCTTTAAAAAAAATTGCTACAAAAAAATAAGTTTTTAGTTATATTATTTGTATGTGGCAATTACAGGAATTTATGTATAGCTACAAATTCAAAATTTCATAACTAAAATCTGACACTTCATTGTCACAAGATAAAAGTTGTGGCTATTTTTTTTTTGAGGGGAGGGAGGGGGAGGAGGGTTATGAAAATAAATATACATACATATTATTATTTGTGTGCAATTATATATATTCTGTTACAAATCCAAAAAATTGTAACGACTAATTCATATAATATAGTTGAGATTTGACATGAAATTTATAAAAATAGTGAAAAATACATAACATTATCTAACGAATACAACATATTAGAGAAAAGACTTAACAAATGTTCAACAACGTTAATGATAAAATGTTATTTTACTCTAATATATTCTTTTACAAGAAAAAAAAACAATTTTTGTCCCGTCAATTTGACCTGAAACTTTCATCATTCCTTCATAAGCTGCAAAAAAATTAAAAATCGCATAAGAAAAGGACACAATACAATATTCAATTTAATTTGAATATAATTCTTTTTAAAAGAAAT
>JAOTQR010000097.1:17038459-17053664 GCA_025774065.1 Solanum ossicruentum | reverse complement strand
AAGAAATTCGATTTAATAGATGATTACGTGTCCCTATCGGGCACTGGTCACGACCCCAGGGAGGGGTGTGACACTTATTTATTGCAAAAAGTTTATAGCTATTTCATTTAATTGTTGCCACAATTTTCTATGACTTGAAGCAAATGTACTTAAGTAGCTACAATATCTTGTTTCAAACAATTTCTTGTAGCTAAAGGATTACTATTGCTACAATCAGTTTAATTTGTTGCAAAAACCTATCGTTAGCTACAAAATTTTATTGTAGCAGTAAAACTGTAGCTAGTTAGATAATTATTGCCATGATTATTAGCAATTATGACAAAAATAAGAATTTAGCTTTGTCATTTTAATTTTTGTGGCTAAGAAATTTGATGAATATTTAGTTAGCCATGAAATTTAATTTTTTGTGGTTATTACTAAATAATAGCTATGATTTTCAAATTCATAGCTTAGAATTTGTAGCTATAAGTACATTTTCTTGTAGTGAAAGCAAGAGATAGTGACATTTCTAATCCCACCAGGAATTGTTACAGACATTCATTTACTTGAGATAACTATTCTCGTCTTAAGCATTTATGCTTTTACAAGTAGATTAAAAAACAAAATTATTTTTATATATAATGTTTATGTATGTATTATTTATAAAGTATATAAATATAATTTATCGGTTTGGTTTGGTTTGGTTATATCTTCGATTTTTTCGAACAAACCCAAATCCTATCACACCCCGGGAGGGTACCCTAGACGTAACCGACACTCAAAAACGAACCACTTGATCTCATCACATTCATTCATTCATACATTTGACTAATCAGCGGAAGACATAAAGGAATAAATGCGCACATGATCATCTAGTCTCAAAATAATATTATAATAAAAGGCTAGTAGGAAGAATTAGCTCACAATCTTACATCAACATTTAACTCTAGTCTGAAGCCTCTATCACTATTAGGTAGTGGCAATGACAGACCCATGGCTACCTCAATCAAAATAAAAATTCAAGTAAATCTAAATCTAAGCAAGATGAAAATAGGTGATGAACCCTCCAAAATAGGGGAGGCTCACCAGTTTGCTGAACGTCTCGAGATTCTCAACGGTGCACCTGCTGATGACCTCTATCCTTTGTATCTACATCATAAAATGATGCAGTCCCAGAGGAGGACATCAGTACGTGTAATGTACTGGTATATAAAATAGCTGAGTGAAACCAACATAGGTAGAATAATATAGAACCAATAATCAACATCAAGGATAGTGAAAATCAACATATCAAATGTCTATCTAAAGCAAGAATAAAGAGTAGACAAGTGACCCATCAACCCATCAACTCATCAATCGAATCAGACTCATTTCAGAAGGACTCATCTCAACTCATCTCATCTCAACTCAGATTACTCAGTTTGGAAATTTTCTAGGAGTTTCTCTTGTCATGAGCTAGGGGTTGTACAACAATCACGTTGATGTTGACACAGTCGTTCCGTACTTGTCAGGTAAGGATTGAATATGATCCACAAGGAATCTGAACTCTGCCATTATCTATTATTTCAGGTATGTAAACTTGAGAGGGGACCATGAGATGTAATGGTTTAATCCTCTCCCACGCTGGGCCGGCATAGGTAATGAGTGCAAGTGGGAATCACTCTTACTCATTTCGGTGCTCGATACTCCTCCTAAGACTCAGTGCTCATAAGACTCCTCGTCACCATCTTAATTATCCTCATAGAGGCATTCATCATCTCAATTGGTCTCATGGAGACACTCATCATCTCAATTAGTCTCATGGAGATACTCATCATCTCGTCAACTCAAACTCAAGGGGTTCTCTATTATTTTAGGGACTTTAACTCATTTCAATGAACTCAATTCTCATTTAGGAACTCAAGGACTCAGGTCATCAATTAGAAGAAGTCGTTTAGACAGGACTCAATTATGAAGACTCATAGGATCATCAAGCTCAAATAACTCAACCTCATACTCACATCAAGATCTCCATCAACATACTCAAGTCAAGGCTCTAGACTCCGTCCCTAAGTTCATTCATGCATACTTTCTAAAGTTAACATATAGAATTTATACAATATCTCATGAAAAATAATCAATTCAAGAAAACAGGTTTATGATGATCATCAACATATGAAAAAATACATGTAGTGAATATAATATCTCAAGAAAATCATCAAGAATCATGCATGTGGACTCAAGAACCTTCAAATCTCATCTAAAACCATCTATGGGGCACATGAGAGAATACTCTTATGCTTTCGTTTAACCTTACATACCTGGAATGAAACTCTTCAAATCACCTGTTAAGAACTCTCCTCGAATTCTCCAATCTCAAGTTCTTCTTTCTTCTCTCTCAAGCCTCAACTTTCAAGTGTTGTGAAGAAGAACTTAGAATGAGGTTTTATACCCTATTTACTCATCAAAACGACCTAAATTGATCTTGTTTTGAGCTTATGAGGGGTTGAAAAAAGTCTAGAATGCCCCTCAAAGTTTTATACCCTATTTACTCATCAAAACGACCTAAATTGATCTTGTTTTGAGCTTATGAGGGGTTGAAAAAAGTCTAGAATGCCCCTCAAAAGATTTAAAATTTTGAATTTTGGTGGAACATGTCGGGGTAACAGGTCTGCGACGCGGACCTGTTGCACACCTGTGTAATTTCAAAAATTCAATCCCATCGAAAAATTGAAAAAAAAAATGTGGGTCTGCGACATGTCCGCGTCGCGGGCCCAACACGCACCCTCACTGTCTCGATTTTTCGAGTCTAAAAATTATTTTTTAGTTCGATTGCTCTAAAATCGAGTCGAGACCACTTTTCCACACAGTTTTTTGTACTGATCGCAAATCTGGTCTCGAATTTTTCATCCGAGCTTGGAAAGACACGTTATGCGCATGATTTCATTTTAGTGGCATTTTGATAATTTCGCGGGTGTTATAAATCCAAACCAAACACTATAGGTTTTTGAAAAATCAAAGTCAAACCAAACCAAATTATTTAATCGGTTTGGGCGGTTCTTCCATTTTAATTTGTTTGTCTTATTTTTAGTATTTTATATATTTAAAAATTGCATAAAAAATACTACTTGTCATGATAATTGACAATTTAAAATAGTTTTAAAAATATGTTACATAAAAGTATAAAAAATACTATAAATCGTAATAATTGACAATTTAAAAGATAAAAAATTCAATTGATTATTGAAACTAATAGATCGACGTCACATAAAATGTGACAAAAGAAACAACATGTATTTTTTAATTAGGAAACTATGCAAAAAATATCATAAATATAGATAATCAACAACAATATTATATCTATATGTGAAAATTAATAAAAGAAAATACTATAAATCAGAAGAATTAATAATTTAAAATATTTAAAAGTAATACAAAAAATTCAATTAATACTCGAATCAGTGTTACATAAATACAGATAAATAACATATATTATGTAAAAATGATTTAATCGTAATATAAGTCACAAAAAGTAAAAAATTTAAAAATTGCAAGTCATAAATTTTTTTAGACTTTTTAAATTTTATCAGTGCCACATAAATAGGGACAAGAGAAGTAACATACTTCATTTAAAAATTACATAAAAAAATACTATGATTCATAATAATTAAATATTTAAAAATCATATTAAAATTTATTTGATTTTTTATATTCTATTATATTAAATGATTAAAATATAAAAATAACAGATATTAAATTCGTTCCAACAAGACACCGATATATAACCAAAGTCGTAAAATAATCTTAGTTCGACCTTATAGAATGAAATGAGCAAGTTGTATAAAAAATGTTGGACTAAAACATGGAAAGAGGTTATTTGAGAAGCTGCCGGTTATATCCACTTTACACCTAATGAAGCTTCTTTTAAAAGCCAAGAGGAAAACAGCATAGCAACCAAAACAATTTTAAAAAGAGATTTAAAACCAATCATCAAATTATCATGGATTATAGAAAAGTGAAATATAATTATAAAGCTAAAGGATTTGAAGGCTAATTTTATCATTATTAAGTTTATCTCATAATAAATTATGATGAAGTTATTATAATATTATTTAAGGTAAAAAATAACTTATTTTGATACGAATTATTAATTCCAGAATAAATAATTTCAGATTTGTCAATCAAATAATAAATTAAGTAGCATTATAAATTAATCTGAAGATTACTTGGTATTATTCTTCACAAGCAAACGACCATTAGTATTCCTATATACTAATATTTATGTCTAGTAATTTACTTGTGATTCTTTGAGTTATGCAATTGATTAAACAGTTAGTAATGGCGTAGCCATATCACTATATATATGTGTGTGTTAAAACTTAACTATTTTTAATAAAATTTTTGACTTCATTATTGTTGTGCAACATATTTGCTTGAAAAATAGAATAAAAAGGCTATGCTTTTTTTTTTAACAAGTAGAAATAAATAAAGGGTTATTTTGGTGATTAAAAGAATAAGAAAAGATGCTGTTTAATTTGCTTTTTGCCGAGAAAAGTCAACTTTAAATACAGATTCTGTAATACTTGAGAATTACAATACAAAAATAGCATATGATAATCAATTATTAATACCCAAAAGTCATGAAAAATGGCTATTAGCTTTCGTCTCCTTTTTTAGGGATTGGAATTGGCCTATTATTAAATAATTTTGTTTTATAAACATACTTTCCTATTTCAATTGTATCATTTGAGGAGCCAAATACTTTATGTTTGACTGTTATTGTTCAATATAATAATTTAATAAATTATGTAAAAAAGATCTTTGTGTCCTAATATGTTCATGTGTTGCCAATTATATAGATTTTATCAAAAGAAATAAGAAATTAATGTTAAATTCATAGACATTTATACTCATAATTTGAAACACGTCATTTTTTTTAAAAAATGTATAATGTCCCTTAAAAAAAGGAGTAACTTTGATTAATTATTATGTATTAATATTAAACCAAAAGCAAGATTACATGATCAAAATAAAAAGGGGCTAAAATGTGTCATTTAGTAAGAAAAAGAAACATAAGGGTAGTTTTATTTGCAATAGTCGAATTAAATAATGATGTGATTATCTAGTAAATGTATTTTTTTATTAATAAACCTTTAGTGTATTGGATAAAAAAGAGATATACGAGAACTAATATAAATCATGGGTTTGTTTTGGACAAATTTCTATTTATTTTCAATTTGACCTTTAACTTATTTAAATGGTATTGGAAGATATAAGGATTAGTTGTTTATTTGTTATCCTGCATAGAATATGGTATAAAAAAGGATATCATGATGTGATATAAATAATTTTAGAATCGCTAATCCCAAAATTTAAAATCCTAACAAATGTGTGATAAAAGAATACTTTAGTAATACATTTATTCCTATATTTTTCTATAACTCCTTATCCTTATAATCAAACGACCCCTAATTGGACATTTTAAAAATAGAAGAGTATTATGGACCACAGGATTAGCAAATGATTTAAATATTAACCCCAAGATAAAGGAATTTGGAATAACTTGTCTAACCTTATTACCTTCCATACACCATCAACCAAGACTTTGCTTTTCAAGGCACCCAGTAACCCCCTCCCCCCACCCCACCCCACCAAAAAAACAAAGAGTAAATTAATAATTCATCTATTCTATTTTATGTGATATTTATTGACTTGATTCGGTGTTTAAGAAAAAAATAAAGATTTTGAAAAATTATGGTCTAAAATCATTTTTAGATATTTGTATAGCTGAATATCATTTCATAAAAAGAAAATTTTAAAGATAAATTATTTCTAATTAGGATAAGATAACATTCTTTTTAGGATAGATAAGAAAATAAATAAATAAAAATTGCCACATAAAATATTTATGACTAATCATAGTTCTAATCTTTCAATTTTTATAAAGTATGATTAACCATTTTGAACTTTTTATGTTTTTTTTTTCAGGGTGAAAATATGAGTTTGTAATGTTTAGCCAAAAAATCTAAATTTTATTTCAAATTTAGAGTTTAAGCAATGCAACATATACTTGCACGTACATATAGTGGTGCCATTTGAATATGATATATGAAATCATATTGATATAAAATTAAAATTTTATTTTGGATATGTAATTCAGATGTTTTGAAGTTGTATGCATATGATAATTGTCAAAAATTTCTCAATTCTTATACAATCTTAACAAATGAGTAGATCATGTTCCTAAGTAAGATATCAAGATATTAAAAGATGTCATATCAACAAATTGCATAGATCCATGTTTCTTTTATAAATAAGAATACAAACTTTCAAGATACACATAATTTTAGAAATGTCTACTGAACAGTTTAAAGTTATTGTTCAGAATTTCTCTAAGTTGACCCAATGCGTCAGAGATAGAAAGGAGTGGACTATACTCCAACTCATTCTAGTTTGTCTGGTCTCCTCTCCCAGGTCTGCCTTCGAACAGTATAATATAATCTTTTATATTGTACGAACAATTTTTCACCCAGAGCATGTGTTTCTTTCTTTATTGTAAAATTGTAGATGATGGATCTTTTTTTTTTTTTTAGAAAATATAAATTTATTGATCAAATTTTATATACAAAAAATTAAAATCATAATTTTGAATCTCAAATTACATTTTTTTAAAATTTGAGATATAAAATAATCATGATTTCAAATTACACGTCTAATTATCATGATTTCAAGTTGCATGTCTAAACGTAGGCCAAGGCAAAAACTCATTCATGAACAAAAAAAGTCTGTAATTATTAGTAACTGGTTCAATATGAGTATCCAATATTTTCTTAAGAGGGAACAATTGTACGTACGAAATTCATATGTAGGGATTATTCTGCAACACAAATTTGGTAGAAAGTGGGACGTTTTACATCATTTAGACGTAAATTAGATAAAAGTTGAGCATTTTCTTTTAAGATAAAAATAAAAGAATGGATAGTGTGAAAAGGAAGATAGAGAAAAGAGAAGAAAAAGAAAAAAAACCCTTCAAAAGGATTCCAACTTTTAAAGATTCTGGAAAGATAAGCAGATAACTTACATGTTTGTTTTATGGTATAACTCATATAATTTTTGTGCTATGAAGATTTTGTTGGAAAAATACGATAAAAAAAGTTGACTTCTTATTGATTTGAAATTCAAATAGGTAATAAAATCTAAATCAATCCGATTTATATATACTCGGGTCATATTCTCTCAGAGTAATAGGTTGTGACATAATTTTGTACTTCTTCATTTTGTTGATGAATTTACTGCACCCTCCACTGCCAACATATATACTACCACCAAATAACACATCAATTTCATTTTCTGAAAAATAAAAAAAAAATTCAGTATAAAGCTCCTCAAGATACCATTTAAACTTAAAAGATAAATTTTACAGAATGATGATTAGACCATTGTTGCTATATGAGGTGGAGTGTTGTTCAATCAAAATCTCACATGTTCAGAAGATGCAGATCGCGAAGATGAGTATGTTGAGATGGATGTGTGGACATTTCAGGAATGATAAGATTAGGAATAAGACCATTCAGAATAAGTTAAAGATGACCCCTGTGACCGACAAGATCAAAGAAGCAAGACTATGGTGGTTTGGACTTTGGACATGTGTAGAGAAGAAGTACTGATACTCCTATTAGGAGGTGCGAGAGGCTAGATTTAGGGGTCACACAGAAGGATAGAGGTAGACCAAAGAAGATTGGTGGGGGAGGAGGGGAGGGTGATCAAACAAGATATGACGAAACTTCATCTCACCAAAGACATGACCTAAAAAGGAGTAGATGTCGCGTATTAGGATAGAAAGATAATAGTTTAGTAGGGTCAAATTGATGTCTGACCTTGTTATATAGTAGGTTCGTAGTATTAGTCGTGTCTTTATATCAAGTGTTGTCTCTATCTGTCTTATATGTGTTATTTTTATATTTTTCATACTATCATTTGTTTTTCATTATTAGTTATTTTTCTTTTTTCCTTTCTTTCTTTTTCCATATCTATTATCTTCTGCTTATGGGACTTGATTTTGAGATGAGGGTTTTCTAAAAACAGTCTCTCTATCTCTATGAAGTAGTTATAAAGTCTATGCACATTTTATCTTCCCTAGATTCCACAGGATATGTTGTTATTTTAGTTTTGTTTGGATGAAGTATCAAATTTCTGTGAACCAAGTACAAAGTATAGTCATCAGAAAGAAGAAGGTACAAAATTCTGTATTCAACCAAACAAGACTAACAAGGTGAAGACACAAAAAAGGTTAACAAGGACAATAAATCAAGAAAGCGCACTCTGAAATCAAATCAACTCATCTTATTGAGACAGATATTATGATCCCACCATCTAAAAGAAATCTCATTCCAAAATCCTTTTCAAAAACTTTAATTGTAGTGCCCTTAATACCTAAATTGTATTTTGGCAAATTGCTCTGGAGAATAATTCTTGAGCTAGAAGAATTGTATACTTTAATTTACAATGTTGCTTCGACTATTAGTATAAAATGAAATAAAATCGTGCACCATGTTGCAAGACTTTTCGTTTCACAAGCCCCTGCAGTTACTCCAGAATCTTAAATCTTTCTTCAGCATGAGATCAGATTATTCTGAATTTCGTTTGCCCTGAAATTTGGGATTTAGTGACATTTCAATCTCTTCAAGGGATCGGCCTTTAGTCTCAACGATAAAAAAGTAAGCAAAAGCTGCTGCCAACAATGAAACAGCACCAAAGCTTCCATAAACTGGAGCAACACCAAATTTCTCAATGAGTTCCAGGAAAAAGAGACCCACCAAGAAGTTGAAGACCTGTTCATTCACCATCAACAAGTCTATATCAATAGAAACATATTACGTTCACGTGATCTAAGACTGAACAGATTGCAACTAATTAGTCTGAAGCACTGAAATGACACACATGATCTTGATACATACCCAATGAACAGAGAAACTGAAGCCCATTATCTTCCCCCGTGTCCTGCTGCTGCTGAGCTCTGGTATTATAAGACCAGTTACTGGCCCAGCTCCAACAGCAAAGGTGAATATATACCTATATCAGAGCGAAATGTTAAAGAGAGAACGCAGGGAAATTCAAATAGTATGCTCTGAGCATTTTTTGTATTGATGCATACAAGATTGTTCCCAGTATTGACAAGTTGTTGCTTATTTCACCGTCCATTGGAAAGCTGATCACATAGACAATCAAAAACATTGATAAAGCCTGCAAAAGACAGATCCAATGGAAGTGAGCTGACTATTTCAGAAATGACCTCTAAGTTATTTTTTCCTTCTTTCTGTGATTGTGCCAGAAGGGGGTGAGGACGAGAAATTGAAGAACCAGAAACATGCTCCTTCAGCGAGACTTATCTTTCAGTCAACTAGCATTTTTATCATTCATAAAGAGCTTGATGTCTTTAGTCCTTAATATGCTAGATATCCAACTATACTGAGTGGAGCTCAAAACATGAAGATAAGCAAAGATAAATTCCAAGTCGCTAAAATATTACTCTTTAAAGCACTTAATGCATATTGGTCTAAGGAATACAGCAATTGCAATGAACAATTTATGTTAAAACTTTTACTTTAGGATAGAAACACTTTGTCACTCACCATTCCAGTGTAGCTTCCAATTAGAAGCCTCTGCCTCCCCTGCTTATCCATCAAGTATAAAGCGCATAGTGCACCTGCAAGCAGCACATAGCGAAAACTAAACATTTTCTGGGAATGATGTGAAATTTAGCAGGTTTTGCAAATTGCGTCTCAAGTCATTTGATACCTGCAAAGTTGGTCAGTCCCACATATAAGCTTGCTAAAGCACTGCTTGAGATTCCAACATCTTTGAAAGTCAAGGATGAAAAGTAGAGAACTCCATTTATACCAGCAAGCTGTTGAAGTACAAACAAGGCACCTCCAATGGTGGCAACTGTAGAGAAAGAACAAAGTTGAAGCCTAATTTGGAGGATTAATGATTTTATGTGCATGCTCGTACAACATGCATAACATCAGCACTTTTTGCAGATTATGGCACATTTTACACCAAGAAGTGTGAGTATCCAGCATGTCTGGAAAAACTTAAAACAACAGTGGAAGATATTAACCACGGGTGTCCAGCCTAACAAGTTATAGAGTAACCAAAAATTCATAATGGGTTGTCTTTGAAAACAATCAAAGAACATTACAACTTTCATTAAGTTGGGAAGATGATAATCCAATTAAATGCCAGAAGTCACCTTTATGTGTTCAGCTCTACAAAGTGGAGGCAGCTGTTAAATGTTGCTCAAATTAAATAGCAATCTCACAGAGCTCCAGATACACAGTGTAGCAGAAGGCTCATAATTTATCCCGGAAATGTGCAGTTTTACATTTCAAGCATATTTTCATGATATTCCCCTCAAAACCCCAGAATATAACCCGTAAGAACCCAAGTGACAACTATTAAAGTCAAATCCATCTACTTGAATCAAACAAAGAAATAAACTGGTTTGCAATGCATGGAGATTTTAGGCACCTCAAGGGATCAAAATTAGTACACGAAAACGTAATATATGAAATCAAAACAACCACCTTAAACCTAATAAAGTATCATGTAGTAACAAAAAGACCACCTTCATACAACCTCTAGAGTGTGGTTCCTCTAGGAGTTCCAGCCAACTGCTGTTCAAGTCACCCCCATCATTCTTTATGACAGACTCAAATTCTTTGATAGCTTTATCTACTTCTGATGAACCCCATAAGTTATTGATGACTTTTTTTGCCTCACCGATTCTCCCAGCCTACATATATTTCCCATAGCAAGGTTAGCAGCAGTTCATAGATATAGGAGTTAAAACAGACATGCCATACATAAAAAATTGATACCTTGCATAGCCAGCGAGGGCTCTCAACAGCAAATTGCATACCAAGAGCAAGAATAAATCCTGGAACACTAGCAATATAGAGCATTGTCCTCCACCTGCCAATGTTTGGATCAAAGCATCCAATATGTGAAACATGGATTTATATTTTGGGGGAAAATATATAAACGAGAAACAGCACCAAGGCAGTGCAAGCCATATTTACAAGAGAACAGCATCACAACTATGTCCATCTAAGTTTATAATGAACCTAGCATGCATACTAAAGATTCTGCCTCCTCTATGTAGCATGTGAAGCATGAATATCTATGGTAGTTGCATCATATCTTGCCTACTGCTGGCAATAAACCATTAAAAGGACAAGAAAGTAAAGGGTTGATTTGTCCATAGTCTGATTATGCTCGGATTATAATGTTATCATCGCATATAATGGACAAACTTTCACATAATGAATGACAATGCATGAATTTTTATGCAACAAGTAATAATACATGGACTGTTGTAGAAATTGCCTAGTTTAAGGGCATTTTAGTCTTTAGATTCTCTGATCAATATAGTGCTAAATTAATGATGTGTATTCTTACTCCCATTCAGTCCCATATAAAATAATAGGTCGAATAGCTTACTAAAGACTCATACTTGCATTGATTTGACATTCTGGCCTTCTACTCTATGGAGTTTTCATTCAAACGCCTCAACTTGATTGAAACAAGTCTTTTAGATGTAATCTCACTATATCCAAAAATAATTCTGAGAATGTAAAATAGTGTATCGTGAGAGGAAATAATCCTACATATTGTTGTGTAAATTGTAAGAGAATGGATGAGATATTGTCCATCTCAGAAAATCCAGTCTAGCACTCTAATTGCCTGAATGAAAGATTGAATCACATGCCCTCTCCAAACTACAAGCAAGTTCTTCAACAGAATATCTCTCATACTCTATAGGTATATTTTTGTAGATATACTCTTGAATTTTTGAATTATATTTTGCCGAATCCCCTCACCCATATCCACCAGTACCTACGAATCCTTAAATTTAGATCATGCCAAATCCAACCTCTACATCCATGCCTATATCCGACACCCGAGTCCGAGCAACATAGGTTTCACAAGAAACCAAATGCTATAGAGTTTTATAGCAAGATTAGTTTTTCTTACTCCTCAAACTAAATGACCCTTAAAAGCATTAGAAAATAAAATGAAAAGAGGGAGGAGTATCAACTAATTCATTGCTAGACAACAGCAAAGGTTCTGCTCATCTACATAACATAAGCTAGGATGATTAGAGGTTGAAATGTAAAGGTAATATATGTACTTCAAAAACAGAAAGGCTTCAAACGCATAGATAAAAAATTAGACAGACAACATCTATCTATTTCAGTGCACCAACAAGATCTGTCCCCCAAATGATAAAATTATTCTTAATAAGTCCTAAAATCAATGTAAAAGATGGATCTAGTTTCCAGTAAAGATACTGAGTACCATCACACTTGCAATTTAGGAGCTCTTGCAACAACCAACATAGTTGATTCAAATATATTCCAAAAAAGTTCTGCACATCCTGCAGCATGGGGTTGGTTATGGAAACTGGAAGGTAGTGGGGTAGAAAAAGATAATCATGAGTACTCACCAGTGGGGATCATTTTCTGAGGGAATTGCCAGATAAAGTGACGCAATAATACCAATGCATGTACCAATTTGGCATAATGACCCCAAGGTGCCCCTATAATTCGTTGGAGCAACCTACAACACAAACATTTATGATTATCTAATAAATAAAATGTTTCTGTAATGTCTCTCCGAGTCCCTATAGATATATGAGTGAGCAACAGATATGTGTTATCGAGAAAAAGAATCCCACAAATACTTCCCAAAGCAAATGATCATTATCAAAAAGCCTTATACTCCTCAGAAAAGGATAGCCATGACCAACAAGAAGGGAAAAAAATCATCAGCCCCGGAAAAAAATTCAAGGAAAGAGAGCATAAATCTGTCATCTCTCGGCTGCAGCGATCTTCCAAGATCTTTTAGCATCTCCCATGAAAGATGCCTAATTCCAATTTTTACCTTACGAACTTTTCACTTTTTTCTTCTCCTTCCCGAAAAGGCTATGACACATATTTAAGAAAATGATAAATCTCATCCAAGATTAACACAAGCACACATTTTCCAATCTGGAAAGACAAAAGAAGCCCCAACCACATACTAAGTAGTTTGTTCTGATTTTCCCCTAGTTGCAACAGTCAGACTCACCTCCCCATGCACCCCAGAAATGAACAGAAAAGCCAGATGTTAGTGTGGGTGCTAAAGCATAACTTTTAATTAAATTCCAGAATGAGGTCCTAGATATGAAATTATAAGTAAGAGGCATTACCTCAGAAACATAAATTGGAACTAGTACTGTATTAACACCAATTCCAAGGCCAACAAGGAATCTTCCCAAGAGCATTTCTTCAATGGACTGAGCTTGTGCACTGTCAATTGAAGGACACCAGACATAATAAATGGCAATTATCAATACACAAGGAAATTATTATTCTCCTCTTTACAGTTGTTAGACATAGACAAGAAGGTTTAAAGATTGAATGAGGGTACAACCCTATTTGCAACTGTTAAAACATGTTAGCTTCTTAAGAAATGAAAATCTTACCACCCATCAGTTCCATTTCACACGAGACAATAATTATTTGGAGAGTCAACCTACTTTCCTTATAAATTGTCTTTCTGTAAATACTATTTGTCAAATTGTATCCTAGTCATGGATGACCTAAAAAATAAAATACAAGATGAAGTCCATGGTGTGTGCTATTTGGTTAGTATTGTGCTCATTGATGAGACTAGTGATGGGGTCCACCAAAAGCTTGAATTGTGGAGAGGCTTTTTTTTTTTGGATAAAGTATGGAGAGGCATTTAGATTGTGAGGGGAGGGGGGGGGGGGTGGTTTGCAAAACAAGTTAAACTGAGGAATATAATGTGAAAATAAAATACTAACGAGATTATTTAGCGGATAAATTCTTTTCATAGATGTTTAGTTCATTGGCTTAAAAATGGGTTATACAGGGTTAATAAATAACATTGATTTTGGAGATAAATTTGGAAAAACTTTTATTTTTAGTTTTAACCTAAGGTCTTCTTAAGCACTTTGGAAGAACTTTGAAGAAGGAAATTTTTGACATTTGGTTGTCATGTCCCAAGAGTAATCCTGGGATAACACATACCACATGTCTTATTACAAGAGTAACTATCCTGGGATAACAGATAACACATTGAATGTGGGCATAACATAATATCAAAATTGTGGTATAACTAATCCCAGAATTACTTATATAAAAAAAAATCAAAATTAAGTGATTCTATATTTTATCCTTGGATTATTATCCCTTATCTCAAGAACCAAATAACCACAAAAGATTTTAGGAGAAGTAGGAATGAGACAAAATATATGTTCAGCAAGTTACGTCTGCATAAAAAGAGTGAAGCTGAGGTGCTATCAGATGAGGATATGTTGCCAAAATGCAAACAATTCAAATGTCTAGGGTCGTAGTTCAGAAGAATGGGATGATAGATGAAAATGATACAAATTGAATCAAAATTGGATGGTTGAAATAAAGAAGAGTTGTAAGAGAGCTATTTATAGAAGGATTCCTACCAAAGTTAAAGGTAGATTTTATGAATAGTTATTAAGACCAACAATGTTATATGTAAGTGAGAGTTGGGTTGGTAAAGTCCAACACATCCACAAGATGAGTATCACAAAACATATGGAGATTAGATGGATATGTATTTATACCATATTAAAAATGATCACATTCGCAATAGGTGCAAGTAACACACATTGAGAATAAAATAAGAGAAGATCACCTAAGATGGTTTGTACATGTAACGCGTCGACCTGCAGATGTACCAATTTGGAGGTGTGATACCATGATGAATGAATGTATTATAAGGGGACAAGTTATATGATCTCTTGGAAACATACAGACTTGAGGAAAGATAACCCACATAGAAGAAAAAGATCTACATAGAAGAAAAAGATCTATACATGCGATACCAATTAGTTGGGGATATGTTTTAGTCATCGTAGCATGTTCAACTTGTCTGAAGCTTTTGTAGGAGTCTTTTAGCCCTAGTGGAGATTTGTATGCCAGAACAAACTAAGAGAATTTCTAGTGCTTTTATTTTCATTTGTAATTGTAATTGGAGAAGCATTACAACAACAACAACATTACCCCATTGCCTCAAAGGCAGCCCATTGCAAGGTAAGTGGGGGTCGGATGTACGCAGCCTGACCTCTATGTTTAAAACATAGATCGACTGTTTCTGGATGACCCATGATGAGCGTCGAAAGTTGCATTGACTAACTGCTACT
>JAOTQR010000097.1:17027884-17038359 GCA_025774065.1 Solanum ossicruentum | reverse complement strand
GTTTAAAGAGTCATTTTGCTTTATTCCATCATACCCCAAAGCCAAAAAATAGTAAATCTTTGGCTCCATCCGGCTGTAAAAATCTAATTGGAGAAGCATTGTCAATGAAAAATTCACATAACCAAACCCAAGTTGGGAAGGCATTGTCAATGTTTGGGAAGGCATCCTTGTTGTTGTACTCATTGTCAAATTCTCCATGTCCTGCTCTTTTTGATTACTCAACATTATGCCGAGTGTCATAAAAGGAAATTATTTGTCTATATTCTCTAAAGAAAACGTGACGTAGTAGTACTACTCCTATTTAAGAGGTTCAAATTCTTGAAAAGCATAACTTTGTCTCAATTTTCAAGATAATTTTCCTATGTAAAAGATAAGTTACTTTCTCTCAATTCTAAGACAAGTTTCTATTTAACTACAATTGAAATTTGAACTCTTATCTCAATTAGTATAGCAGTTGAAGAGAAAATATAGATTGACGCTGCGGGAGTAACTTTCTTATAATTTTATAATCCGAAATGTTTTGTTTATGTTCTTCCTAAACCATTAATAAATGTAAATATATTTTCTCAAATGGAATATGAATCAAGGTCCAAATATGCCTAAACATTAGGAAGGTTGATCATATTTGGAATTGTTTTCAGGATAAGAAGAGAATTTTGCACCTTTCAATTGCAAAAATAAAGATAGATAAACAAGCCAAAATGCATGGTATAAATGAATTACCTCATAACTGCCCCAAGAATAAGTGGTACTGTGTCAATTTGAATAGTGTAACGACAACCAAGTTTATCAACAAGGGAACCACAGGCTATGCTTCCAATGAATGCACCACCAATAAATATGCTCACCACAAGTCCTTCAAGAAATGAATTTCCCTCAAACCCAAGCTCTTTGGCAATCGATACAATAGGACCATTCATTACTCTACAGTATACAGCAAAAACTGAAAATTACTCACAAAAGACTAAAAACATACAAATTACTTCAGAAGTTTGCCAGCTGCCATGGAAACAAAATGCTAAAGATTGTAAAACTTAATTCACTATACAAGTTGCAATGGTCAATAGTTGAAGTTTGTTTAGCTAAACTAAAACATTTAAGAGCCACACTAGATGCTTTTTTCAGCGACAATGAAGTGTGTACGCAAATGCAAACATCATTTTTGAATTTCACGATAAGAAACTCGTTCAAATTAGTTCAAGCCTAAGCAATATTTTCAAGTGCAAAAGTATTTTTGTTAGTAGTACTCCCTCCTTTTCATTTGTCTGGTTCTGACTTAGCATAGAAACTAAAACACAATATTTGAATCTTGTGGTCTTAGACCAAGACACATAGAACAAAGACCAAGCTATAATTTCAAACTTTATAGGTTCTGAATTTTACAAAACATTTTGAAGTGATAATAACTGGATTCTAAATGTAACATTGACATATATGTTTAATTAATTAATTATTAATACAAACCATATCCGCATGCAGCCTACTAGCTCAGCCTCTAATGTACCAAAATACCCTTAAATTTCGTGATCTTAAACATGGAAAGTTAGAACTAATGAGTTGTAAAAAAAGGGAAAAGCATTCTTTTCGAAGCAGACAAAAAGGATTGTAAAACAGTCAATCTGAAACAAAGAAAATATCTTTTTTAACAAGGAATAAGAAGAAATATTTATAATTACCCAATGTGATAACCAAATAGGAAATTGGACATTGACGCAGTCAAAACGTGAGGAAAGGCAGGCAACCACCCAAAATCCCCTCCATCACCATCAGCAATAGCCTTTTCCTGTAACAGCTCATCTCCATCATCTGAAAACAAATTGAACTTTTTAGCAATTCAATCTTAAAGAAAGAAACCCAAATAGAATCTAAAGACAGAAGAGTGAATAAGACCTCCATTTTCAGATTTTATATCAGGGGTTTTCTGTTTGCTGCTAGCAGAAACTTTGAGCTCTCTTGAAACTGGAAAAGAGGTTAAATGGAAAAATGGGTATTGTTTATTTCTTCGGAAAGGGTGAAAATAGTGATGTTTTCGATCGAATTGGGGCGTGGAGAAGTATTGAAGAGAGTGAACTGCTACTGCCTGCTGCATTGGATGAAGCTTCTTCTTATTGCATTATGGCAAAAACAGAGAGTTGAATCAATCATTGAAAAATATCTCACGGGTCTGGTGACACTTCCGGGTTTGGATCCGGGTCAAGTGAAAAGATGGCGATTTTAGGACAGCCCAATTTCATTATTTTTTGAAAAAATTATACAAATACACTACTTTTGTTTATATAATTACATGTAGTCTCATTTGTCCAAAATTATTACAGAAATCTCCTTTTCTTATTCTCTCTCTCATGTTTACTGATTAAAGAAAATTCATATCCCCAAGATAATGATGCCTAACTGACAGTGAGATAAATTGAATAGATAAAAAGAAATATTAGTGGAGTTCTCCGAGACTTGATCTAAAACCCTTAAAACCCTAGTTTCGTCGGAAAATGGTCAACATGGTCGATGGGTAGCCGCCAACGGTGGCTGCCAGATTATAGGAGGATGGGGATTTGCCTCGTCACGAAGAGAAGAGAAGTTACGCGGATGTAGCACCAACAGGGCAGAGAAGTTATGCGAATATATCTCAAGAGATAGATAATTCTAGGAGAAGAATTAGGATGGAGAATGCTAAGGTGAATTGCTCGGAGAAGATCTGGCTTTTTTGGAGTGGGGATTGGGAAGTGGAGATCATCTCAGACACCATCCAACAAATCCAAATCAAATTCACACATACAACTACTCAACAAAAAGTAATGATTACATTTGTCTATGCTAGATGTAGTGCATTGGAAAGACTTAAACTATAGGAGGACATCACATTGGGTGGTTGAAGATTGTTTGATTCCATGACTAGTGGGAGGAGATTTTAATGTGAACCTGTCGGATAGTGAGAAGCTTGGGGGACTCACAGTCAGCCATAGGGAAACTGCAGATTTCTCACAGTGTTGTAGATTCATACCTCACAGAGTTGCTATTTTCTGGAAGCTTGTATACCTGGTGAAATGGGAGAACAGGGAATGACAACATATTTGAAAGATTGAATAGTGATTTTGGCAATGACTTATTTTGGTCTGAGTGTAACCAAAGTGACGTGATCGGATCAGATCATACTCTTTATATGTGGTCTGCAAGTCAGGACATACAACAATAAAGAAACCTTCAGGTTTCTAAATTTTTGATCCAGTCATCACTCTTTTGAGGAGGTGATCAAAAAGAATTGGGAGGTTTTTGTGGAGGGGACCCTTTTCATGGTTCTACATGAAGAGCTCAACAGGGTGAAGAGGAGCCTGGAGGTATGGTGTAGGAAGGTTGTCACTATGGAGGATTTGGTCAGAATAAAAGAGATGCATCTAGAGTTCGATCCATCTGAGGAAAACAAGGCAATATTGAGAAAGGTAGTTGCTATACTACGAAGATATCATAAGTATGAAGAGGACATTTGGAAGCAAAAGACAAACATGCACTGGTTTAAAGAAGGAGATAGGAACACTATGTTCTTTCATTTTCATGTTAAGGGTAAAAGAAAAGGATTGTGGATTCAGAACATAGAAGATGAGCAAGGTAATGTACTCAATTTAGACCAGGAAATTGGTGAGAAAGCAGTCAGGATCTTCCAAAATCAATTTAAGCAAGCTAGTCAGCAGCAGAATTTTGAGTATATTAACTGTACCCCAAGAATTTTTATAAAGAAGGATAGAATCAACATGATAGTGGCCTGATGAAACAGAGATAAGGGTTGTTGTGTTGATCTCAACAAAAATAGTGCAAGTGGAATTGATGGGTCTCAAGTGCATTTTTTCAGAACTGTTGGGAAATAGTGAAACAAGAAGTGGTCAAAAATAGTGTTGTTATTCTTTTGTGGGGCTGAATTACCAAGATACATCACTTATATTACTTTGGTTTTGATACCAAAGAAGGGGGTGGTCAGATCTTTTGGTGATTTAACACCAATAAGCTTGAGTACCTTTTTGAATAAGGTGGTTTCAAAAGTGCTGCAGGGGAGAATAGACAAAGTGATGCATAAGATTATTTCCTCCGATCAGACTGGATTCATGAAAAGGAGGAGTATTTCAGAGAATGTACTTCTGACTCAGGAGATTATAAAGGATATCAATAAAAAGACTACGCCTATTAATATGATGGTCAAGCTAGATATGGCAAAGGCATATGATAGGATATTTTGGGTATTCTTAACCAAGATCATGAGGAACTTTGGATTTGGGGAGAATAATTGATATGGTATGGAGAATTCTATTAACAATTGATACTCTATTCTTATTAATGGACAGTCTCATGGCTTCTTCCCTTTCACAAGGGGGGTGAAGCAAGGAGATCCTCTTTCTCCTATATTCTTTATTATAGGGGCTGAAGTTATGTCCAAGTCTCTGAACAGGTTGAATGTGCAACATAATTTCATTGGGTATAGGCTTTCTAGATGGAGTGAGAGGATTAATCATCTGTTTTATGTAGATGATACAATTCTCTTTTGTTCTGCTGATAAAAAATCTGTTAGAAGAATGATGCAAGTCCTAAGGAATTATGAGAATGTCTCTGGTCAGTTAATAAACCAGAAGAAAAGCTTTTTTTTATCTTCATGATAAATCCCCTGTTGCAATGGGTCATAAGTTAAGAAGAAGGACAGGGATTGGGCAAAGTATGTTTCCTTTTACATATCTAGGATGTCCAATTTTCTATGAAAGGAAGAAAAAAGAGTACTTTGAGGGATCAGTTAAAAAGGTGACTGCTAGGATTGACTCATGGAAGAGTAAGACTCATGGAAGAGTAAGGTATTATCAGCTGGGGGAAAATATACATTGGTCAAACATGTACTACAATCTCTTTCAATATATCAGTTATCTGTGATGAATCCACCAAAAGAAATAGTTAACTTCATACAGTCAATTATTGTTAAATTCTTCTGGTACAATAATGGAAAAATAAAAGGCAAGCATTGAGTGGCATGGGATACATTATGTTTTTCACTGGATGAAGGGGGCATTGGGTTCAGATCCTTGCATCATATTATGGATGCCCTATTTGTATAATTATGGTGAAATTTCAGGACTAGCATAGACTCATTATGGGGTATATATACATGGAATAAATACTGTAAGAAGCATCACCCTGTGATTGTTAATGAGTTTGGTGCTTCTCATGTTTGAAAGAAGATGATACATGTAAGAGAGCTGGTGGAGCATAATATTTAGTGGCAGTTAAAGGATAGTAACTCTAGTTTCTGGTTTGACAACTGGACTAAGCTGGGAGCTTTATATTACATTGAACTACAAGCTACTCAAAGAAGGAAATGGACATTAATTACTTTATTATGGGAAAGTCTAGGATAGGCAAAAGATGGCATCATGTTTATCTGACCCAGAGATTATGGGCTACATCTGTGATATGGTCAAACCACCCAGTATAGGAGAGATTCCGGACGAGGTATGGTGGATGAGCAGCAACTCAAGAGGCTTTTCAGTTAAAACAACTTGGGAAAATATTAGGACTAAGAAGAGGAAGAGAGAGATTGATATACAATTATGGGTAAAAGGAATCCTTTTCAAAATTAATTTCTTCTTTTAAAAGGCTTGAAAGGGCAAAATTGCAACAGTAATAATTTAAAGAGGATGGGTATTTACTTGGCTTTACAGTGTCAACGTTGTGAAGGGGGCCTGTAGAAAACTATAAAGCATATATTTTTCACAGCACCAGCTGCCAAGGAGATATGGTCTTACTTTATAAGATCTGCTGGTATTATATTAGAAAGGCTTGATCATCAATCAATGATTCAGCAATGGTGAAGTAGGGGGGAATCACAGAGGCTGCAACATGTTTACAATGGAATTCTTGCCTTAATTTGTTGAGAACTTTGGAAGAGGCAAAATAACAGAGGACGTGGAGGTGATACCTCCCTTAATACCATGATTCACAACATTTAGGCTAATATATATTATCTGATTATGACATTATATCCTCAACTGAAGATACTGTATTTGGCTTGGAATGAGGTCATAAAGATACTAGGGGAGTTTAAACACAGATATATGACTTGGTTGTCAAGTGGCCCCTCCCATCTGTGGGACATCAGAAATACAACACAGATGGGACTAGTAGAGGAAATCCAGGGCCTAGTTCATATGGATTCTGTATAAAAGGCCATACAGGCAATCTATGTTATGCATAAGCTGGAATAAATGGTCCCATAATCAATATTCAAGAAGAGGCAATAACAATGTTGAAGGCTGTAGATATTGGGAAGCAGAGAAACATGCTACAAAGACCCTGTAAAGAGAGTCACTAGTTATGCTTAACATTATTAAAGGAAATTGGACGATTTCGTGGGTAATTATTGAAATTTTGGAGAAAATACAGAAGCAAATACATCACCAGAGCATCCTCATTCAACATATATATAGTGAAGGGAATCAGTTAGCAGATTTCATTGTAAATGAGGCTGCAGATGATGAGGCAACCCTAGTATATACACAATTTCAATAATTATCAAAAAAGCAAAGCAAATCCTTAACATTGACAAAGCTCAGATACCAAATATTAGGATTAGAGCTAAACCTACCCAGTTGCAACATAATTAACAAAAGTGCCTGAGTTGAAAGTATATGTACAATATCGGCTATAATAGCAGTAATAGTGTTGCATCGAAAAGGGGCCATGGGAGGACACACAAAAGAGATACATCAAGGGTTACGGAAGGTGTTCAACATAGACGGCTAAATTCGAATCCAAATAAAAGGTGAAGTGTCATCCACCACCAAGAGAGGAAGAAAGACCGAGCATCTACATAGCAATCAAGTCAGAAAAATAAGGGCAGATGCAGGCAAACACAAAGAAACTATAAATACCTGGAAGAAGTTAAAACCTAGAAGAAGATCGACGTCAAATTTGCGTTGAGCATGTCCTCTTCTGAAAAGGTGATAGCTGTGGTTGGCTTTGCTCTTTTCGAGAAGGATGATAAGGACCACTAGTAGGACAAAACATAGGAATCGTCGGCGATGGCAAGGAGGAGACACCATCGACAGCAGTTGCAGAGCCATTGAGAAATGGAAAGTGTATTCGAGAAGATGACCTTTCCAATTTCTAGTTTTCTTTAATGCTAAGTTTACTATAGTTACAAACATATACAATGTATAGACATTTTTCATTTGGTTTTGCTTAATTAATTAATAAAAAGTGGTCCCCACCATAAAGTTAATTTTTATAAAAATGATGACTGACACCTATTTTAATGTTGTCAGTTCAGTCTTTTCAAACAATTAAAATTATTAATGTTGTTTGAATTTATTTTGAATTTCACTTCCTCAAATAAGGGGTATGTGAGAAGTTTCCCCCTCTTTCTCTTTTCTTATTCGCATTTCTTGCCATAATTTTTCTCTCAATTGTTTTTCTATGAAGCGTATTCACAAAAAAAAAATAGCTTCTAGTCATTCACTTATAGAAGAACATAGCAACGCATTACCAAATTCCAATACTATTAGCCACCATGAAGGTATTGAACCAACCGACGAATTGCGTCAGTCTGATGTTACTAGTGAACAAGTCGATGTTTTAGAAGATGGCCCCAATAATAATAGAAGCAAGAATAATAAATGTTTAGTGGTCAAGAAGAAGAAGGCTTCTAAGGTTGAAGTGTCCAAGGCGGAAAAAAATGAAGAAGGTTGTTGGATCCACATCCAAAATCTATAGTGGTGAAGGTTCTTCAAAAAAAAAGAGTAATATCGTTGTCAGTCTGGCAGTCTCTGCCAGAGGTTCAAATTTTATGTTGTTTTCATTTGTATATTATTGTTGTAGTTAGTGTTTGTACCATCATCTGTACCAAGAACTAAATTGTCGTTTTTTTTTCAGAATGTTCGTGCAAAATATTAATGAGAAGGAGTACCTTTCATTTTTTGTATCATGCAATACTTTTAGCGGTGTTCTTGTGGTGCAATATGATTTGTATCACTACCAATGTGTTGATACTGCATGACCTTATTGAGAGTGACCATAACACTTTTTGTATCATAAAACGTATATGTATCACCCTGTTTATTTTTAGATGAAACAGTTGTTATGAATGCTGTATCATAGAGTGACAACAAGCTTTTTTGTATCATAAAGCATATATGTATCATGCTGTATTTTTTCTTGAAGCAGTATATATGCATGTTGTATCATGAAGTGGCAGTGTCCCCTTTTTGTATTAGAAATCATATATGTATCATGTTATTCTCTTTTTGTCACGAAGTTGTTGATATGAATCTTGTATCATAGTTGTTTACATTTTTTTTCGTATCAATCAGTTGGTATAATATTTATAATTTATTGTATGATACTGTTAGAGAATCAATTACTTTAAATCATTCTATACTTTTTATAAAAAATATAAAACAAGTGTATCACTAATTTTTATCAAATGTATTATTTATTTGCAATATGATCTGTATTAAAAACTTTGTTCTTTTTTTTTTTTGTTACTGATACTGCCAAACTTTAATAGAAGTATTAACAATTTTTTTTGTATCATGACGTATTTAAGTATTAGTGAATTTATTTTTATAAAAACAGTTATTATAATATGTAATGACAATATCGACGTCAATTACTTTCGCAGGACATATATATCATTATTGTGAAAATACTGCCGTGAAAAGGCTAAAGAAGGCTATATAAGCGAAAATGATGATCCTTCGAGGCTCAGGGGTTATCACATCCTCCTGATTCAAAGAAATTGGTTAACATAGAATAGTATTCTACTTTGGATATTGGTCTATTCTGCATTGCATTTGTTGGACATGGTATTATAGATGTGTATGTTTTGTAAATACTTTAATATTTACTTAATGTTTTACTTTTGTCAGTTTTGATATTTATGCTTTTGTTTGGAATATACTATCTAATTTTCTTTTAAAGAATGGAAGTATCAGTACATATTTGTGACAAGTGCATATCTGATACATCTTTTTGCTTTGTGAAAATACATTGTCCAATACGATTTTTAAAGAATAGAAGTATTAGTACATATTTTGACGACAAGTGTATGTGTGATACATCTTTTTGTTTCATGAAATACATGCATAAATCTATATTTTTTTGTTTTAATCTTTACACGAAATACAGATACATAAAATCACAAAGGTTACAGCTAATTCAATTTGAATTTTTCAAACTGCATTATTTGTGTACAAATTTAAGAATTATAGTATCAATACTGCATCGAAGTATACTGGACGCTCACATAGACAGGTCTGATATCTATATTTTTTTCTACCACACATTTAATGATACATGAATATAGCTCAAAATTACAAACTGTATTTGTCCGTGATATAAATTCAACAATTATGGTATCAGAACTGTATTTATCTAGCTCAATAATTAGCACAATTACGTATCAATATGTGCGTTGTAAGCTATAGTTTTCAATATCCTCACACTAACTACTAACACGAATAACATCGCTCATATTGTAATTATTAAGGTATCACCTACTATTAATTTGTAATTTTCAAGTATGAATATATGACAACTTCAGATTCCGATACGTATAAGTTTGGTTAGAGGTATTGATACGTCCATTTTTATTCCATCACACGACTGCTGATAGATAATATATCATAGATGTAACATTTTTATTCCATCGCACGGTTACTGATACATAACATATCATAGATGTTATGATGTTGACACAACATGTTCCTAATATAATACAAGAAATATATGTATGGAATGTTATCTCATTTATCATATACATATTTAAATTTGTATTAGCCCTTTTAGAATTTATGCTTCAGACGGAATATATATGTTCTTCTATTGCTCCCTTCACGGTTAAATCGCGCACAATTACAAATGTACTGATACATGGATGAATCACAACAACCAACAAAAAAGAGGAAAAAGAAAGACGTCTGACACAAAAACAAAAGGATGCTTCAATAACTAAGAACAGATACACAAAATTATTCAATATCGATTGTTGATACTTATTTGTCTCCCTCTCGTGCTGACACATGTTATCACGAAAAATGACTTTTTGAAAAGAAAATTATTTGAAAATCAAGAATCGATTTAAACTCAATTAATTTGAGACAAACCCAATTCTCGAAATTCGAAAAGACACAGAATCGCCACCTAATTTTGCGGATAATTAGGAAATCATTAAATATTTTAAAAGACCTAACAGAAAAATCTTTTAAAATTCAGAAAAACAGGTTCGGGTTTACATTTCCACTTCGAGAAGGTTTTACGCACTCGAAATGGCCGCTAAATGCAGTTATCCAGCGATTAAGTGATTTGACTAACTTTTGACTTGACAAAGGTTGACTGATTTTGAAATTTTGGTTGATTTTGAATTTTTTTTACTCGACTTGAAAAGATTTGACTAGACTCAACTAAACTGAAAATAATTAACTAAACTTGAAAAAATTGACCAAAATTTTGAA
>JAOTQR010000097.1:17010667-17027784 GCA_025774065.1 Solanum ossicruentum | reverse complement strand
GTAATATAGAATACCGGTACCCCTAACACTCCAACCAAACCCCCACAACTACAACCTGCATAAAATAATTAGCAAGAAATAATCCATAACACTTAACAGGTAGCAACAACAAGAACAAGTACACAATCAATCAACAATATCAATAATACATATGAGGACTTAGGCCTCCATATCACACTTCTTTGAGAGACAGGTTATTTGAAATTGAGTCTATTAAATTATTTTAACATGTTTTCTTTCATTATTATCGTGCCGGAATGTGGTAATCGATCCAAAATATATATATAGATATGTATCAGAACGTGATACCCGATCCTATAATATATATGTATCGGAACGTGACACCCGATCCCATAATATATATGCCGGAACGTGACAATCGATCCTATAATATATATTGTCAGAACCTGACACTCGATCCTATAATATATATGTGTCGGAACATGACATCCGATCCTATAATGTATGTGTCAAAAACGTGACACCTGATCCTATAATATATGTGTCAGAACGTGACACCCGATCCTATAATATATATGTGTCGGAACGTGACACCTGATCCTATAATATATATGTGTCGGAACATGACACCCGATCCTATAATATATATGTGTCGGAATGTGACATCCGATCCAGTATATGTAATTAATTATTCTTTATCATTACTTCTCACTTCATTACCAATGTTTCATTAAGTCTTCTTTATTCAAGGCATCACCTTGAGAAATCAAGTTCAAGATTTTTATGGGTTTCATGGTCTTGGGATTGCAGATCAATCACAACGATATATCAGTCAACTAAACCACGACAATTAAGTGCATAGAAAATATTGCAGCTTTACTCAATGACTATCAATCACTATTAAGAGTTTCTCTATTAGATAGAACAAACCATAACCTACTACATGTATTGGGGTATATGGAAGAACAATTCCATACTCTGGGTAGCCTTTACATACCAATAAATATTGCCATATTCTCGATCTCAATACCATCATAACCTTAACAACATTCACATCTAAAGGTAAGTATCACTTCGATATCCATAACAAATAATTACTTTTTCACATATAATAAACCTCCATCAATAATTCACAAGTCATATATCAGCATAGGGTAATTACCTAATTCAAAATATTTTCATCAAAGCCTACATAAATCATTCTCAACACCTCACACAAGAAGCACAAGATTCTATATATTTAAAGAAAGGTTAAGAAATTCATTTGCCTTATATAAAGTCTCGAATTATGTCAATTCCGAAGGTTTTCCCTTTCTATGATACTCCAATTCACCAAAATCTATTCAAATATAGCATCATAATTATATAATGAATCTAACAACACTAAAATCAATTAATTTGAGTGAAAAGGGTAAACTTTCCAAAAATTTTATCGTCAGAAAAATACTGTCGAAATCTGAAAATTTATACATGAAAATGTTCCCCAAGTGATAAAGAATTCAACGGTGAAAACCAATTCAAAAACGGAGCTACTATGAGGAAGAAATCGCATGTTAAAATTTTTGGAATATATTAAAAATGCAACAGCAAGATCATGAATTTGACCTCAAACGACGCACCAAAATCATCCAGTGAGGGTCCGTCAGGTCCGCGATGCGCTCCGGGCGCGGACCTTCAAACAACTCTGCACCCAATCACTAAAATAGTTATAACTTTCTACTCCAAACTCTGATTAACGTGAAATCAGATGAGCTGGAAATCTGATTCGAATATCTTCGATTTGGTATATTATAGGTCATCTAACTCATTATACTTTAGGAGATATGACCATTTGAAATTGACCCTTCTATCGACTCATATGAAAACTTAGTTGTTAGAAATTTTTTGAACTTGGTTTGATGTAAAATATCCCTTATGACTCTAAATCACACCTAATATACTTTAAATACTTAGGAATTAATCCTAGAACGTATATACAACTTACAAGTCATTGGTTCATCTAACTTTTATAAAAACATACATTAGAACTACGACCTCATATCAGTTCCAATTCTATTCCCATATTAAGAAATTGACTTTAACATCTATGCTCAATTAAGAATTCTCAATTAAAATCCTATATCATATGAAGGATGACTCGATTTTAGCTTAAAAAAATTGGAGTGTTACATCCTATTCGCTCATATTGGGGGATGCAAAATTAATCTATATTTTTAGTGCTTAAGTTAATTATATGTATTTTAGATTGTTACATCATCGGTCCATAACTCATAAGAAAGGGAAGTAATTGATTTGAAAGTTATTTTATCCAATATATAGGCTTTCATTAATTATGCATCTTTTAAAAAAATATAGGTAAATTTGTCTCAACATCATAAATCTTATTAGGTTCAATGATATTTTATTCTTGCTTTCTGTTATATCATTTTGTTGAGGAGTATAAGGAATAGTTAATTGTGTGGCATGTCTTTCTCATTATAGAATTATCAAATTATTTTCATAAATATTCACCAAATTCAATTATTCTGAAAGTCTTTATATTCTTATCTAATTAGTTTCTAATTTCATCCGTATAACTTCTAAAGGACTCAAGAGTATCAAATTTATGAGAAATCAAATCATAATCAAAGCGCATGAATCCTCAATAAATATTTAATGAAATATAAGGTAATAGACCTTGCTTTCATATTCAATAATTGGAACACATATACTATAATGTATTAATTCAGCTGCTCTCTTAATCTTCTCCAACAAGACATCAGTTTTCATATTTTGGCATTTCAATTTTTATTTTAAGAGAAAAATAAGTTTTTTTTTCTTTGCCAATCTATTTATTCAATCTTGCTCTATATGATCAAATCTCACATGTCATATGCAATAACATATGCATCATTATTACCAGAATAAAATGACATTTACCCACCAATCAACTTAGCTGTTATAAATTAAAGGATTATCATATAAAACGACAAAACACAATAATCATAACTTGAAGTACGTACTTCGTATTTATTCTTGTTCATTCATATCTAAATTAAAAATAAGAAAATAATAAAAATGACTAAAGTATTCAATGTGATAAAATATGACACAATCAGTAGAAGATAAAATTATGTTTAAGGATCATTTAGACGTGAATTAGTTCTATACCCTCATAAAATAAATTCTTATTCTCTAAAGATACTTATTTGTTTAATGACACGTAAGAACAGAAATCAAGCGATTTGAGATTTTTATTCTTTGCAAATATGTTAGTTCCTTTTTTTAAAACAAAAAGAATAAGGGAAAATCACAGGAATATATATGTATTGCAGTCTACATAGAGAATACCAATTGAAATTGTGTAAGTATATCTAATCAAAGAAGGATCAAAAGATCTAGTTTCTTTAAAGATCAGTACTTTGATTTTGACTCTTGAAATCTTGAAGATCAGACAACATGACAAAGTCATACTTGTGAAACATCAACTAATATGATGTCACAATTCAACCAACGACAGTTGGACTATTCTTATCAACAGTGATATCGATATTCACATTGAAATTTAATTATATTCAAATTCGTCCTAGAATTCATTCGCAGAAAAATATTCTTTATCAAAGATTTTTCGTACTCAATGCTAACTTAAATTTGAGACTTAATTAGCAGAGAAGTAGCTCTATTCACTGCACCATATTCATATTCTTTTATTTGATAATTGTCCTTTGGTTAATGAAAAAAAGAGAGTGATTCTTTTTTCACTCTTAATTCTTGTGGATCTCTTTTTTATTTATTTTTTCTTGTCTTATTTAAGATACAAAATGACTTTCATTGATTTTGAAAATTTTTTTATTTTCCTTTAGACTGAATTGCCTTTCATAAAATTAGGTCTTAGGTTTTATTCACATTCCAAAAGTTAGCTCAAAGGAAGGAGGATTGTCCAAAGTCTTATAAAGAGTCCACTCATCCTATTAATCATTAATGCGGAACTTTTTTTTATTCTTCTTATGCCCGGTGCTTAACATTGGTGCATGGTTTTTCGAGGGCTCAACATTGGGTAAGATGGATCTTGCTCTGATACCATGTAAAATTCATACTCAAAAACTAGCTCAAATAAAGGAAGGATGATTGTCCAAGCCTTATAAAGAGTCCACTCAACTTATTAATCAGCAATGTAAAACTTTCTTTTAATCTTCAACATCTTTCCTTGAGGATTGTAAAGAAGCATTAAACAGAATGATCTTGTGCATATGAAAATTGGACTGGCAAGACAAAACGGATCCATTGGCTACCCCTGTGCACAGTCCGAAATTACACTATGAAATAACTTTTTGGTAAAAAAAAAATATTCACATGAGCAATTTACGATCCAAACTAGTATCTAATAAATAGATGGTAACAACATTATTTATGGACAAATTAATAAGCATCAATTAAAAAAGAAAAGATCACTTGCAGCCATGCATGTTAGGCAACATACTCCATTTTTCCCTCCTTGGAAAACAAAAAGAAAAAAGCATAGTGTCCCCTGGATTTATGGTGGATTTGGATGTGTCACTAAAACGACTTCACCGACACCTTCTAATTTTCTCCCATAGCATTTATAGGAGCACCACTATTTTTGTTTTCTTACCATTTTTTAAATGAGCTCTCCTTTTCAAATTCCAACATTTTTCTTATTTTACTCGCTTTGTTTTGTGAGAAAAACAATTTAATTATGATCGTGAATTTAATCATAAAATACCATCCCATGCCAAGATGAGTGTTCACTTTTGGAACTAAAGGAAAAAGCTAGCATTCTATTTCCACTTTACTTTTATATTAAAGAACTACTTTTTAATAGAGCTTAATGCTCAAGAAAAAACTAATACATAGGGGAAATTTAATAAATTAAACACCTATTTATTATTTTTCTTAATAAACATTAAATGAATTAAGATGGCATTTATTTTGAAATTAAAAAGATAGTATTTGTTTAAATCTCAGAAACCAAAAGGTACAGGTATCACGTAATTAAATAAAAGGAGTAATAAAATAACAATTTTCAGAAAAGAGGATTCAACTAAGTTTCTTCACGTTATATGCTCAAATTTTAAGCGTGCATTAATATTAAGCATCCCCAATCATTCTTATTAGAATAGTAAAATAAATAAATGTGCCTTTTCTTTTTTGGCCTGTTGAAGAGGGAAAAAAAGGAGTACGTGTACTATAGTTTAAATTTGAAATGAAAAAAGAGCTTATTTTTAGTCTTTCATGTTATGATTTGGTCTGCCGGGAACAACACACATCTTAGTTTCAGATTGTGCGTTCAGTATGAAGAAAAAAATGTTGTTTAAAAAATGCATTTCAGAAAAGAAAAGGTGATTTTCTTATTTTGTTTTGTTGTGCGATGCTTAAGTAATATATATATATATATTATTTTAAAAATATTTATATATAATTTAGATAAATATTATGAGAGTAAGTTGAGTCCTTGTGTTCGACCTAACATATTGATTTTGATTCAAACTCTAAATTTGTAGCAAAGAATATATTAAAAAATTAATTTTAAACATTATTTAAAAATTAATCAAAAGTCCAAACTCATAAACTTTAAAATCGATCTCAAAATAGTTATGTTAAATTTGTTCTATGAAAAAGTTGAATTTTTTTTTTCCCTCCAGAACATGCACACACCCTATGCAGCTAAAAATGATTTTAAAAAGGAGCTTAATTATTTTTTGTTCTCCTGTTATCATTTGGTCTGCTGGAGTGACATGATGTCTCATGGCCTAACTTGAGTCAGTTATGCCATAATGCTTGTAACTACCAAATTAAACTGTTGAATCAAAATCTTTTCTCTTTTTTCCTTTTTTTTTTTAATCAAATTAGGTCCACCATTCTTGTATAATTTTGACTTTTTGAAGAAAGGGTCAAATTTTGTAAAAATAATATTGAACCCTCATTTTCAAATACCTTAATCTTCGTCCTAATTATCGGAGAATAAATACTCTTTACTTTCACTTTTTAGTTCAAATTCAGTAAACTTCAAGTTAAATTAAATTACGTAAATTTAATATTTGAGATCTAAAATTTAGATGGTTGAAAATTATATGAAAAATGTTATAAATTGTAATCATTTTTATATTAATATGATATGATGAAAAATACATCTTAAAATATTGGTCAAAATTTATATAGTTTAACCTCGATAAGTGAAATAGGGACAAGTACACAATAACAAAAGTAGTATCGTATTTACTTTTATTTTATATAATCTTAGTTTATGCCGTAATGTACTACTATTTGAATAGAGTATGAATTAATTTTAGGATGAAGTGACTTATGAAAAATACAAGGAAACAGTTTTAAAAAATAGATAAACATCGTGTCATAATTGTTTATTTGGATACTGTATATGCTTGATTCTAAACGTTTTTATTGTTTTGCTAGTTTAATTAATTTAAACCCTACTATTTTAGTTGGTTGTTGAATGGCGAGGAGAGTGGCAGATTCAAAATTTTTGTGATGGTACTTTAACTAATTCAATATCTAATCTTCTGTTTAGAAGATTCAAAATCTATACACTAAAATTAAGAAATAATAATTTATATATACAATATAATTATTTGTTAAGGGAATCAAGTGACCCCTATATTCGCTCCTAAATGCACCCTACACTATCAATGTGAATATCACTAATAAGATTTATTTTTCATCGGACATAACAAAAATTAAAAAATATTTTCCTTTTAATTATATTTGATGAGAAGATAAGTGAGAGTAACATAGTATCTTTTAGTAGTTAAGAGCAACACTTAAATTACATACTATATTACTAATAAGGGTGTGGTAGAGTGATAACTACTCCTTTACTCTTAATCAAGGCCTTGGGTTCGAGCATGAGTACAGAGTCATTTTTGTTTAGGAAGATTGGATACAGAGTCGTCTTTGTTAGGAAGCGTTTTAACTTCAATGTGAGACTCTTCTGTAAATCTAAATTAGTCAGACTCCAATATAAATACCGAATATCGAATGCAAAAGCCAAAAAATAAAAATAAAAATTACATACTAAATTGACACGGAATGTTGTCAATTCATTAAAATCAGAAGCTTGTCTTCCGCTTACTAAAAAATATGGTATATCTACACAATTTCCGCATGGGTTGCATGCCAATAAATAATACAAATTCTTGTTTCAATTTATTTGACCCATTTTTTAATTCATTTAAATGAATAATACTTCTTCCATATCAATTTGTTTGAGTTATCATTTTTTTCTTTTAGATAGTTTCAAAAGGAGCAATTTTTTCCCTTTTTAGCACTTATTTAATTTCAACTTTCTATATATATATATCTATATATATATTTAAGATCAAAAAATTAATTAAATAATATTTTCGTATATTTGATATATTTTTTATTTTAAATCATAAGATTTAATTTTTTCTTATTTTGCTTTTTTAAACTTTGTACAAAGTTAAAATATGTCAAATAAATTAAATCTTGAGAAGTGTATAAATACTGTATCGTACCAATATTGTGTCGGCAGCATTATTCAAAGAGGGGACTACAACTGAATTTTTCTTTAAGTGTAACATTTTGGCAGTAGATTTTCACTTTGTTGACAAAAGGCCAAGTTCATGTAACATTATTATTGTTCCACATACATGTATTTTGCTTGTACATATATAGAATGTTTTTACCGCCAAAAGGATTGGGTGCAACAGTTTCCCTTAATCAGAGGTCTTGAGTTCAACTCTTGAAAATAAAAAAATTGTTGATAGGGAATATTTCTCTCAAAATGGTGATCAAATAATCAAAAAAAGTCAAGTGGAGCGCTTTGCGTGTCCGACCTAGTGGAAGAAAGAGTTGAAGAAGCCGTACGCGACACGAATCCAAATATAGTCGAACTCCAATGTGAACACCAGATACCAATAGAAAAAAAAAATAGAATGTGTCTTCTAATTTATTTATTTATTGTTGATTTTATCCTCCCAATTCATGCATAAATTAAAGGAAGAGGTTATTCTTTCCCCGTGTATGAAATTTCTGTATACAAACAAATCCTGGTCAATTACCACTATTTCAAACTTAATTTCATGTGCAAAGACAGATCATATCTGGGATATAAATTTAACCAATTAGATATTATCAGTTTTACCAAGTGATCAATTACTAATAATTATCACTAAAATTAGCTATAATTAGGGTTGCAAAATTAGCTCATAAAAATATAACTTGTTCAGCTTAATCTAACTATTTTTAACTCTTGTACTTGTAATCATCTATGTGAGTCGTATAAATTTTTCTTATATCAAGAATTCATTTGGTCACTGGTTTGGAGGCGAGTTATTCAAGTACTAAATCATGCACAAGTAATGCCATGTTTAATAGCTCGTATGTATAAAATTCATATAACATTTGATTAATAATAATAATAATAATAATATATATATATATATATTATGAAGAAGTTTATGGAGCATTACTTTATACAAATAAAGATGCAATTACTCATACATAAATAATTAAACCACGCATTGTTAATATGGCATAACTCTAATCGACTATTGAACGACTGGTACTGTTTTATGTGTATAATTTAAACTCATTCCAAAGAGTGTATTGGATGAATTTTCTTCTCTAATTTTACTCAAGAAACCCCAACTTCTTTGTCATTTTTCCTTGTTAAATCAACACCTACGCAGTACAGTCTAAGGAGATTACAGTACTACTTTTTAAAGTGACAATGGAATTAGGTCTAGCCAAAAATCAAGGACAAGAATCACGTTGGGAAAAAGTTAAAGTGGTCTATTTCTGTTATATTCTATTTTCTCCGTTTCAATTTATTTTTCTATTTTCATCTCAACATGAAGCATAAAAAGTAGATAATACTTTTAAAATTTTATAATCTTAAATAAAACAATACATTATAATATTAAAATATTATGATATTAAATATATCACATTGCAAATTAAACTTGAAAAGTTGTCCATAACAAGCATATTTTTTTTAAATGTGACAAATTGAAACATATGGGAGTATTCATCAATAATACTAAAGAGTGACATGTGGATCACGAACATAGAAAAATAAACATAATATAATAAATATATTTTTTAATTTAGTTTTGACTAACATCTATATTTTTAACTTTGGATATAATTAGATAGACATTTAAACTTATAAGAATATAAAATTAAATAAATAAATATATATATATCTAATATGACATAATACACGTAAAATACAATACAAGACACAAAATATTTATTTATACATTGATAAAATTGTAGATCATAATCGTCGATGGATAAAACTAAACGACGGGGATCATAAATATTGTAGCTTTCCATTTTCAAAACCAACAAAATTCAAGTAACAAGCCGTTACAACGTTAGTATTTTAACCCCCATGCCCTTCCACACAACCCCCAACAAGAATTTTTATCTCATTTAAAGGAAAGTGCCACAGTAGACCAGACTATACAATACAGATCCCAATTCAAGAAACAGAGCACATTTTTACTTAGAGCTTCTCCTTTTCCTTCACTCCTAAAACCTCTTTAGGAGTGACAGTAGAAGGAGAAAGAACTAAATCCATTTTCATCATGAAGAATTGCTGTTTTCTGCACCATTTTTCTCTTCTTCTTTCACTCTCCACCATTTTTTCTTCTTATGCTGCTGCTGCAACTTTTGATTATGCAGATGCTCTTTCCAAGAGTCTTCTTTACTTTGAAGCTCAAAGGTCCGGTCGATTACCTTACAACCAACGAGTCACTTGGCGTGACCATTCTGGCTTAACTGATGGTCTAGAAGAAGGGGTATGTAATAAAGATTTGATTTTTATGTAAAATTTGGGGAAATTAATGATTTGGAATTAACAATGTAGGTGGATTTGGTTGGAGGGTACTATGATGCTGGTGACCATGTGAAATTTGGTCTACCCATGGCATTCACAGTGACAATGTTGTCATGGAGTGTTATTGAATATGGTGAAGAAATTTCTTATGTAGGTGAAATGGAACATGCTTTTGAAGCTATCAAATGGGGTACTGATTATTTCATCAAAGCACACACTAGCCCAAATGTCTTATGGGCTGAGGTAATTAACCATAATCTAGAGCTAATTAAACTTTTAAAAACAGTTTTAAAAATTTGTTTACATTATAGGTTGGAGATGGAGACACTGATCATTACTGTTGGCAACGTCCAGAGGACATGACAACTTCTCGTCGATCATTCAAGATCGACGAGAATAACCCGGGCTCTGACCTAGCCGGGGAGACGGCTGCAGCAATGGCAGCCGCCTCGATTGTGTTTAGGAAAAGTAATCCTCATTATTCTCATTTACTATTGCACCATGCCCAACAGGTAAGTAATTGTTTAATGAATTGATTTAAGTTATATCGATTCACGATAATAAAATTAATGAACATGGTGCAGTTATTTGAGTTTGGTGACAAGTACAGAGGGAAATATGACGAAAGTGTAGGAGCAGTGGAAAATTATTACGCATCAGTGAGTGGGTACGAAGATGAGTTGTTGTGGGCTGCGTTGTGGCTATACAAAGCCACCGACAAAGAAGATTATTTGGAGTATGCTAATTCATTTGGAGGTATTGGTTGGGCTATGACTGAGTTCAGTTGGGATGTTAAGTATGCTGGGCTACAAATTATTGCTTCTAAGGTACCGACACTAACGTTTGAATTTTTTATTTCATTTTCAAAATGTTTGAATTTGTTGGGGCCAATATTTCGATGTGAAATAGAAAATATGTATACACTTTTAAAGTAAAAGAGTGTCGTTTGCTTTTTGTTGAGAGAGTCAAATGTGGAATAGTAATATTGCTTTTTCACTTTATGAAAAACATAAGAGTGTAGAGGAGTAGGAAAGTAGAAGTGAGCGCAAATTAAGGTATCTTAATAAATGGAGTGATAAAATATGTGGTGAATAAAGGCATAGATGGGGAGAACAATGTCACATGCTTGTTCACGCCGGTGCCTTTAATGTGGGGATCTTCAAATCAGAAAAAAAATTAAAATAGATGATTTACCTCACATATGTTTTAATTTCTTTATTTAGCGAAGCTCAAGTGGAAATACAAATACACGATGAGTAGGCACGCTCTTAGTATAAGTAAGCAAAGAGATAGTGTTAATCACAGAGGTTATGGTGGATAGAGTGGTGAATACTTGTTATGAAATATGAAAGTGTAATTATCACTTCTGTCCCAATTTATGATGTGTAATGTTTGTGGTGAAAACACTGCTGGTGATTCTGATTTTGAGTTCCCACAACATTTATAATTTCCATCTAACCATCTTAAAAATTATTGAAAATTTTTGCCCACTTTGTCTCCACTTCTGGAAGTTTCCTACTACTAAATACTGCATATATCATTATTCGATGTAAAAATAATTAAGCACAAATTCAAAATTCACTCATGATAAAAATCCCCATAACTTATTATGGACACAGCTAATAAATTGATTTGACAACCCACTGACTAGCAGCACATGACCCATACGCAAGAGAAAAATATAACTATCTAAATTTTTTTTTCCCTTTTTGATCAATTTATTTGAAACTATAAATTTGCCAATGCAGTTATTAGAGGAGAAAAAGCATGAGAAATACAGCCAAATACATGAACAATATCGTTCAAAAGCCGAACACTACATATGTTCATGTCTCAACAAAAACAACGGCAGCACCAACGTAGATCGCACCCCCGGGGGCTTACTATACGTCCGTCAGTGGAACAACATGCAGTATGTATCGACCGCGTCTTTCCTTCTCACATTCTACTCAGATTTCCTTAAAAAATCCAACCAAAAAATCAATTGCCATGGAGGAATAGTTGATCATGAAGAGGTATTCAATTTTGCCAAATCCCAGGTGGACTACATATTGGGCTCAAATCCAAAAAACATGAGCTATCTTGTGGGCTTTGGCCCAAATTATCCCGAAAGAGTACACCACAGAGGGGCCTCCATTGTGTCTTATAGAGAGAACAAGGGCTTTATTGGATGTACCCAAGGGTATGATTATTGGTACAGCAGAAATGGGCCTAACCCAAATGTTCTAATTGGGGCAATTGTTGGTGGGCCTGATAATCAAGATGAGTTTAATGATGACCGAGCAAATTATGTGCAAACAGAGGCTTGTACATATAACACAGCACCTCTCGTGGGAGTTTTTGCAAAGTTGAGTTTCTTGAGTAGTAATAATCCACAATTAATTGCATCTTTCTAAACGAAAAAGAAAAAATATTACACGAAATATTATATTCATAGAATATGTGTACTTATCTTTTTTTTTTTTTGTGTTTCTCTTTTTTTGGGTTTTGTCATGGTGGTTAAATTTGGCAATAGCCCCATGACATGACACCTTCTGTAATGTAACACCAATTGTGCATATTTTTGATAATGCAAATAATAGACGTATGTATTAAATTTATTTGCATTTTCTTCGGCTTGTAATATTGGATATAAATTATATTACATCGATAGGACAAATATTATTTTTATTCTATTTGTGAATTTTATGGTGTGATTTCTTTTGGCACCCTTTCCTTTTTGATCCGTCCCAAAAAGAATGTTACCTTACTCTAATTAAAAATAATTTAACTTTAAAATTTCCTTCTTGTCCTTAATGAAATGATTCTCAATCACACAAATATCTAAGAACGAATTTCGACCACAAGTTTCAAAAGTCTTTCTTTTTCCCTTAAACACCGTATCAAATCAAAGGGTGTCACATAAAATAATACGAAGAAAATACTACTTTAAGCTTTTCAAGATATTTACCTAAAAAAAAAAGATATTTACCTTTTGTTCAAATAAGCATCAGTTTTTATAGTTCCCATGCATGAAACTTGAATTTCATAATATTTTTGTTAAGGGATTATATTAATTATTGTGGCTTGTATGAGACTAGGGTGTCAAATGTACTTTATGCCTTGTAAAGACTAAAAGGATGTTTGGTAGGAGGCATGAAGAGATTTAATTCATTGATTATGAAATAGTATTATTTAATACAATGTTTGATTGGATTTTTGGATCATGTATATATAATTAATTCATGGTATTAGTTAATACCACATACATGAGATTAACTAATACCTTCCATTTGATGGTATTAGCTAATATCTAGGATTAATACTATGATATTAAAAACATAAAGAAAAAAATATCCCTCAAATTATTTTACATTTTTTTTTACTTTCTTTTGTAGTTTTGTATTAGTAAATTTATTTAAATAAATTAACTTACAAAATTTATTTATTTGCGGTTCATATTTTCATAATATAAAAATAAAAAAATTTACCATATCAAATTTTAAATTTATTTATTTGTAGTTTCATATTTTTCATAATGCACAAAAAATATTTTGACATGTCAATTTTTTTATAACTAATTTTAGTTGAATGATTTTATTATACAATATAAGTCCAATAATATTAGATATATTCTCAAAGTTGATTAACCTCGTAAGATATAAACGGTATATTAAAATTACAACTTTCAAATTTTTCTGTGTAAATATAGATTGTCTATTTTACAATTGTTTACTATCTTTTCTATTTTAATAATAGATGGTCTAACTTTATTAAATTAAAGATAGACATTTTATTAGTGATGAATTTATTAATATTACAATTATTTATTCTCAAATAATTCAAGTGAAAAAATTACAATCATAATGACAAATTATTATTTTCCTAACTAGTTAGAAGTCACAGAAAAATAATCTACTTTGATCTAATTACATGAAATAGAAAATCTCATAATAGTTCAAGGGCATAATTGAAAAGAATTTTTTTATAGAATTTTAAACCAAGCACAAAATTAAATGAAAAACAAAAAATAAAACAAATATGAGATAAAAAATAATCTCAGCATTACTAATCCCTACATAACTAATTCTTGCATTACTAATCCCTGCATAACTACCCTGCATTATTCATTTTTATAGCAAACGACTCCTAAGTTTTAATTTCTTTGTTTTTCTTTTATAGTTTATTTAAGTATGTCATATAGTTTATTCCCGAATGGAAGTGAGAGATGAACAACATGGACTTCATTACTGGTCTACCGAGGTCCCGAAAGCAACATGATTCAATATGAGTGATTATGGATAGAATGACTAAATCAGCTCATTTCTTAGCAGTCAAGACGACTAACACTGTAGAGGAGTATGTCAAGTTGTACATCCGCGAAATTATAAGGATACATGGAGTTCTCTTGTCTATCATCTCAGACAGAGGAGCTCAATTCACCTCTCAATTTTGAAGATTTTTTCAGAAGGGATTGGATACTAAGGTAAATTTGAGTACATCCTTTCATCCACATACAAATGGCCAGGCAGAGCATACCATTTAGACATTAGAAGATATGTTGAGAGGATGTGTCCTTGACTTCAAAGGAAATTGGGATGACCACTTACTGTTGATTGAATTTGCATATAACAATAGTTACCATGCAAGCATCCAAATAGCTCCTTATGAAGCTTTGTATGAGAGAAGATGTAGATCACCAATTTGGTGTTTTGAGGTTGGAGAAGCCGAATTGATGATCTTGTTCACCAATCAATGGAGAAGGAAAAGGTTATTAGAGAGAGGTTGAAGATGGCCCAAAGGCACCAAAAGTCTTGCACTGATATAAGGAAGAGAGACTTAAACTTCGAGGTAAATGATTGGGTGTACTTGAAAGTGTTACCTATGAAGGGTGTCATGAGGATTGGGAAGAAAGGAAAATTGAGTCCTCACTATATTGGTCCCTATCAAATTGTGAGAAGAATTGGAAAGGTTGCTTACGAGCTAGAATTACCTTCTGAGTTAGACACAATTCATCTGGTATTCCACGTCTCTATGTTAAAAAGTACTTGGGAGATCCTTCTATTATAGTCTCTGTTGAGAATATTGGAGTACAGGATAGTTTGTCTTATAAGGAAATTTCAGTCCAAATCATCGATCATCAGGTTCGCAAGTTGAGAAACAAAGAGATAACCTCCATCAAAGTCCTATGGAGGAATTAATGTGTTAAGGAAGCCACGCAGGAAGCTGAGGATGATATGAGATCCAAATACCCACTTCTATTCATGCTGGATGACGAAAATATTGAAGGTAATATTTCTAGCCTTGACTTAGCTGATATTTCTATCCTTGAGTTAGTGTGTCTACTCTTGAGTCTGAGTATAGTATATTGAGGTTGATTGATGAGCCAAGAATTTGAGTTGTTGAATGGGTATTGAGATGAGTCTTTGTTGACACCTAATTTTTACCCTCCACGATGTCAAATTAATCATCGAGTCCTTATTTTTTGTTTGACAGTTTTAAATAATTATTTTCAAAAAAAATAAAAATTACAAATCCAGTGCGTGGGGCCCACACGCCCCAAATCCTCTTTTCTCCTTCACGCTTTCCCCTTTCCCGATTTCCCCTCTTCTTCTCCATTTTCGCCTCAACGTTCACCAAGCGAACCCAAAAACGACAAATCCGGCAAACGCGTATCAATCCCTCAATCAATGGTAAGCTTTCAATCCATTGAAGATTCGGGATCAAATCTTAGAGATTTTCTTGTCCCCAAGGATCGAATTTGAGTTTTGAATTCAAATAGATCCTCAAGATCCCGAATTTGCCCATCTAATTTCCCCCATTTTCGCCCTAATTTCTACCTATATAATCCCTCATCTTCTTAGTTTTAAAGGGTATCGATTTGAAACCCAAAGAGTTTCAGAGCAGTCACCAGAGAAAGCCCTAGAAAAGCTTGCAGCAGAACGAAAACCCTAATATAGGGAGCAATCTTGAATTCGAAAAACCCTACCCTAAGTTGAAATTGATTCAGTTGTGAAAGGATTTCTTTTTTAGGAGTGATTTTCAAAAGAGTTTCTCAATCAAGAATCCCAGAAAATCCTAATTTCTTCAAGTTTCCAGCTTCGACTTTTGAAAACCAGATTCTGCGTTGGTGGTAGGAAGTTCGCCTCAAGCTCGTCGTCCCCAGTTCGCTGCTCCAACAAAAGTAATACTCTAATCCTACTTCTCATTTCGAAGTTTCATGTATTGTGGTTGAATGTGATTGCTAGAGTTATCTCGAGATTATTCATGTTTGCGTCTGGTTTGTTCTGACTAGAAGCATACTGTTACTGGTTAGATATTATGGTCATTATTGTTGATTATTCTGGCTAGAGGCACACTGTGTTTGCTGTTTTTATTAATTGTGGCTTTGTGTTAACGATTTTGTTAATTATGTTGTGGTTTGTTGAATATGACAAGTCTTGAGAGTCTTTGTTGCCCATTTGATTTCATGATCCTTATTCAATAGGTAAAACATGTTAGTAGATTTCCAGGATTATTTTCTGATGCAATATGCTCAAAATGACTCCTCTCTTATGTTTTGTATGTTAACAGTTAAGTTTAATATTTGTATTGATTAATAGTGTTGTTGTCCCCTTTTGTTTACTGTCGAACTATTAAGAGTTAAAGACTAATGACGAAAATGACTCTGCTTTTCAAAACATGCCATAATCCCGTTAACTTGTTCCCTGGTTCCTTTGATTGTTGTTGATGCTACTGTAAGGATGTTAGGAAATCTAGTCCTCGAATTAAAGTACTTCAGTTCTCTACTCCTTTATCTGTTGGTTTGGTTGGTCTAATTCCAGATTTAGTTAACATTCTTCTATAAATTGATAACGTAGGAAGATGAATGATTTAACAATGTATCGTTTCAATCATTGTTTTGTTTTGATGTGCTTTGATCCTTGAGTTAGTTGTTAAACTCTTCTTATGAACACCGTTCATTTAACATTGTGATTAGGTTTGTTTTCACCGTATTGTTGCCTTATATATCTCAAACCTCAAATCCGAAGTTACAAATGTTGCGGAAATTCGTGAATGTCAAGCCACAATTTGACTTGGCACATCTTCGGAAACTCTCTTGTTTGTTTGGGAATAATAATTAGCTTGGTTATATGGTATTGTAAATGAAAAAAGCATGTTCTGTTATTTGCCTTTTCCTGTGTATTGTTAGTTTTCTTAAGAGTTAGGATTATCATTGAAATGATTCGGTAGACACAGTTCTGGTTCCTTAAAAGGCTATCTATTTGTCTTTCGTAAGTATTAATGAGGGTGTTTGCTTCTGTTTCGGCTGAAATTTTCTAGAAATCTGAGTTCCTTAGTCGTAAATGACAAA
>JAOTQR010000097.1:16992076-17002222 GCA_025774065.1 Solanum ossicruentum | reverse complement strand
TGGGTGGGGTATTTTGAAGAAGAGAAAAAATGGGTGGAGGGATGTGAGAAGATGAAGAAAGAGGTGGGGTTGGGTGGTTTTTTTAAAAAAAATATTTTATACAATATATATAAATAGGATTATTTTTTTTCTAAAAATAAATATAAAACGCACCTTTTTTTTTTTGCCCTTTCATGTCAGATTTTTGGAGGCAAATAAATTCACCTGTAAGTTGTTAAGGGGGTAGATGAATGTCCGTATAGTTTAAGTACTAAACTAAGCCATGAAGCCAAATTTTGGAGGGGGAGGGGGAGGGGGTTTATGTATTATCCCTTAATGAAACAATCAAAACAAACATCGTTCTATTAATAACCATACCACGAAAAATCACCATCCAAACAAGCTGTTATTTTTGGCAAATTATATTGTATAGTCATGTATATTTTTCTATAATTTTGGATTATTTTTTATGTAAATAAAAAAAGGCTATATTTATTATAAATTAATTAGTTTATTGTATATTTCCTCTAAACAAAAGATGCATGAATGAAAAAAGAGGAAAAAAAGGAAGAAAATAATTATCTTTTTGTGGGTATTGTAATTTATCTTTTGTAGTTATAAAAAAAAAATAAAACTTGGAGCATCTAGACTTAATTTTATAAGAAAATGAGTGAAAAATAAATTTGATCATCAAAATAATAAATTCAAAAAAATAAAATTTTAAAATAAATTTAAAATTAACGTGTCACTTTTGTTAGACCAAAAGGGTCTATCTGGAGCATTTGTATCATAGTAGGAGTTTATATGAACCATTTTTATAATAAGGGGTATATCAACTTTAAATCGCAAAATTAAAGGGTATATTTGATTGTTTTCCTTTTTTTAAAAAAGTAAGGTATTTGGCAAAAAATAAGTATTTTTGGGAGTAGCCAAAACATATTATTTAGGGGTATTCAAAATCAAATCATAACCGATAAGCTAATCATAAAATTGACTTATTGGTATTGGGTTATCAAATAAACGACTTAGGAACAAGTAAGCTTCACTAACAAAAGTTGCTTAAATTTTATAATTATGGGTTATTGGTATAAGGGCGGATAATTCAATTTTCTTATTGAGTAAACTGTTAATCCATTGAAAATTACCATACTTACATTTTTATTTTAGTTATTTTAACCTCATTTAATACTTTACTATAACATATAATAGCAATATATTTACTTTTCTAAAATCATATACATGTTGCCTTAAAAACTCCCGAGCAAGTCTACAAAAACTAAATCTTAAAAAAGATAAAGGCATAAAAAATTCCATTTATTTTGCTAATTTTCATTGTAATTTCTATCACTCTAAACTTAAAAGTCTAACCTATGTCTCTTCGTCTCTGTCTCTACTATTTTTTTCACTACTCACTTGCTCACTACATTTAAAATAATGAAAAGAACTCATTTTTTTAATAAGGTGTAACTATGTATTCATCAGAAAAAATAGGCATCACAGTGTTTATAGGTTAATTGTTACACTATTTGATAATCATCCACTAATTACTAAGTTGTTACCGAATCAATCGTTATCTTATAGATTGTCTAGCAAATTAGTGAATTTAAAAATCGATATTCAATGAGCCAAATCGTTAAGTAAATTTATTCGTCCGATCTGCCCGATAAACGACCCTAAGATTGTTAAAAGCTACCAAAATGAGTAAAAATTGGATTTCAAATTTAAGACACAACTTATAAATATCTAACTCTATTTCATTAATTTATTTACAAAAAACAAATATAATCAACTACAATTCCATCTTTAATTCTAATTTTATAAATCTCAAATAAAGGTGAAAAAGTGCACTTTTCATGAATTCCCCCCTCCTGGCGCAAGTCCGAGTCCGTGAGAATAGCCACTTACCCGGCTTTAGAACAGTTCAAAATCATAACTAACTCTCGACGTAGAAAAACTTCACTTTTTTTCTCACATTTCTCATCTTCTCCTTCTCGAACAATTAGTCAAGCACAGAAGAGGTAAATCATGGCAGCAAAAGCAGAAGCAGCACAAGGGCCCGGACGATCGATTTCGGCGTACAGCGAAGTACAACAAAACCGTCTCACTGTACCCCTTCCCCTGCCTTCTGTACTCAAAAATCCCTTCTCAGTCGTTGATGGCCCTGCTAGTTCCGCCGCTGGAAATCCAGGTTACTCTCACTTTCTCAGATTTGCTTTTTATTTTTCTTTTCTCTGTTTCATCTTTTCAGTTAATCTTACTTTCTTCACTGCTGCTGACTTGCCTTTTGTATTTTTATAAGAGGAAAATAATGTATGTGTTTCTGGTGTAATTTAACTGATTCCAACATATTACTCATGCTATTTCTCGATTTTCAGTTGTGTTTCTTATTTACAAATATATGTGCCATTGTTCAAATTCCATTAGAGTCAAAAAACACGAGGTGATTTCTTTTCAATTATCCTGATCTTGGTGGACAGAGTTACTTTATACCTGTTGCCCATAGAAGTTGATAGGTATTCCATGCAATTAGTTGAGGTGCATGCAAGTTGGTCCTGACATCACAATTATCAAAAAAACAAAGATAAAGTGTACCACTAAATGTGTAACACGAGCATGCGTTATTACTAACTTCATACTCTAGTCTCTAGTTGATTTACAGGTGTTTATATGGATTTGGGTTAATTGGCAAACTTCATAATTTGATGACGGGCCTGCATACATGATATAAGTTGATTAGAAATTTGATGATCTGAAACTTAAAAAATAAAAAATAAAAAAATAGAAGGATGTAAAGGTTGATTTATAGATGTTTTATGGATTTCGGTTATTTGGCATGCTTCATAATTTAATAATGGCATGCATCCATGTTTTAAGTTGATTAGATGTTTGATGATCTGAAACTTCCTTAGAAAAAAAAACAGAAGGATGTAACACTGAGATCACATTCATTCCATTTATTATGAAAATCTACTTTATAACTCGGTAAAAAAGCCATAACATGCCTTCCTGCTTATATGCTTGTATGGGAATGATAGTTGAAGACCACTAGATACTAATTGCATTTTTGAAATGTTAAATACTGGCATTTAATATGACAGACAGAAGCATTTATTTATTTATTTGAAGCAACAACGAAACACAAACGAAAACGCAATAAAATCTTTTCCCCCAAATAAATAAGATGAATGACAAGGCACAATAAACTCCAAAAATCAGCAGCAACAAACCAATTAAAACAGCGTAAATAAAGTAGTGAACACGCAATTTACGTGGAAACACTAAATCGGGGAGAAAACCACGGTACTGTTCAATAACGGTACGAAAACTTCAACTAATCACCAAGAACCAAGTGGGTACAATAAGTTCTCCTCTCTAGTAAACACTAGAGGCAAATATAATCATCAAGAAACATTCTTGGCAAGACAACAATCAACAATTCCACCAAAATAGAGTAAAAGTTCTAAAAAACGCAGGTCTGAAAAACGCAGCAAGAAAATGAACTTCCGGGCATCAAAACGAGAAACTGATAAGTGTACTTGAAGAGGAAAGTGTCACGAACAACATACTAAAATTTAAGGACGAACGGATTCCGTTTGACCTTCGATCCGAAAGGAAAGCCAAGCTGCCTGCACAGTGATGAAAAATCTGCTGCTTTTTGTTTTTTCTTTTGCAACTTCTAAATCTGATTTTCTGCTGCTACTTAATCTGCTGATTGCTATTTTCTTTTGTTAGCCAAAGAAGTGAAATGGGCTAAAGACAAAATAACACACATTTAGACTTAAATAATAGTCCAGTTAAAGAGCCTAATTAATTGGACAATTCCTCCATGTATTAGGGATATTTCCTAACAATTTATGAGGTAGTATAACTACCAAATGATAGATTTATAAGACCTCTGTCTTCTTATATTTGGTACCATAATTAGTCCTAGCTAATTCTAGACTAAATAAAAATTGTTCGAAATGTTATATCAAAGAAACACAAACTTAGATCTGTACGGACCGCGCACGTCCTCACCTAACCCCGCATTCGTATGATATTGTCCGCTTTGGACCAAGCCCTCACGAATTTGTTTTTGGGAGAAAAACATCTCCCAAAAGGTCTTATACTAATGAAATTCCCTTATAAATTGCTCTAATTTTCTCTTCATTTTCGATGTGAGAGAGGAGTTTGCACTCTTTCCCAACAAGATCATCACTTAATGCATGGTTATTATTCCTTGTCTGATTTTCCTTGAGATCGCCGTGATCTTTGCAAAATTAGGCACAATGAAGAACATTAGAACTATTTTCAAGTTGAATCTAGCACGGAAACAAGGTACTACTCTTTATAAAGAATTTTATATTTTTCTTTTTACCGAGTATTTGTTATCATTTATTAAAAGAAAATAGAGCTTTAGTGTGGTATAGCCAGTTCAGAAAAGGTTGAAGCTAAATAAACAAGCCTAATCTTATTTTATTCTCAAAATGGAGTTAACTTTTCCATATAGGCACCTCATACATGTTCAGTTTCCCATCTCATTAGCCCAAGAAGTAGAACAATGCTAAATGTTCTGTTACAAGCAAGGTTTGTTTATGCTTAGCTCCGTATTTTATTTTAACATCACTATTGTAGGTGAAATTGCAAAGCTTTTTCCAAAACTGTTTGGGCAGCCTTCCGTGTCATTACTGCCAGGTCACACATCTGGAGCTGCACTGAATCATAATCTTAAAATCGGGGTTGTATTATCCGGAGGACAGGCTCCTGGTGGGCACAACGTCATCTCTGGAATTTTTGGTGAGTGCTTTCACAATACTTTATGCTTATGTATAGTTATTGATACATAAGCGCAGGGGCGAATGGTCACGAGAACCCGTGGTCATCCGACTAAATTTGGTATATTACTTGTATAATTCTTAAAGATTATATTAAATATTAGCTAAAGGAACCCATGCTCAAAATTACTAGTTGGTTCACTGTTTCATGGGCTCTAGATTCGTCTCTGCATAAGCATGTATCTCAGCAATTAGTTGATCATTTTTCTTCTAGACTATTTGCAGGAGAAAACGAAAGGTAGCACACTCTATGGATTCAGGGGAGGTCCAGCAGGGATAATGAACTGTAAATATGTGGAGTTGACAGCGGATTTTGTTTATCCGTACAGAAATCAAGTAAGAAATTACTTCAACTTCAGAGTGGAAGTTCATAATATGACCTCACCCCCATGTGGATGTTTTACTTTCCATCATTCAGTTAAGATACATGGTCTTGTTTGTACATGCTCCAAACACTTTTTGTATAGCACATTTTGCTTGTGGACTTCTTTTGCAAAATTATTTTCTATCCAGATTCTTTTTATGATGCGGAACTACTTTGGAACTCTTTTTGTTGGTAATTTAACTTTTCATTAATCACTAAGTATGGACTTCACATTGCTTACAATAGCAGGTCACAGCTAGCTATCTCAAGGAGAATACACACTCTTATTCATCCTACACATCAGTGCTACCTTTCTAGACGTATCATTACAACTTCAAATTGAATTCAAACTTAGAAGATGAGTTTCCGTGGTAAATTTGTAATGCGCCTTCAGCCCTCACATTACAGACACATACTATTTCTCTGGCAACACTTTCAAGCTCCCTTTCATTTCCTTAAAATCCGATAGTTCCTTTCGCCCTATATGGCATGTATATATTCATCATATGTTAATTTGAGAAGCTTTGCCTGTTGTGTTTTATCTCTGGTGTGACTGGTTATCCAAGAGAAGTACTACTGCCATGAATTGATCAGAATCGGTTGAACAATGCAACTTGATTAAGCTAGACCTCTACCTTCAGTTTAGTGGATATTCTATTCCTATTGTTTTTTCCTTTTGATTTGCTGCCTAATTTTACTTCTGTAGAATATGTGTCACCAATTATTTTTTTTGCAGGGTGGCTTTGATATGATCTGTAGTGGTAGAGACAAGATAGAAAGCGATGAACAGGTTATCTTTCTTTTGTGTCATATTCAAATAGGACTCATCAAATTCTGCACTTCATCACTTATCAACATCTTTTTATTTCTTCTATTCAGTCTGCATAATACTATTGTTTTCTTTTTTCAGTTTAATCAAGCTGCCGAAACAGCTAAGAAACTTGACTTGGATGGGATTGTTGTGATTGGTGGAGATGATTCAAATACGAATGCTTGTCTTCTAGCTGAGAACTTCAGGTAAGTATTATCATCATATTGGACTGGCTCATGGTACTCATGTTTGGCTTTCTTCTCATGGAACTTTGTTTATTTGGTTCGACTGAAGGGGTAAAGGCTTGAAAACACGAGTTATTGGATGCCCAAAGACAATTGATGGTGATTTGAAAAGCAAAGAAGTTCCTACTAGTTTCGGATTTGATACTGCTTGCAAGGTAATTGTTTTCCTAAATCATAGTTTCATTTTATTTCATATTGTTTCTATAAATAACATCTAGTTATCATCTCTTGGCCTATGATTTTGTACCTTCTAGTATGCGATGCATTTTTGAAATAGTGTTACATTTTGGCTTTGGGATATGATGGAATAAAGCAAAATGACTCTTTAAACTATCTGCGCTTCTTTCAATTGTGAAGTAGCAGTTAGTTAATGCAACTTTCGACGCTCATCATGGGTCATCCGGAAACAGTTGCGCTATGTTTTTAAACATAGGGGTCAGACTGCGTACACCCGACCCCCCCCTACCCTGCAATGGGCGGGAGCCTTTGAGGCATTGGGTAATGTTGATGATGTTACTACAGAAGAATTTTATGCTGTCTTTCTTATTCTCAACTGTCATGGAAGTATTTCATCTAAATCTTGTTGCTTTCTGAGTTTACTTATTAATGAAATATTATCACACAAAGTTGATAAATTTGGTAGATTACTCCTATCTGTGAAATGGATAGATAGAGCTTATTCAACTTCACAATTTCGGTGCAGATATATGCAGAAATGATTGGAAATGTCATGATAGATGCTCGTTCAACAGGAAAATACTATCACTGTAAGTACATAAATTGCGGACAAATTGGGATACTATTTTATACCTGCATAACTTTGAGAAGTAGGACTTGTTTCTTCTAAATAAATTTATAATTTTAACTCTCAATACTATTATTTATGTTCTTTTTATTAAGCAATTTATGGTTTCTCTAGTTGTAAGGCTTATGGGTCGTGCTGCATCACACATCACATTGGAGTGTGCTCTACAAACCCATCCAAACATTACCATCATTGGCGAAGAGGTAACTGTTATGCATTCCATATTACTCTTAAATGTGCCAAAAACTTGAAGAGAGAATTCAGTAGTCTCCTAGATTTCATTGAAAATTCGCAGTTTTATGATTAACTGTTTTGTTGTATGAATCTTTTGAGAATGAGCTTTTTTGTACAAATATAAAATACTGAAAACTATAATACTTTTTCAGGAAGTAAATTCCTTCAAGGGGCTATCGATAATTATATGTGGATTTTGTGTCCTTACTTTTGGTAATAGAGAGTTATTTCAATGTCGTAGATGATTTAACATTCCACTCATATTTCAGTTACTTGTAATTTCTCCACTGCCTCAATTATGAGGAACATGGTTTACTTGCCTGGAGTTTGAAAACAAAACTCTCTCCTCCGACTTTGTAAAAAGCTGCTCTTTTTAAGATGAATAATATATCATCAAAAGATGCTAGTCTTAATTAATGAAGGATAAAGATAAATGTAGCTTCCAACATTAATTTCCATGATTCCTCTTTGGTGATTCTTGTCTTTTTTAGTCTTTTTCTTATTTTCCTCACTTCTGCTCATTTCTCTTCTTTCTGGAAGTTGGTGTTTGGAGCCCTCGAGTATAATCTCAGAGAGCCAATAAAAGAAATTGGAAGTGATGGGTACTTGGGTTGTTTTTGGAAGTTCAATTTATTCAACAAGTTTCCCTAAGTTTCTATTGTATAACATGTTTAAGGAAAAGACCTTAACTTTACCACTTATATTACTAGCTAGGTAGTGACCTCAGTGCATGTCATCAAGATGATTGATTGGATGAGAATTTCATTTCCATGGTTTGTTTATTTGTAAAAACTATTTTGTAAAGAGGATCATGCCAGGTATGTTAGAATTATCTTTATAGGAACTGTTTTGTGATTTTTCCCTAATATTGACAATGATACTGTTTTGCTACAGGTTGCAGCCCATAAGCAAACACTTAAAAGTGTTACAGATTACATCGTAGGAGTAATTTGCAAACGAGCAAAACTTGGTTATAATTATGGGGTTATACTAATACCTGAAGGCCTGATTGACTTCATTCCAGAGGTTTAAACTTTTACCTGTGGAAATCATATCTCCACTCTATTTCTTGCTGTGTGACTTCTGATCCTAATTACCTCCATTTCACTCAGTTCCTCCTTTCAGTTTGTTCTGTCTTCTGCATTTGCTTCTGTTGATTCGTTTATTATCATGAACAGAAAAATTCAATTTGTTGTTGTTATGATTATCTCTCTTGTTTGCAGGTGCAACAGTTGATTGCAGAGCTCAATGAAATTCTGGCTCATGATGTTGTTGATGAAGCTGGCAGTTGGAAAAAGAAACTTCAAAGCCAGTCTCTTAAGCTCTTTGAACTCCTTCCACAAGCAATTCAGGTGCAGTTACTTCTTGAAAGAGATCCACATGGAAATGTCCAGGTACTGTTCTTCCGTTCGAAGTCAGTCAGGCAAATAGGACAATTGCTCATTTAGTCAAGTCATATGATGTTCTTTTTCTTTTAGTACATTTTCTTTTGCAATTTCTACAGGTTGCCAAAATAGAAACTGAGAAAATGCTTATTCAAATGGTGGAAGCTGAACTGGAAAACAAGAAGAAGGAAGGTTTATATACCAAACATTTTAATGGGCAGTCTCATTTTTTTGGGTAATAAATACCACTTACATTTTACTCGTGCTGTTCTGCGTTAATAACTTTTATTGATAGAGTACTTAGTACCACTTTCCTAAGTTTCTCCTGACAATAATTCTTACTTGACTCTGTTTTCTTTGTAGTTACGAGGGTAGATGTGGTTTGCCTTCAAATTTTGACTCCAATTATTGCTATGCATTGGGTTATGGGGCTGGAGCACTTCTTCATTCCGGAAAAACAGGCTTGATTTCCTCTGTCGGTGTTTCCATTCCTCCTTATATCTTCCTTTCTTTCTCCCTTCCTTTTATGTAACTATATTTATGTTATACAGCTGGTCCTTTGATTAAAGATTTATACTGACACACTTGTTCATATTTAGGTGGGAAATTTGGGAGCTCCAGTTGAAGAGTGGACAGTCGGTGGAACAGCGCTAACATCTTTGATGGATGTGGAAAGGAGACATGGTATCAACCTCTTTCCTCTCTTGTTCATTGAATATGATAATATGGTGTATTCTCCCTAATGATAAAAAAAAGTCTTAGAACTGCTAAGTTAGTCATTTAAAGCATATGTTTCGGGCAATTCTCACCTAAGGACAACTGCCTTTCTTAGTCTTCCAATATGTGGAGAACATTTCCCAAAACAAAACAAAAAGAAAAATTGAATTGACACAGAAAAACCAAATGTTTGCACAAGAAACTATAATAATGGGAAAGTACCCAGCTTTGCATCATATGAAAGATTTACACTTAATTCAACTTCTTGTATGCATGAGGTTCCGTGTGTAGTGACCGCGTGCACCCGCACCCAACCCCGTATTAGTATGATATTGTCCACTTTGGGCCAAGCCCTCACGGATTTGTTTTTGGGCATCTCCCAAAAGGCCTCATAACAAACCTCCCCTCAAACTCTGACCACACTATCTCGTGGCCTCCCCTCCAGCGATTATCAATTCAAATCTGCCACCATCTTGTACCGCCGCAACAACCTGCGGGACACGCCGCCTGCACCACCACTTGACAGGAAGACTTTCGATACAAGGCACCCTTGCAGATCCTTTGGTCCTAAATGCCACACCAGTGACTCGTCACACGTCGGTCCATCACTCCTACCCTCCGAACCTGGTCTCTGATACCACTTGTAGTGACCGCGTGCACCCGCACCCAACCCCGCATTAGTATGATATTGTCCGCTTTGGGCCAAGCCCTCACGGATTTATTTTTGGGCATCTCCCAAAAGGCCTCATACTAATGGGATTGGTTCAACCTATTTAAGTTGGTCATTTTGAC
>JAOTQR010000097.1:16972145-16991976 GCA_025774065.1 Solanum ossicruentum | reverse complement strand
AAAACTTACTTGGTTATTGTTGATATTACCAAGTCACTATGGCGGATCTAGCAAGTTCGTCTACCTCAATTGAAAAGCTCAATCATAGTAGTTATAGCAACTGGAGTACTCGTGTCCAGTATTATTTGCTGGGGTAGGATTTATGGAGTATCGTTGGAGGTAATGAAACCACACCACCAACTGATCCGGAAGAACTTAGAAAATACAAAATCAGGAGTGGCAAAGCCATGTACACACTTTCAGCAATAATTGAGGATGATCTTCTGCAGTATATAAAAGAAGCTAAAACACCAAAGGAGGTGTGGGATACATTAGCTTCTTTGTTTACAAAAACAAATGAAGCAAAGCTGCAGCGACTCGAGAATGAGTTGAGGACACTCTAACAACGTGATATGATGGTCAGTCAATATATTACCAAAATAAAAGCAATATGTTCAGAAATCTCCCATGATAGATCCATAAAATGGAATCTCTGCAACACGGATGAGGAGAATTATCATCCATGGTCTATGACCAGAATACACTGCTATCGTGACTGCTACACGTGGATGGGCTAAAGAACCAACTTTATCAAAGTTGGAAAATTTGCTAGCTAATCAAGAAGCGCTAGCTAAACAAATGGCTGGAGATACAGTCAAAGATGAGGAAAAAGCTCTTTTCTCTAATAAGAAAAATTTTAGAGAAAGAAATGAGAAAAAGCCTGGAGGATAGCAAAAGCATCACCAAAAGAAAAGCTTCCAACTTGGGGGAGCAAAACGAGAGTATCATAACAACAATAAGGAGACAAGAGGAATCAACGACAGAATGGTGAATGCTAGAACTGTGGAAAGAAAGGTCACTTTGCTCGGGATTGCTGGAGCAAAAGAGTTGAAAGCAATGATGCTGAATCAACTTTAAGAGAAGCAGAATGGGATTTCGAAGCTTCTTTTGCAATTGAAGAAGAAGTTGATCTTTATCAGCATGATGAAGAAATGACTTTGACTACTATGTGCAACATTGTTGATCATAAAAATGATTGGATCATCGATTCAGGATGTTCTAATCATTTGATAGGAGATAAAGATAAGTTGTCAAACTTGACCAAGTTTGAAGGAAATAGAGTCGTGGTGACTGCAGATAATTCAAAAGTGCCAATTGCTCATATAGGCAATACAATTGTGGTACGTTGATTCAATTCACATGAAATACAATTACAAAAGGTACTTCATGTCCCTAGCATGGAGAAGAATCTTCTATCAGTTGCACAATTCACAAATTCAGGAAATTTTGTGGTGTTCAGTCCAAATGATGTCAAAGTATATAAACATATCAGACCCACATGCAAGCCAATTATGGAAGGAAGAAGGCTTGAGTCTGTTTACGTGATGAATGCTCAAACAACATATGTAGACAAGACAAGGAAAAATGAGACAGCAGATTTATGGCATAGTAGATTGGGACATGTCAGCTATCACAAATTGAAAGTAATGATGAAGTAGTCAATGCTTAAAGGACTTCCCCAACTTGATGTACGAAAAGATACAGTATGTGCTGGTTGTCAATATGGTAAAGCACATCAACTTCCATTTGAAGAATCCAGATTCAAAGAGAAAAGTCCACTTTAACTAGTTCATTCAGATGTCTTTGGCTCAGTCAAGCAAGCATCGGTGAGTGGTTATCGCTACATGATAACTTTTATTGATGATTTTTCAAGATACATCTGGGTAGATTTTATCAAAGAAAAGTCAGAAGCTCTTGAAAAATTCAAATCATTTAAGATGACAGTCGAGAATGAACTAGATTCAAAAGTAAGATGCTTACGGACGGAAAATGGGGGAGAATACATGTCTGCAGAATTTCAAGAATTTTTGCGGCAAAGCAAAATCAAAAGGCAATTGACTTGTCTGGGAACTTCTCAACAGAATGGCATTGCTGAAAGAAAGAATCGTCATCGGACAGAACTTTGCAGAAGTATGCTACATGCAAAGCATGTTCCACCTCGATTTTGAGCCGAATGTATGAAAACAACGGCTCATATAATAAATCTATTGCCTCAAGCAAATCTAGGATTTGCTTCTCCATTTGAGAAATTATGAAGGTTCAAATCAACTGTTGGTCACTTTCGCATATTTGGGTGTGTATGCTATGTGTTCATACCTGATCATCTACGTGGAAAGTTTGATAAAAAGGCGATTCGTTGCATCTTTGTGGGTTATGATTGTCAACGAAAAGGATGGAGATGTTGTGATCCAACAACAGGGAAATGTCATGTTTCTCGAAATGTGGTGTTTGATAAAGCATCATCTTGGTGGTCTCCTCAATTAGTTTTGTTGCCAGACTCGAAAGAGATTGAAGAGAAATTACAACAAAGAGTTGAAGATTCGACTAAATAATGAAAGTGCAGTCAAATGAAGATGTTAAAATGACGATTCTAAAACTTCCTCAACTGTCAAAGATAATGATGTAGCTGACTCAAGATCACGAAAGAGTCCATGGAAAACTGGAATACATGAAGCAATCTTTGAAGAAGAGATAAGTCAACTAGAAGATGGAGATAAAGAAGAAAATATTCAACCATCTTTAAGAAGATCAACTAGATAAAGAAAGCCAAATCCAAGGCATGCTAATGCTGCTCTAGTTGAAAATTCAAAAGATATGCAAGAACCAGCTACATTTGAGGAAGCATCTAAAAAGAGAGAATGGATGTTGTCTATGCAAGAGGAGATTCAAACGTTGAATCAAAATGAGACTTGGGAACTGGTGACAAAACCTAAGGATGTAAAACCCATCTCATGTAAATGGGTTACAAAGTGAAGACTAAACCAGATGGTTCGATCGAGAGATATAAGGCTAGATTAGTAGCTTGAGGATTCTCACAATAGTATGGACTAGATTATGATGAAACATTTAGTCCAGTAGCAAAGATTGCAACAGTACGTGTTTTGTTGGCTCTTGTAGCAATCTACTCATGGAGTTTGTCTCAAATGGATGTGAAGAATGCCTTTCTGAATAGAGAACTCGATTGAGAAGTCTATCTTGAGCAACCATCGGGTTTCAAGGATAAAACTCATGCAAAAGCCGTTTGTAAGTTGAAAAAGGCTTTGTATGGGTTAAAGCAAGCACCCAGAGCTTGGCATGGAAAGATTGCGGAGTTTCTTGTCTTCAGTGGATATTCAGTCTCAGCAGCAGATTTAAATTTGTTTATCAGAATTCAAGGAGGAAAGAAAGTAATGATTTTGGTGTAAGTGGATGATCTAATCATTACTGGAGATGATAAAGAAGAAATTAATCAAATCAAAGAAAACCTCTCCTTTCAGTTTGTTTCCAAATGAAGGAACTTGGACAATTGAGTCATTTCTTAGGACTGGAGATAGATCGCACAAAGGAAGGAATATTTCTGTGTCAACAGAAGTATGCTAAAGATTTGTTGCAAAAATATGGTATGCTTGATTGCAAACCCATTTCTTTACCAGTTGAAATGAATTCAAAAATGAGTGCAGTAGAAGGGAAGGATTTAGAAGATCTAACAATGTATCGATAAATAGTTGGTAGCTTGATCTACTTAACTTTGACAAGGCCAGAAATTGCTTATACAGTTGGAATAGTAAGTAGATTTATGCAAGATCCAAAGCGCACTCATTTGAAAGCTATTCGAAGAATACTTGGGTATGTTAAAGGAACAGTTGGTTTCGGCTTACTATATAAGCATAATATAGAAAGCAGTTTGAGAGGTTATTATGATGCTGATTTTGCTGGAGATGTTGATACTCGAAGGTCCACAAATGGGTATGCCTTTGATCTTGGATCTGGAGTTATAACGTGGTGCAGTAAAAGACAACAAACAGTGTCGCTTTCAACAACTGAAGCAGAATATCGTGCAGCAACAATAGCAGCACAGGAAAGCACATGGCTAGTCCGGTTGTTAAAGGATTTACATCAACTAGTAGACTATGCAGTTGCTTTATGTTGTGATAATCAATTAGCAATTAGCTTGGTGGAAAATCCCACACTTCATGCAAGAACAAAGCATGTAGAGGTTCAATATCACTTCATTCGGGAAAAAGTGTTGAAAGGAGAAATCCAGATGATAAAGGTGAAATCAGAAGATCAAGTAGCTGATATCTTCACCAAAAGACTCAGCAAGGAAAAGTTTGAAAGATTCCGAAAGTAGATTGGAATGATATCAAGAGAAATATCAAGAAGATGATTTATGTTGAGGGGGAGTGTTAAAATTCAACATAAATCATAAATAGATATTAAAGTTTTATTTTCTTAATTATTAAGATTACTTAATATCTAAGGTGGTCAATGGTAGAATTCAAATTGGATTTGGCAACCTAAAGAAGTTGAAAGCAAGTTGGCTTTGCTTATTCAATGGTAGAAGTCAATTTGGATTGATGACCTTAAAGCAAGTTAGACTTGCTTACTTGGAGCCTAAGGAAAACAACTCAACTACAACTCATGCTTAGGTAGAATGCTTATCCATAATGAGTTGTAAAGTTGCAAGTGGCAACTTGTAATTCACCTCCTTAGGAACATTATAAATAGGAGATGTTAGGAGTCATTCTATGTATCCATCATCCTTCACCAAAGGAGAGCTTAAGAGAGCTAAAGTGAGAGAGAAAGAGAGAAAAAGAGAGAAAAAAAGGTGAAGCTAGAAAGATGATTCTAGCAAATTTGTGAGTTTTAATTTTCTCTTATGTTATTAATATAAAGTGTGTTTAAAGAGTATTTTCTACTTCCTAAATTCCTTCGAGATATCCAACATTAATAAGTACCAATGATCAGGGATTTTCACATATATTGTTCAGAGCAGAAAGTAGTGGTCCTGCATAGACACTAGGTCCTCCCTTGCCCTCCAGGCCTGTCATATTTTGGACGAGATTCCGCTATATTTATGATGAAGTGATCGACTTTTGCAGGTAAGTTCAAGCCTGTGATTAAGAAGGCAATGGTGGAACTAGAAGGTAAAAGCTCCATTATGCTATGGATCATACAATTACAAGCTATGGTTACACTAGAGTATATTTTAGCAGAATCCTTTCTGGTGTAATTTTTGGCTAGTTAAAGCCTCACTTTTTCAACTCCCAGGTGCTCCGTTCAAAAAATTTGCTTCCTTGCGAGAAGAGTGGGCTCTAAAGAATCGATACTTCAGCCCTGGTATGTCATTATTATTGTTTCTAGAAACGCGTTAAGTTGATAATTGAATTTCAACCTTTAAAAACATGTTTTAGCCACAATGTTGAGATATTTTTTCCACATACAGAGCTAATTAGGCTATTGATCTCCTTGTTAATTTGAAATTTTGTGGCTGTGTGGTGTCTTTTTTTATCTGGCACAATCTTTATTGGGTATGGTTGCCAATATACGCTCCTCTCAGATACACCATTATCCTACAAGTAACATATTCTCTGCAATGAATTGGCAAATCATATATCTGTTTATCCTGTTAACATACTTTGTTGCTTCTACAACCAAAGAACACTCAATCGGAAACAATATCTCTATCTGTACGAGATAAGGGTATGATGTTGTTGTAACCAAAGAACATTGATCCCAGCAACGACTCCCCTGTTTACTCAATTTTTCTCTAGAATGATTTGTAAGTTCTGCGTAGGTGTTCCCTGATTTGGGTTCATTGAATGCTTCTTTTTGCTTGTTAATGTATTTGTGCAGGTCCACTTCAATTTGTTGGCCCAACATCAAATGAAATCAATCACACTTTAATGCTAGAGTTGGGCGCCAAAGCTTAATTGAACCCCGAATATGAAGCTCGAGCTTCTGTTTCTTGGACAATTTTATCTCATCCTATATAGCACACTGAACTCAGCAAATGGCAAAAAATTGGTTACTCTCACAAGATGCTGGTTATAATTGTTCTTATTTTTGCTGACATTGTTCAAAGTTATCGTTTGAGAAAATTGTTTTAGTCATGTTGTAGATTTATGGTCTCTATACTAGCAGCTAGCACATTTCTGAAGCTAAAAGAGATGTTCTCTCTAACAAGGTTAAATCCCTTTTTTTATCAATGCATTAGATATTTGTGTAGCCTGACGAACAGGCAGTCCAAGTGTACGCTTGTCATGCCTTTGTTTAACTATTACTCGGCTCCTTTTCAAAATAAATTGAGTTTTAGGTGCTCATTTTATTTCAAAATAAGTGTTGTTTCTAAGAAGACATTGTCTTTTTCTTTCAATTTTATCCTTATTTAATAAATACATGAAATTTTACATAACTATTAAAGAATAGTTTCTTTGTCAAGATATTTGATTAGGGGTAAGTTAGTAAAAACATTTCTTATTTTCCAAACTGAAAACACCACTTATGAAACAAAAAGTTATATTGCTTTTTTCCTTACAAAAGCTTGGAGCCTATGACAAAACGTCTACTCTATAATTTTCGTGGCTTACAACTTTTGCTTTCCGTTTGTTTTGAAAGTGTAATCTAAAATTGGTTATAATTAATAAAAATGACATAACAAAATTAAGTAAATAAACGTTAATGAATAACTGTCCATTTAAGCGAGTATTTAAATCAAACGTGTCAATACCAAGCTGCCTCTTCTATATAGTTAGAAAAAGAAAAACCAAATAATCAATTCACTAGGGTGATCAATTAATTTTATCTATTTTTAAAAAGTCATTAAATAAATAAAAGTAATTTTAGAAAAACATACCACATAAACAAACAAACACACAGGAAAAAGAATGAAGGAATGTTTGATTGAGTTGTCGAGAAGAGTTGCAGGACTCCGAAATAATATTGTGAATGGACGATTATATTGCTCTCCTCCACCTTCTTTTGTACCTCCTAATAACAAGCTCTTCGTTGCTGGTATATTAATCCCCTTTACTTAATAACAGCTCATCTTTGTCATTCTTTGGGTGTATTATCAGTTCATCGTGTTGCAGGTTTGTCATGGTCTGTGGATGAAAAGTCACTCAATGACGCCTTCTCCTCTTTTGGGCATGTAACAGAAGGTAATACAAATTGCTAATCATTTACGGTACAGTAGGTCTTTGTAGTATATGATTGCACTTCATCTATTTGATAAAATGCCCACACTTTGTTTGGATGGTTGTTATGTATGTTTTATAATGTGTTGTATTGTATTGTATCGTATTCAATGAAATCCGATATTTGGACCAATTGTATGTTTTTCGTCGTTATATAATTCCATACATCCATAATTTGAATGATAAATTGATGGCTATATGGTAGGTATAACCTGAAAAAATATGTAAATGATAAAATAAAATTCTTAAATAATAAATAAAGTCAAAAATGAGAATAATATATTAAAGTAATGATGCAACTATGCCAAATTGGTCGTTACATAAAATGGGTTTTCCCATCGTTATTCAATAATGGATTTAAATGATTTTTTCATCTTTATCCAACAATGGATTTAAACAATACGATACAATGAAATTTAGGCAACTATCGAAACAAACATTGTATTTAAACTAATAATACAGTAAAATACAATGGGTAACAACCATCCAAACAAGGGGTTAAAGAAAGGTAAAAACATTGTGAAATTTTGAGATATTTTACATGGGGATAAGTTGATGGAGATTGAGAATCAACTTTTGTATGTAAAAGATGTTAGCATTCAGGTCGGGGTCAGGTTGTGTGAAAGTTCAGGAGATATCGAAACAAACATTGTATTTAAACTAATAATACAGTAAAATACAATGGGTAACAACCATCCAAACAAGGGGTTAAAGAAAGGTAAAAACATTGTGAAATTTTGAGATATTTTACATGGGGATAAGTTGATGGAGATTGAGAATCAACTTTTGTATGTAAAAGATGTTAGCATTCAGGTCGGGGTCAGGTTGTGTGAAAGTTCAGGAGATATTTTTTTCATAATGGTGATATCCAGGTCAACTTGCATTTACTTCAACTAATTCCCATTATCCACCAAGGCTTGGATAGTTTGGGAAAAATTACTTAGCAGTCTGAATAACTCATGGTTTTCAATCTACTTCATTGACGAGTAGATGACCTCGTCTACTTGGGTGCATTCAAAAGCTATATTTTTTTTATAAGGTACTTTGTACCTTTAAGCCTTAATGATTGTTCATATTTTAATAGACAAAAAGCAAGTGTCTGTATTATTGAGGGCATGAAGGAGGTACCACCAGTGTAGAAAGCTGTGCACCTCATTAATCGCCGGTCAACTTATGAAAGATTAAATTCATGGTATAAGTCAATAAAGCTTCTTGAGATAGTGTCTTGTTTTTTTGATTTCCAAGAGACTAAAGAAGATCCCAGGTTAATCACACATCTAGTTATAGATTTTCTGGTCTGTGGACAACTAGCCCAATCTGAGTCACAATAAGCAGCAACTGATAGCAGGTAGTTGAAGACACAAGCAACCCGAGGCTAGGAGCATTTTTAATGTATCTAATGACCCTGATAGCAGCTTGCATATGTGACTCTTTTGGCTTATGCATAAACTGACTTAAGGGCTGAATAGTGTGAGCAATATCTGGTCTGGTCATAGTGAGGTAGAGAAGTCTTCCTATCAACCTTTGATAACATCCAGGGTCTGCTAGCAATTTGTCATCCTTAGTGTTGCCAGTAGATACATCAAATTCATAAGAAGTGAGTTTGTGATTGAAATCAAGAGGTGTAGAAGCAGGTTTAGCTCCCCCTTGGCCTGAATCTGCAATCAGTTCAAGAGCATACTTTCTCTGATTCATTAAGATGCCCGATGCACTTATGGAAAATGCAATGCCAAGAAAAAATCTCAAATCACTAATATCTTTCATTTTGAATATGTTCTGAAGATTGAGTTTAGTGGACTTGATGAGAGTAGGACTGGAACCAGTGAGTAATAAGTCATCCACATAAACCAAAACTATGATCACATCAGATCCAGAGGTGAGAGTAAACAATGAGTAATCAAAATGACTTTGTATGAAACCTAGGTCGTGTAAGGCAGTTGTGAGTTTCAGATTCCATTGTCTAGATGCTTGTTTTAGACCATATAGTGACTTCCTGAGTTTACACACCTTGTGAGTATAACCCTTATGAAAACCAGCTGGGATTTGCATATATACATCTTCTACTAAATCACCTTGCAAGAATGGATTGCATACATCCATTTGGAGGATAGGCCAATGTTTGGAGGCTGCAATAGCCAAAACAGATCTTACTGTCACCATCTTAGCAACTGGTGAGAAGGTTTCTGTGTAATCTAGCCCCTCCTGTTGATTGAATCCCTTTGCAACCCACCTTGCTTTGAACCTCTCAACCTGACCATCAGCCTTATATTTGATTTTAAACACCCACTTACAGCCTATGGCATGCTTATCCGGAGGTAAATCAACAATTTCCCAAGTACCATTTTCTTCAAGCACATTCATTTCTTGCTGCATAGCTAGAATCCACCTTTCATCCTTGACAACCTCATGATACGACTTAGGTTCAATATCAGCAGTTGCAGCAGCTAAACACTTGACATAATCAGGAGATAATGATGCATAAGAAAGGTGATTTGACATAGGATAAGTGCATGTGTTTACAGCATAATCAGAAAACCATTTGGGAGTGGTTTTTGATCTATGTGATTGTCTGAGGGTAGGTTCTGATGAGTCCAATACAGGAAGTGTAGGAACATGAGTAGGATCAGCTGATGAGATGATTTGAGGAGTGTTGGGTGTGGTCTCAGGAGGATGTGGAGCTGTTTGGGAGGTAGTTGGTATATGAACAGGATCACTCACTTCAATAGAAGAAACATCAATATTAGACATAACAGGGAAGATAGGATCAGTACTAGGGAGCATCTGTTTGAAAGCATAAACAGATTCATGAAAGATAACATCCCTACTGAAAAAAGACTTTTTTGGAATGCAAATCATACAACTTATAGCCCTTCTTAGTGGCTGAGTAACCCTTAAACACAGCAGGCAAAGCTCTAGGCTTAAACTTGTCTTTTCTATGAGTATTCACAGCATAGGCCAAACAACCAAACACTCTAAGATGATCTAGGGGAGGTGGTTTCTGAAAGAACATCTCAAAAGGTGATTTATGCTTTAAAACAGATGAAGGAAGTCTATTTATGATGTGCACTGCAGTGAGCACACAATCACTCCAGAAAGAAATAGGAATAGTTCTGTGAGAAATAGAGAAAAGAGTGAGAAAATTAAATTGAGAGACTTTTGTTTAGAGAGATACTTGGATTGAATACTTAATAAATGAGAATGACCCTCCTATATATACAAGTCCTTAAGGGCCGTTTCTAGCCGTTTATGGCCGTTGCTACAGTACTGCTACAGTGCCCGGACCGTTGCTACAGTACCTATAGTTGTTGCTACAGTACTGCTACAGTACTATTCTAACACTATTCTAACAAGCTGCTTTAGAGCCCTAGCTACTTCCAAGATATATCTATGCCTTCTCTCCACCACCCCATTCTGTTGAGGTGTGTGAATACAGGTAATCTGATGAGTGGTGCCTTGTGCATCAAAGACTTGATGAACGGTTGAATTAATGAATTCAGATCCATTATCAGTCCTAAGAATCTTAACTGTGGAACCATATTGAGTATGAATCATAGAAAAGAAAGATTTCAGCATTCAACCAGTTTCTTCCTTAGAATTCATCAAAAAAAGCCATGTTAGTTTGGAAAAATCATCTACAATAGTCAAGAAGAATCTCTTTCCATCAACAGTAGGCACTCTATATGGTCCCCATACATCAACATGTATCAAATCAAATACAGCACTAGAATGGTTGGTACTAAGAGGAAAAGTTAGTTTTGTTTGCCTAGCTAGTGGACACACTAGACATAGGCTACATGACTTGTCCATTTTGAGATGAAGGAACTTCTCCGTCTTCTGTATAGCTGCAATAGGCATATGTCCAAGTCTCTTATGCCAAATATGAAGTGAAGTAGTATCTTTAACAGTAGTTGAAGCTGAAACTGGATCCTTTATTGGTTGAAACATGTTACCAAACAAGTAAAGTTCATCTGATTCCTTACCAATCCCCAATACCTTGCCACTGCCAAGTTCCTGAAGGACACATAGCTCAGGGAAGAATGCTACCATACACTTCAATTCCTTAGTTATTTTGGACACAGACAACAAGTTGAACTTGAAGTTAGGAATGAATAAAACATCCTTGAGCTGATGTGAACCCAATATATTTACAGATCCTTTATGTGTGATTTATGACTTTTCACCATTAGGCATATGAACTTGTCCAGGCCTACAAAGCTGTTGTTTATCATGTAATAATTCCAACCATGACACCATATGATTAGTTGCTCCACTATCTATCACCCACTGAACCTGTTTCAGGCTAGACAGTAAGGATAGGATAGTACCTGAATTGAGTTCATCAGTGTTTGAAGGACCAGCCACATTAGTTGATACTGCATTAACATTGGCTATGATATCTGATTCCTGACCTTTCCTGATCATCTGTTGATACTGCTTAGGTGAGAAAAGAGGTGCTATCTGCTCAGTTGGTGTCTGCTTTGGTGATTCCTCAGCTGAAAAGTTCACTGCAGGCTTTGATTGGTTCTCGTTCCTCATTCTGAATCTGTTGTTTTCCTGAAAGTTCCTGTCCTGTTGATAGTCTCCTCTATCATTGTGATGGCCTTTGTTGTGCTGAAAATTTCTATCATTTGTCTGACCAAGAAGCTTCCTACATACTGACTTAGTATGTCCTGATCTCTTGCAGTAATCACAGTATAGATCTCCCATCTTTGGCCTATAATTCTGTGTTTTGGTTGTCATTAGTGCTGCTGTTTCATTAACTTCCAGATCAGCCATCACTCTAGTGAGTGATCTTTGGCTTTCTTCCTGCATAACCAGTGCATAGATCTGATTTAAACTAGGTAGTGGCTGCATCATGAGAATTTGACTCTTTGCCCTCGAGTATGAGTCATTCAGTCCTGTGAGAAACTGGAAAACTCTGTGTTTTCGGATGTTCTCAGCAAACAACTTTGAGGTATCACAATTACACATAGGAGGTGGGATCAAGGCATAAAATTCATCCCAGAGATCACTGAGTTTTGAGAATAAGATGATTGTATTGCTACCTTGAGTAAGGTATGAAATTTCCTTGTGAAGTTGAAATGTTCTCACACTGTTTTCCTTATCGAATTTTTCTCTCAAATTCTCCCAAACCCGTCTCGAATCTGAGGCATATGCAATCCCTGTCATCAGCTCCTTTGAAACCACATTCATGATCCAGGAAAGGACAATTGCATTGCACCTTTCCCATCTCTTCAACAATGCTCCAGTGTATGAAGATTTTGCACAGCTTCCATCAATGAAATCCAGCAAATTCTTTCCCAGGAGAGCAATTTTAATATACCTACTCCACAATGCATAATTCTCAGTCCCTGTCAATTGGATTCTATCAGAGTTATCCCTGGTGTATCTGTTGGATGTAAAAAGAGTGGATCATTGTGATCAATGGTCTGATCACTTCGATTTGTTGATGTCTCACTCATTGTTGATCAGTTGATCTTCAAATTGAAGAGAAGAAGAAGAAATAGATCGCTGAAGTGTGTGCAAAGATCGGTGCTTTGATACCATGACAACTTCAGCAACCATGGACTATCTCCATGGATTTAGAGCTGGATTTTAACTAAGCTTAAAAGAGGAACTGTATATTGGAAATCATGAACTGATTGATTGTAATGTGAATTGTATTTACAATGATTTGCTATCCCTCTTTATATACAAGTACATCAACAAATCATGTAACTAACTCTAATGATCAGTTGGGCCAACATCCTAACAAACCATAAGTTAGTTATACTCTACTAACTAACTGAACCATCACTGACTTCAATACAAACTGAAAAAGTAACATGAAATGGTTAATGCTTTCTGCATCATTCAGACACATGAGGCAGACATGGACAAGAAATTTTGTTTGTCGTCTGCTAAGTTTCTTGTCTTGAATTGCCTTCCCATGTTGCCTCTGTTCAATTGGAAAGGACTCACTCTGCGTTGAGTAGGAACTACCGCTGCAGAGCCCATTGACAAGCTCATCAATCATAATGTGCGTTGTGCCTTCTTGAGAAGTTTTGATAGAAGGTGTAAAGTCATCCCCTGATTCTGCTTCACTTGTCAGAATTTCTAATAGTTGAGTACCACATTGTTTAGAATAGCAGTCACTCAAGCCACTAAAAGTTAGACCGTAACGTTGACTTGCATGACATTACTGCTTGTCAAGATTTTAGTTTTCTTGTTTCTTCTTGTATTGACATATATGTACATTCCCACTATTTCTGAGCTACCTTAAATTGACTAAATATCTGTTTTTTCATATCTAGTAAGGATAATGTATGATAAAGAAACTGGTCGATCAAGGGGCTTTGGGTTTGTTTACTTCTCAAAAGACGAAGAAGCCAGCTGTGCAAAAGATGCCATGGATGGAAAGGTGAGCTGACAACTATAAACTGCGGTATTTCAGCCTTGTCATGATTGCATGGAACTTCCAATTGACATTATTTTTCTTTCAGGCCTTTCTAGGTCGCCCATTGAGGGTAAGTTTTGCCCTTGAAAAGGTTCGTGGTGCACCTGTTGTTGTTCCTCGACTTACAGGGACTGGAAATGCTGATAGAAAAACTCGTTGATTTTCTTTGTGGTGGTGTCCCTGTCATTGAGGAGTAGTTTTTGCAGCATTTTTTCGGTTTAAGTGAATATACCTTATGTTACTGGATCAATTACCTCTATGGACGCTTAATAAAAGGCATTTATTCGTTGTAAAAGCTACTAGGAAATGAAGCTAGAACTGGTGTGGTCTTGTGGGAGTTCACGTTATTTTGATTTGAGTTGTACTTGCTATACTACCAAAAAACAAGTAGAAATCTTATGCTGCAACCAGGAAATTGCTGCAGCTGTCGTTGTGTAACCCTTGGTTTGGTTGTTGGTTATAGTTATATAAGGTTTAGTAATGCATATATTGGTTATACTTTTTAACTTATAAATGCATTCATTAGTTATGTAGGATCGTAAATTGATAACCAAATACCATACAGAATTAAATTCTCCCTCCGTTCCATTTTAATTATTATCTTTATTAAAAATATTTATCCCAAAATAATTGTTAATAGATAATCCAGAGAATTAGTTTTTTTTTTCCTATTTTATCCTTAGCATTAGTTATTTTGGAATTAAGAGACAAATGTATAAATAAAAATTTAATTATTTGTAAGAGAGATATTAGTCAAACAATACTTCTAATTAATTTTTTTTAAAGATTGTATCAAATCTTATCATGATAACTAAAGAATGGGCGGAGGGAGTAGAAATTTTTCATTGGTGTTTTTGAGTCTAGCCAATCACATCTCTCTCATACTCATACTTTAAAGGAAAAAGGGTCAAAAATGCCTCTAACTTTGTTTTATAATTTGACTTTATTCTCGCCGTTAAAATGAAGTTATTTTTACCATCGTCGTTATAAAACTTACCACCTATGCCCCTCGATGGATGTAAAACCCCAAATAACTTCATTTTAACCCCTTTTATAATTTACCCAATCCCCACCTCAACCCATTGTAAATAATACCAAACTTAACCTAACCCAATTCCATTTCTCACAATTCTAAGTTAGACCTAAGCTTTTCTCTTCCTAAGCGTCTGAAGAAATTTCTAAGCATCGTGTGAAGAAATTTCTAAGCGTTTGATTTCGTCTAAATCTCTTGTAGACGCTATTACTGTATGAAATTTAAGTTAGTTTACTTGATTTGTGGGTTTTGCTTATGGGTTTATGGGTGTTTAGGGATTTAGGGGTTCTGTTTATGGATTTACGGGTTTTGTTTATAAGTTAGGGTTTGTTGTTTTATATATGAATTTACTTGATTTGTGGGTTTTGTTTAAATTTTAACTTACTAATTTATGAATTTTCCTTTTACTTTATTATACTAACTTTGTGAGTTATAGATTTGTTATTTGGTTGAACAACTTAGGGTTTGTGGATTTCCTTTTATTTGTGTGTTAATACAAAGTTGGTGTGTGTTTTCTTTGAATTACGTGTCAGGGTTAGGATTTTCAAGTTAGGGTTTTTGGATTTCCTTTGATTATATATGATCTAGCTCTTCATTTGCATGTTGTAATCTGTAACTTTTTTTTTTTTTATGATTTATTGGTTAATCTTTATACGACTTTATAAAACTTGTTTATATGCTATACTTTTTTGTTGATATGATGTTATGAACAAACTTGTTTAAGGTCACAATAGTGAAGGAATTACTTATATATGATGTACTTAGCAAATTTCTCTATGTTCGAATGGATTTTGTCAATATATATGAAGTGTTCAGTTCCTTTTCCAGAATTAATATGTATGTAAATGTTCTTTTTTTTCAGAATCACAATTTCGTTTTCACTTCTTTTTTTTTTAGATAACATCTTTATGTTATGTTCGAATTACTTATATATGTTGTACTGAACAAACTTGTATATTGTATAAGTTCACTAACATTTGGGAATCAATTGATTTTATATGTGATTTCTAATATTAATGTTTAATGGTAGTTGTGCAAGTACTAATATTTAATTGTAGTTGTTGCATCACTGTCATTACTTGATCAGTCTATTTGAGCAAAGTATCAATTGAACATTCAATCAACTGAACATTGAAGGGTAAAGAATCAATTGAACAATCAATCAACTGAACATTAAAGGGAAAAGAATCAATCGAATAATTAATCAACTGAACATTAGAGGGCAAAGAATCAATTAAACATTACTTCGCAAATCAAATCAAAACACGAGTACGTTTATCAATGAGTACATTTATCAACAAAACGCTTAAACAAGAGCCTCTTGTCACTAAACAACTAAAAAATCATATTCTAATTCTACTTTGTCATCAATGCAACTAGAAATCCATGTTGACACCCAATTTTTACCCTCTACAGTGTCAATTTAGTCATCGAGTCTTGTTTTTATTTTTTAAAAAAAAATTACAAATCCAGCGCGTGGGGGGCCACGCGTCCCCAAATCCCCTTCCCCCAATTCTTTTTCTTCTCCTCTCCTTCACGCTTTCCCCTTTCCCAATTTCCCCTCTTCTTCTCCATTTTCGCCTCAACGTTCACCAGGCGAACCCAGAAACGCCAAATCCGGCAAACGCGTCTCAATCCCTCAAGCAACGGTAATATTTCAATTCGTTGAAGATTCGGGATCAAATCTCAGAGATTTTCTTGTCCCCAAGGAACGAATTTGAGTTTTGAATTCAAATAGATCCTCAAGATCCCTAATTTACCCATCCAATTTCCCCCATTTTCGCCCTAATTTCAACCTATATAATCCCTCATCTTCTTAGTTTTAAAGGGGATCGATTTGAAATCCAAAAAGTTCCATAGCAGTCACCAGAGAAAGCCCTAGAAAAGCTTGCGGCGGAACAAAAACCCTAGTATAGGTAGCAATCTTGAATTCGAAAAACCCTACCCTAAGTTGAAATTGATTCAGTTGTGAAAGGATTTCTTTTTATAGGAGTGGATTTCAAAAGAGTTTCTCAACCGAGAATCCCAGAAAATCTTAATTTCTTCAAGTTTCCAGCTTCGACTTTTGAAAACCAGATTCTGCGTTGGTGGTAGGAAGTTCGCCTCAAGCTCGTCGTCGTCCTCAGTTCGCTGCTCTGACAAAGGTACTATCCTAATCCCGCTTTTCATTTGAACCTCATATGACCGAATGCATTTACTGATGCTGTGTCAAGGTTGTTCGTACTTGTGTTTAGTTCATTTTGATTGAAAATTCCCCGTTGAAGTGAAATGATTATGTGGTTTGTTTTTGACTGATTAACACTGTTAACTCCTCCTTTGCTAGTGCAGTTCGTTTAACATTGTTATCAAGTCCATTTGTACTGTTAACTATCACACTAGTTCATAAACATGTTGGTTTACATGTTATCAGTGGTTGCTTTAGTCCATGGCTAGCATGTTAAAGTTTGAGGATTTAGCATATTCTAGCTTATTTTCCTAGGTGTTATCTTCCTGTATCTAAATCCCAACTGCTTCCCTGTGTAAGTGTGGCCTATTAACATGATATTTAGTTGGATTTCGTCTATGTTGTTGTCTGAAAGTCTAAGCTTTGAGATCATAAATCTGTAATATATATCTTCTTCATATCAGAATCTTGCTAAGTGAATGCATTCCCTACCTGCATCTTTGGTTCCAGAATAGTTTTGTCCCTCTCTCTAAATGGCTCAATGTTAGATGTAATGATCTTGTTTGTTGCTATGGCATCTAGTTTACCAAAAAATGTTAAAAGCCTGCGATTGTTTTTGTGTGCAATCGCTGCTGTCAATTTGTAATAGTTCCCTACTGCCCCTGTTGTATGCATTGTTATAGTTCAATAAGAGAGGAGTCATCACCATGTTCCCTTTGTTTAAGTTAGGATTTTCTTATATCAAATTTGCTGCAAAGTTAGACTAGGCAGTTAAATAGGAGCCAATGTTGTTCTAATATCGCCTTTGTTCAAAATTAAGTTAATTCAAAGCTAGTTGATTTGTGTTTCCTGTTTGACATAATGATGTTCAAAATGTTGAAAGCATTCTTTGTTTTGCTGAATATTTAGTTGTTGTCGCTGTGGGGCGTAATGTAACTTTGAGTTGCTATGAGGCTTACTGCAATATTGTTTATCTAGCTAATAGATGAACTCTTAGTTCAGTTCAAATCTAGATTATAAGTCATTTACACCTCAGTTTCATCTTGTCCCAATTTCATGGCAACATAAGTTTCTCTCTCGTGGAGTTTGTGGGACCATATTTATAATTTATGCTGTTTGCCTGGATTTCTCCATCTATAGTTCGTAAAATTTAGATGTTGGCTTCCCACTGTTGCCTGGAACTTGTCAAAATTCGATGTTCTTAAATGTTCAAATGTTGAGATTGCATATATCCTCATCTATGCGGTTGTTTCTTGGTTCAATCTTTACTGAAGTTTTAATCCACTTGTGAATATCATTAACTTATCTACGTGCCACTGTCATGAATGCATATGCTTCCTGCTAAAACACAATTTTGTTTGAATTTGTCTGCATCTACTCTCTCTTGGAATATTGTTTTCACCCCTTATGAATTGGAAATCAAGTTTCCTTGTTAGAATGTTTGTTGAGAGTCGGTGTAGTCCCGATATGTTGTTAGAGTTTTTTACCAATCTTTAATTTTATTTCTTTGCATAATCGATGCTCTGAGCCCATTTTGGACTCCACATTCTGCACTTCTTGAGTCATGGAGGCCCGAACCTCATTTTCTTTGAGTTTGCTTAATCCTAGGAGAAATAAGCTATTACACAAATCCCTGGAGGCAAGAATTGCACTATATACACCAATATATATGTGTATATACAACAGCATGAGGAAAGGGCACAAAAGTTGCAACTAAGATGGAATGGGATAAAGGCCCAAAATTACTTAACTCTCTTCTTTTATTTATTGAGTTTATATTTGTACTTGTTTGAATACTAACACTATATTATTAGTTTCAATCTAATTAAATTTCCAGCACGTCAAAACCATTTATGTTATTTTTATTTAATTTTATCCCAAAAAGAGTTTGCCATAATAAAATAAATAAAAGAAAAAAAATATGAATTTACATTCTTAGTTCAAAATTTCAAATTTAGTCAACTTCTTTCAAAGGTAATCAATTTCATTCAAATTTAGCTAATTTTTTCAAAATCAGTCAATGTTTTAAAACTAATCAACTTTTTGCAAACTCAATCAAATTTTCAAAGTTAGTCAAATTTTCTTAATCGCCGAATAACCACATTTAGCGGCTATTTCAAGTGCGTAAAACCTTCTCGAAGTGATAATGTGACCCGAACCTGTTCTCTGAATTTTAAAAGATTTTTCTGTTAGGTCTTTTAAAACATTTAATGGTTTCCTAATTATCCATAAAATTAGGTGGCGACTCTGTTTTCTTTCGAATTTCGAGAATTGGTTTTTCTTAAATAAATTTTTTTAAACTGATTTTCGAATTATCTTTCTTTTCAAATAAAAGTCATTTTTCGAGATAACAGAAATGGCGACTCTGCTGGGGACTTTTAATTAGGTTCTAACCATTAGATTATGTTGTTTGACTAACTATATGATTTGTTTGATTATATTGTCTTATTTGTTTTATCTGTTTAAATCTGATATTAAATTGTCATTTGCATTTCATGGCACTTCCTATTTTATTTTGTGTATTTGGAAGGAAGGTTTTGCTATCCCGCAGCCGGATCTCCAAATACTTGACCCTTTTCGGAATAAGTGATAATTTATTGGTTCGTGATGCGTCCAATGGTTGTCATGAATTTCCAGCTTAGGTTGTCCGCCTGGGTACCCAATCCAGTCAAAACCCACTCTTAGACACCTAGGGTAGAGCGAATCCAAACCCTACGATTTAAGCATTGGCCTAGGATGACTCAACACATTAGGCGTGTTGGGCCCATTAGAAAGACCACCTTAAGTCCAAAGTGGCCTTCGGCCCAAATGGACGATCATGCTTGTGTGTTATATTTGAACGATGTATATGTTGTTCGACGAACCTTTGTCCCCCGGGGTTGGGAGTCATTTTAATAACAAATTTATTTACAGGACAAAGACATTCAGAGATAACGAAAGTCCAAGAAGAAGAAATTTTCCAGGATGGTTAGTTTAAAATTAATGCCCCTGCGTGGGTTTGAATATTTTGTATTCCCTTTCCTATGTTATGTATCCCTATTAAATTTATTTATAAGGTTTGTATAAATATTTTGGGGCATTGCAACGTCTAATTGCATATATATCCTTCAAATCGTTAGGCCCACTCTTGTGTGAATATGTTGCTTTGTTTGAAGTCTGCTAGTCCACTCTTCTTCGAAAGTTTCTAGAAATTCCCTAAGCAC
>JAOTQR010000097.1:16942293-16957014 GCA_025774065.1 Solanum ossicruentum | reverse complement strand
AGCTCCATCTCTTGCAGCTGCCTTGCTCAGGATGCATTTCCACGATTGCTTTGTCAGGGTAAGTTTATGCCTCTTTTCATACGAAGAGTGCCATTCTTGAAGCAATAACATGGAGTCCTGAACTCCTAAATTTCAATTCGAGCACGAAAAACCAGACTGAAAAAGTGGCTGTTCCTATCAAACGCTGAGAGGCTTCTCATTCATCGATGGTGTGAAGAAAGCAGTGAAAGCGGAATGCCCTGGAGTTGTCTCTTATGCAGATATTGTTGTCTTGGTTGCTAGAGATTCTGTTGTGGTCACAGTAAGTACAAAACTCTGAACCAACTCGCACACTGTGTTTGCCAATACTCATATCCTAGTCAGACCACTAAATAGAGATGAGGTTATAGTTGAGGCTGTTGATAAAAAACCAAGATGACTGACTAGCTATTGTATGCATGAAAGAGCTAAGGCAAAAGGAACTATGTTCTTAATCTTGTTTCTCTTCATCTTCAGGGAGGCCCTTACTGGAATGTTCCGACTGGTAGAAGAGATGGAACGATATCAAACCCCTCAGAAGCCTTGGCAAACATCCCTCCTCCGAGAAGTAACTTTTCTAGTCTCCAGACATCTTTTGCCAGCAAGGGTCTGGACCTAAAAGATTTGGTTCTACTGTCTGGTAAGTTTACATTATAATACATTTCTGGCTGATTTCTACTTGAGCTATATTAAAAAATTCCATATATTTAGGTCTTTTCAACAAAAATCATTATTACTATGAATAATTTTGTATCAGGTGCACATACCATTGGAGTCTCTCACTGCCCGTCGTTTTCATCACGTATATACAATTTTACTGGAGTTTGGGGCAAACAAGATCCATCTCTAGACAGCGAATATGCAGCTTTTCTTAAGATGAAGAAATGCAAATCAATCAATGACAATACCACAATTGTCGAAATGGATCCTGGCAGTTCCAGTAAATTTGATCTTAGCTATTTCCAGCTTTTGCCCAAGAAAAAAGGGTTATTCCAATCTGATGCAGCCTTGACAACAAGTGCGACAATGAAGTCATTCATCGACCAGCTAGTACAAGGATCACCTCATGAAATAAAACTATGTTTCCAAGAGCAGCTTCATGTATGTGGACATGTAGATTCCTGTTTTTATTGCCTCTGATGAAATCCCTATGCTGCAACTTTATCGGAGATGACTCCTCATGATTGAATGTTTATGGACTGATGGTTGCTGAAAGATTCAGTTAAGTTTTAGTTCCCGAGTACAGACGCCATCTTCTCATGGATACAAACATACTAGCCTAATTTAACAAACTTCATGATTTAGTTATTGGGAGTATAAATTAGCTAGGCCGTTAATCAATTTTGATCATTATTACACTTCTTAATTGGTGATAGGGACTTCCAGCTAAGACAGGTTTGTTTGCAACCAATCAACTTAATACTAACGAATTTACTCTACTTCTTTTGTTAGTCTTATTAGTCTGGAAAGTTGGCACACTACCAAATTGGAAGTAATCCACTGGTCAAACGAGAGACTTGCAGACAGTATATGTACAGCCATATGTTAATACGATTTGACAAAACTGACCTAAAGATTATATAGGTTACAAATAATAAGATAAAACAATGGTGAGAGCAAGAAATGCCCCCAACAGCAAATGCAATTGTTGCACACTTCAACAGACGGACAAAACTGTTGCACAATTCAATATGTAAAGTAATGCACCAAATAATGAGATACACCCATTGCAGAAATACATTGGTGACGGATGTAGTCATGCAAGTCAATGGAGCAATTTTTAAATATTAAAATGTCACACTAACAACCCCCCCACCCCGGTCATTTTAATAATAAATTAAAGAGTTTATCAGTTGAAGGAAGACTACTACACATAATGAAAATGTGTTATGCAATAAATCTCCACTTAGTGAACAATAATTATTTCCTCCAGAGTCGTGGTGTCAAACTTGAAATATGATTGCTTAAGAAAAATAAAGTAGTACATAATAATCAAGGCATTGACATGAGTTTTACCAGTCAGCAAATTACAGCCTTATGATATCCCCATTTCATGAGTATTTTTGAGAATAAGTACAATTCTCATAGGAAACGGTCTTCTTCCACACTCATATTTATGAAATCTGTCGACTGTAAGCTCAACAACCACCCATACGGGCTACAAATTTTCATTAAGAGTTTTTGAAACTCAACCTCCACAATTCACTACAGGAAACAATGTATTCACATCGTAAAAAGGGAATAAAAATTATGCATTTATTCACAAAAAGCCATCATATGATTTTTTTTTTTCATTAAACCTAGTTGTAGGATCTCTAGTTCTCATGTTGGGTTTCCTCATTTATGACTCAAGGTTTCAATCACATCCCCCTCGATGTGCTTTAGACCTTTTCTTTTGGTATGGCCTTAGTAAGAGGATCTACAAGGTTTGACATAATCAACATTATATCAAGGATATCACTTGTCAAATATGATCTTACATTACTATGTTTTCTCCTTATAGGTCTGGATTTATCATTATAATAACGACTTTGAACTCTGCCAATTATAACGATGCTATCACAATGAATTAAAATTGGAGATACTAATTTTTCAAAATAAGAAATTTGAGATAATAAATCTCGCGACCAATTCGCTTGCTCACTAGTTAAAGTTAGAGCAATTAGTTTAGCCTCCCAGGTAGAGTTACCAATTATAATTTGCTTTTCTAATTTCCAACAAATAACATCATCATCCGAAGTAAGAATTTAACCAGTGGTAGAACGGGAATTGTATGATAAAATGTTCCAATTTGCATTAGAAAAACCTTCAAGTACAACAAGGTTTTTTTTTTTTTTTGGTAGAACGAATCATAAGTTTTTGTTCTAATTAAATATCTCCCAAACTTGCTAAGTACTCCTACTACATATGCAATATCAGGCCTAGTGCATTCGGTCACATATCTCAAACATTCGATTAAACTAGCATATTCGTTTTGATTTATTGCATCATTTTCACTTTGAACAGGAAAAAAAATGAACATTTGAATCATTAGATGTTACAATATGCTTGTAATCAAGAAAGTTGTATTTTTTTCAAATTTTTCTCAATATCGAAGTAAATCACGAGATCCCATTTACGAATCGTGATCACTTCTACGGGTCATAAATGACCCTTTCATTGTTTCCTGAAAAGTCAGGCCTAGGACTACGACCAACCTTCTATGGATCGTAGACCCATTAACGAGTCATGGATAGGCTTTGTCCTATCGGTGTTGGTCAAGACTTGGAGATTGTATTTGTGGGCCCAAAACTATGGATACTATTTACGAATCGTAGATTGAATGATGGGCTATAGAGCCTTTTCATGAAATTGTGTGCGCATTCCAGTAGCTACTGGAATGTGACACTCAACTCTACGACTTGATCTACTGCTCATAAATCGTTATATGGCTCATACAATGGGTTCGTAGACATGGTCTCTAGTGTTGAAGGGACCTACGAGCCCCTATATATGATCCATAAAATCATCTACGAGCCGTAGATATGGTTCATAGAGGCTTATCTGGTACAGAACTAGATTCAACTCTTTGACTTTATGGACTTATCTAAGTTAGAATAATTAGGAAGTGTTATAACTTTATTGAATAATAATGATATAGATAAGCTCAACTTTTAACGAGCGTCATAAATGAATCTTTTCAATTTAGATAAAAAAAAAATACTCTTATCAAATTTATTGTCTTTTTCCAACCATGTTCCACATAATATCAATCTTTTGACCATCTCACCTCCCGTGAACCCAAACCCTTACTCCTGCACTTCATCTTACCCCTCATAGTATTTTGCGAAATCATATATAATTAATCACATTAATTTTTATACTTATTTATCAAATATTATAAAAATAAAGTGAAACTTGAACATGTTCTCGAAAGTAAAAGATTTACGCCCGTTGCTTTTATTTTATATGATTTTCTTTTCTTTTTCATTCAATCTAAAAAGTATTATTTTATAATAATTAAAAATTAAAAATAATTTAACTTTAAATCACATATTTTTTTCGGAAAACATATTTTGTCGTGCCTTTTCACAAAATGAAACCTATAGTCAGTCGTGTTGGATAAGGTAAAGCACAATACTGATAAACCCTCTTTCTCTTCTTCAAGGGTTTTAGAAGCAATCTCAAATCTGAAACGTAAACGGGTAAGTATACATTTCTATTAAACCTTCTGTTATCCCCAATCCATTCATGTTTTGATTCTTCCATAGTTCTAAAATTGTGCTTCTTTCTATTGAGCTGTTTTATTTGCAATTTGTTTTTTTTCATTTTGCTCATAACATGGATAGTTAGATGGGAACCCTAAAGTTTCATTTGTTGAAGAAACTAGTAATCCCTTTACTTCAGGTGCTTCACTTGACTACAGTGTTTTAAATGTTAAATTTGATTGTATGTTATATCTGTAGGAATGGAGAATGAAAAATTAATTTCATAGAATTACATGAGAATATGAAGTGATATAAAATTTACTAAATTAATGAATAGGAGTAATTAAAAAAATGGAATTTTCCAAAATGAACTATGACCTAGGAATTGAAAATCTGAGTTGCTTGGACTCTCCAAAAATGTTGATGTACTCGGGTCGGATCCATGAAAAATACACTATTTTTGAAGGATCCGACATACACCCGTGGATAATTTTGAGGAGTCCGAGCAACATAGGTGACAATTTGTTGGAAATGAGTGCAACCTTTGGGGAATATTTAGTGTATGCAGTTGCCAAAACTGCAGCTGGAACTTCACATTTTCTTTAATGTTAATGCTTCACAATGATGAAATTAGCTTTTCAAGCCCCAATAGGTTAGTTTGATAATGTCTAAGTTGCTACTCAGCAAAATTGGTCTTGAATGACCTATGAATTCTCGTCTTCCTTTGGGACCTAAGAGACCGGCCAGCTTCTCCATAGATTTGAAGAAAAAAGATACGTTTCTTGCGGGTATATTAGGTCAAGGAAACTTACTATTATGAATTCAAAAACAGCTGGACAAAAGCATTTGCTTGTACTTGACTAGAATATTTGAGATGGTTGCAGAACTTGCTATAAAATGTTCCAGATACATGCCATTTGTTAGTTGGTAATACCTTAAATACAAATGACAAATCTTTAAAGAGCACAAATTAGCGCTGTGAAAGTCCATTTAATTGAGATTCCTACATCAAGATTATCTATCTTTTATGTGATGCATCATAATTTATATATTATGTAAAACATGCTTGTATTATTGTGCGAATAATTCGACATACCTGCAATCCTGCATTTCTCTCGGACATTGTGTTGGAGGATACAGACAGTAATTTGCTTGTATGTAATTGACTTTCTTTAACTTCTGCTAATATTGTGTAGCTGAGGCTGGCTCATTTTTCTTGTGTTAGCAATACCAATATAGAGGGTTTCATATGGCAAGTCTCATAACAATGCCTGCTTTAAGCCACTTATCCACCAACACTAGCTGCATAGAACGAAGAAATTCATTTGCATCCTCCAGGAGATGTCGAGGAGTTAGGGCAATGATGACAGAAAAACCACTGGAGGAGCTGTATCAGGTGAGAGTAGAGAGAAATGTGTCAAAAGATCGATTAATGGAGCTTGGAGTTTCACGATGGTCAATGTGGAAAACTGGCAAATGCAAGTTACCTTGGGATTGGCATGTAGACCAGTTGGTTTACATTGAAGAAGGTGAGGTAAGGGTGGTACCTGAAGGAAGCAAAAGATTTATGCGGTTTGTGGCAGGAGACCTGGTCCGGTATCCAAAATGGTTTGAAGCTGATCTATACTTCAATGACTACTACCAAGAGCGATATAGCTTTCGAGCATATGGAGATGACTAGTGAATCAATTTTCCTGCAACTAGGCTCATAAAGTTACTAAAGGTTTCTAGTGCAGTTCACTTATGAGTTCTCTGTTTCATAAGCATATTCAGATTGCTGTTGTAATACAAATGGTAGAACACGGTATTTCTAAATGGTACGGTGGCCAGAAAACGTTTCAATGCATTAGTGGTATGAATGATCATCTTTGCACTGGCCAATTCCGACATAGATCTTGACAACAACCTCCCGTCTTCTCCTCTCTGGATGATAAACGTAGCTACGAAATCTTTCAGACATAAAAAGATACTGCTAGATTGGGAGATTGATGTCAGATTGTCAGTTAAAATGTCGACACTATTATCATTTGTCAGTTACTTTGAGATTGTTTTTCACATAAGCGCACTCTGCCAATTGAAGAGTGCTTGTTTGACTTGGTGAAGTAATTTTAAGGCATTTCAAGAATTTTACTTCATTTCTCTATGTCCAGACCTATTTGAGGTCCCAAATGTACGATTCATAAACGTTATGCAGAACACCAATCACCAAACTGAGTGATGGGAGTAACTGAGTACTTCCACAATCAGAGAAGAAACCATAGATGCTAATTGTTGAATTGAAAAAAGAGCATAAGAATACCAAAATAATATTTCCTTTTTTTGATAATATAACCAAATAAAATATTTATCCGAAATCCCAAGAGCCCCTAGATCTGAGACCTTAAAAACATTTATAATACAAAAGCAATGAGCCAGGCACCTGCCCCCTTCTCACAGCCGAAAAAAAGCATAAATGGAGAAAAATATAAGAGAAACTTGGTATCCACAAAAACCATTATCACCTTCATCATCTGGCTACTAAGCGGAACACACCATGGATATGGGCACCAAGTAACAAAATACAATTCTTGGGCCTACATCCATGGTTCAACTACCCGACTTTGTTGTTAATTGGTGCTGTTGGCAATGACAACTGAGGAAGCAAATCTAGAGACGAGCACAGCTTCATTACTTACAAAGTTGGATGCTGCTACATCTTCTAAGCGTTTCCAGGTCAATTCCCGCCTCTCCTGTGTCTCCTTGTTTTTGTTCTCATCTTCTTGGAATTTCTCTAAACACTCATCAAAAAGTGCTTGATCAGCATCTGAAAAGATCTTCCTCACATTCAACGTCAGACTTTGAACGGCTTGGTTCCAATGACCATGGGTGTTTTTCTCCAAGAGTGGAAAAATTAAGGGTAAAATCACTTTACGATTCTGAATTATCAGAGTTCTTATGTGATCATTATTCCAAAGGAACAGAGCACGTTCAGCAACCTGCCAGTTCATGGAAAATGGAAACATTCAAGAGTAGAATAGACTTGATGCAGATTACGATTCCAGAAATAACAAGTAGACAATCTGTTTACAAAAGAAAAGTTAGGTAAGGTGTACTATGAGGTTTCTTGCAAATAAGAAGTTAGTGTGTATTGGACGTTTCTCCAACAAAAGATTAGGTTGCTTTGCCGGGGTGAACTTCATAAATCATCATTCTGTTCATCACAAAGAATGCATGCTGCTTGATATTGTCCCTCTAGGCTCCAGCGATTAACTTATGAGATAACACCCATTAGGAATGAGACTTGGTATCATACTTCGGGACAAACCAGGAAAATAGATAAATGGCATTGTTAAAAGAATTAGGACACCTAGCAGACCAATACAAATGGACCATGAGCAAAATATGAATGAGACATCGCAGCAAAAGCATTTGAATAGCAATTTATATGATTCTTTCGATTGATAACTGGAAAAAGATAGGGAAGGCCACAATACCCAAGCTAAACTATTTAAATCTTAACTTCAAAGTGGTTTTTCTATAAGGTATAATTTTATTGATGTAGTGGGGAAAATTCCAGGTAAATGAGATTTTCTACAAAGAACACCCATATCTATACCAATTGGATCTCATAGATGCCCCAAAAATAAGTATAAGCAAAAGGCATTTCTATTTCTATATGTCCATACAACTCATATAAGTGCCAACGAAACAGGGGGATTATACCCCAAGCTCAGCATCTCAACTATAAAGTGTTTCAAGATGATGAATCCTCCATTATGAGAATGAATTTCATTCTCCCTTAAGTGATGATCAAGAAAGCAGTTCTCGTTGTCAAACAGTATAAATGAAAAGAAAGGGTGTGGAACTGGCTTCAGGGTACTGTGGTTAATTCCTTTATTTGGTATTCTACAAAAAGGGAATGAAAGTGCCTATTCACAAAGGAAACCTGTTCCAACCAACATTAATGACAACCCAACCCAACCACAAAGTGGGATCTAGGAAGGGTAGAATATACCCAGACCTTACCTCTACCTCAAAGGTAGAAACGTTGTTTCCAATAGACTCTCAGGACCTATTCCAACCAGTTTTTAGAATCTTGTTTCCCTTTTGCTCACTCGAGCAATTCCACATACTGTGGGATATCTTTTCAAGTTAACCAGAAGAACACCAAAGGTCTTCCCTCTATAGCTGGAATGGTGCTCCACTTAGATTGACACTTAACCTTAAATACTAGAGAAAATTGTTATGGCACTGAGGAAACTCAACCAAGGAGTTATAACACCTAAATTGCAGAGGTAGGACTCTGACTGCATGTTGTTACTATAGAACTCATAAATCACTAAAAGAAATAGTTTTATGGGAATAAAGTGAACGAACTCATAAATCACTAAAAGAAATAGTTTTATGGGAATAAAGCGAAAACACCAAACACTACTTATTGTCCTTCTTCCCACACATATTCGACTCACCCGCATATGGCAAGACCACATAGATTTGACTCATCCATACATGGGAAGAATACTTTACATTTCCCTTACAAGTTTGTGTCTGAAGTTATTATGCATGTATCTCCATCAGCTCCCTCTTCTATTTCCAAATGGTCTGTCCCATTTGATCTTACTTGTTTTATTCACTCGTTTGTTTTGATTTGGAAGTCTTACCTGCTTTCTATTTCACCCCATCATAACAAATTAAACCTCTTTTAGAAATGCCAAAATTAACATTTCCTATCATGACAATACTTTACGCAAATTGGTAGCAATAATAGTAGAAGCGAAGCTATAGTACTTTAGTAGTAAGTTGTTCTAGCTTCTGCCCAAATTGCACAGCTTCTCATCTCTGAGAACTGTGAAAAGTTTGTGAGCCGAACACTCCACATGGCTTTAATCAAAATTCTTTGGTGATAACAAGTCAAAATACATACAAGCTGAAATTCAAGAAAGTAACTTGTGTCTCAAGTTCTCAAGACAGTAACCACAGAATGACAAGGAAATTTAAAGTTAAATCCTGCTACCAGAGAAGGCCATAACTGAGAACCATCCTTGATCAATCTTTCTTGTCCATTGCTGGAAAACTACCGTAAATAGTGTCCACGGAAACCATCCATCAACACATAATATCCCAAGGTTAATGGGTATAGGCTGATCCTTCTGGGAAAAAGTAATTATAATTGAAGCTTTAGCACCATTAATAGCTCCTGAATAATCTTTATGTGTGTATGAGAGTCTACACCTGTGTTTGTGTGCGCACGCGCGTGCGTGTCAGTTTACGAGCGTGTCTGTGTCTACCAGTACACAAGATATCCCTAAAATCTGACAACCCGTTGAGGCAAGCTCGAGAGCTTGAAGTTAGTCTAGTCATTTCCTCTATACTTGGGCAATCCACATATATTTTAATATAGGCTCTTCAGTAAACAAGGCTTGCTAAGTAGACTGGTTATTCTCTGTTTCTAGCCACATGTTCCTCCGCCAATTTGCTAATTTGGTTTGAGTTATATTCGATGTCTAACTGATTTACAACTGTAACTATCATATTAACTCAGCCAAATTGTTTGGAGTCAAAACTACTTCAGTTGTGGATCTAATTAAACTGAAGTCAACATCTCTTTCTATCATTCGCCTTTCATATGATTGATGATATATTGATATATCACTCGTACAATCATAAGGAAAGGAAATGATTATTAACTAAAAGAATGGTGACATGAATCTTCAGCCAGTCCAAAGAAAGTAATAACAAAATCTTTTTAAGACAAAATAAAAACAATAGAACAACAATGAACATATACCAGTATTTCAACCTCATGTTCCGCAGCAACCAGATATGTTCAGTAAGCCAAATGGAATACCTCATGATTTATTCTGTAATATCTTTCAGAAATAATCTACAGTGAAATTATAGTTTCATCAATGAAGATACTGAAGATATGTACCGTTTATTGCATAGACCAATCTCAATATCAAGCAGCAAATTTGTTATTGATTCAGCTTAAATTAATTAAGAAAAATGAAGAGATCACTCATCATCTTCTCCTCCAAAAATTTACTGAACCCAAACTCCTATCTGAGAATTTGTAAAGCTCAGGTAACCCAAAAGAAGTCCTTATCTAATGAAGCACCAAACCATAAAGATAGTTTGAGCTTCAAATTGCCAGGAAGATAGAAGGTAGAAACAGGGACCAAATATAAACTAAGAAGTTCGAGCTACCAAAGAATGGAATCAAGACAATCAAAATATGATACCTGAAAATGAAAGCTGTTGAGACAACGACCAATCTGACGGAACAAAGGGACCATACACCGTTGAAAATCTGCAGCTTGGGTAGCTTCCAGAACTTCCTCCAACTCACCAAGAAACATGACCTCCTTGCCACTATTGGTTACTGGCCAGTACTTCAGAAGTCCTCTGATCACGGTGTCTGCCAACTTGAAGTCTTTCTCCACAAACTGTGTGATGCAATACATGAGTTGTTGGTGGTACATGGCTACGCATTTAGGTTTGTGAAGGGGAATCAACGCGCGGACAAGAAAAAGCTTGTGCTCTTCCTTTAAAGGCAGAGCAAATCCATTGATTATACTGCCCAAGATCTCTAGCAATTCTGCAATTCCATTGTGCTTCTCAGTCTCAAAGATAAATCGGTAAAATATATTATTTATAGCTTTCCTGATGAATGGCCTATGCACCATGAACTTTCCATATATGCGATGAAGAATTGTTTTCAAGTACTCACGCTCCCGTTGGTCCTCTGAATCAAACAGTTCAAGCAATCTCAAGACAAAAGAGTGGTCAATGTATCTTTTTGCAAGCTTAGCATCTGTCTCCGATGAAGCCACAAATCGCAAAAGGAGCTCATAAACAACCTGGAGGTGAGGCCACGAGGGTTCCATCATGGGTTCATCCTCTTCTGGATCAAACATATCCAGTAGCCCATTGTCATGATTAAACGAGGGTAATGTCCTAAACAAATTTGCAGCAACCATTTTCGTTAATTCTTGCATTGTGACTTCATTAAACTTGGAACTCACAGCTGAAATATAATCAACTAATTCAAGCAATGTCTGCCTCTTGACATCCTTCTCCTTCAGATTCTTCGTGGGGTCACCAAAATCAAACAGCACACAACACATTTGTAGCTTCCTAATCAAAAGATTTTGCTTTTCTGAGCTTGGGACATCTCGAAAACTTGGTAAAACATCATAGGACAACACAGAGTTCGTAACAGAGGGTCCCACCTGTCCATTAACCCGAACTGGCTTTTTCCCTTGATTCGCCTTCACAAGGACATGATTCCCGTTACTAGTGAGCTGAGACATACCAGAACTTGTTGAATTTGAAGCTTTCCCCACATTTCCCGAGCCCTTTGTGTTATTACTACTATCACTAACACCATAATTATTGGAATTCGAGTTCACCGATGAGAATGGTGAAACTTCATTATGACTCGAGTCGTTAGGAGAAGAGGACGATGTTGATTTTGACGGCTTCCGAGGAAGCTTCCCCAAAATCTGCTTAATCATGTCCACAAACCCACGCAAAAACAAACGCTAACCCACTCTAGAACTACACGAAATGTGGAGGATATACACTGCTAAAATTGCAACCCTTGGAGGGATTAAGTCATACCTTGATGAATTAGCGAGAAATTCAAAGACGCTATAGAAATGGCTCGAATTTCCAGACCGGAATTTGATTATACATTTTCTCCGGAATATTTACCGCCGGTGGGGATTGACGATCGGCGAATTGAAATGGAATTTGAATTTGGGGAAACCCTAGAATTTTGAAGTGAAGAGTGACAAGGGAAATTATGGAGTAGATTTGTATTTAGTTATTTATTAGAGGGTGGGGAAAATATGGCGAGAAAAGCAATAGCGCGATGACACATAGTGGGACTGGAAGATAGTCCTATGTTAAAAAAGGGCCCACACGGACACACCACAAGGCCCGCAAACACATTGTCACCTGATGATATTCCGAGCTTATTTGTCCACTATTTCAAAATTAAATTTATTTTTAATATATTATCTTTTTATCTTAAAAAAAGAGAAAAATATTTATATTCATATACCATTTTACTTTTTCTAATCTCATAGTATTAAAATTTTATCCCTTAATATTAAAATTTGCACAGTCAGCACCACTTGTTTGTATGATTACCAATAGGGTATATTTATATCATCAGGGTATCACAGATAATTAACCTCAATTATATATGATACCGATATGGTATAAATATACCGACTGAGTATATAACGAATATATTTTCTACTAATTTAGAGCTTAATAATTTTTTTATTTGTTTCTTCAAAAAAATCCTATATACTAATTAGGTATCAACATACCACCAGAGTATCACAAATGACTGAGCTCATTCTATATGATACCGCGGTATATATATCCCCAGAGTATATTTTATAGTATTTATGTTGACGTCAGCATACAAAATAAAAAGGGTAAGTAGGTAGAAAGGTATATAGTTTGGGTAATGGGTCTATTAAGGATAAGTAGTTTAGATTGGGTCTATAAAGGGTAAATAATTTCAAATTAGGTCTATTTTGCGTACTTTTTCCTAAAAAAATAGCCTGATTTAATTTGGGATGGAATTTAGAAAAATAAAAAAGATTTTTTAATTTTATGATTCTAATTAAAGTTATATCAAATGTATCAAAATATATTTTAATATTATTGCACTAAACATGCCACAAGAAAATTTTAAATTAAAATATTGTTTAGAAAAAATGGATCATTATTTTTTAAATAAACTAAAAGTGAAAGGAAGTCATTCTTTTTCAAATGAAGGGAGTATTTCTTTTCTTCATATTTTACCCTTACCATTAATTAGTTATGAGAAACTTTAAGAAATGACTATATTTTGGACTTGATTAGAGATCTAGTTATAGTAACTTACTTGATTACAATTTGTAGCTTTATGCTAGAAGAAGGAGAGAAGCAAGTGAGATTTGGAGAGAAAGGAGAGAGACGATTGAGATTTGAGAGAAAGAGACGATTGAGATTTGAGAGAAAGAGACGAGAGAGATACAATTGATTTATATATGTGATTGATAATTATATCACAAATACAATTGATCAAAAACTAGCTACTAGAAAGAGGAGAGAGAGACAAGAAAGAAACAATTGGTTTGTGTATCTAAGTAACTATTGTATCATGAATTTCAATTGATTTGTATTAATGATTTGTGTATCTAAGCATACCATCATGTGGCTTTAGCTATTAGTCGCTCTGTCTATTTTCCTTTCTTTCCTTTCTTGTCTTTCATATCTAGTTTATTTTGCTTATGGATGTTTTGAGACGAAGGTTCCGAGGAAACAAGCTCTCTACCTTTATGAGGTAGTGGTAAGGTTTGCATACATTATACCATCTCCACACCTTACTTGTGGGATACCACTAAGTATGTTTTGTTGTTGTTGTATAAATGACAGTTGTATCAACGATTATATCAAGTGTATTAACAAATACAATTTTTATCAATGAATATGATTGTTTCAATAAATACGATTATATCAATGTTATATTTGTAACTAACTGTATTTGTAATCTATGTGTATTTATATTCATTTGTTTTTTGTCCTTCCATATGTGTGTGCGTGTTTGAATTTGTATCATTGATTTTTATCATTTGTATTTATATCATTAATTTTTATCATGATTGAAAATAATAATTGTCCAACTTTAAATAAAATATATATATTTGGTAAGTGATTGGGTTTAGGTGGTGGGACCCACCACATATCTTTGTTGTATATCTATGGCTATATAAAGCCATGAAATGGAGAGACATAGACACACGGAAAGAAGAATAGATAGTCAATAATATTCATTCTCTTTCATTTCCAATTTAAGTATTGTTCAATATAATTATTCTAGCTTATTTTATATTTAGCTCCATAATACGTTATCAGCACGAGTATCTAGCCAATTGAGATTTGTTAAACTCGGGATTGTCTTTCCCTTAAATAGTTAATCAAATTTCCTTCCAACTAAGGTATACAATTATATATATTTCTCTATAGATAACATCCTTAAACATGACCTCCGTAAGTATTTGATATACAACTTAATTACTACACATGACTTTAGGTATTATTACTATTGTCCTAAATATGATAGTTGACATGCTTAAGATTTAAATATTATATTATTTGTCACTAAAACTAATTTACTATATTGTTACAATATTAAGAAAAAGGAAAAAAGGTAATACTTTTATTTGCTCCATTTCCTTATGTTATTTCGGCTGATGGTGAAATCACAATGTTTTTGTTCTTTAATTAGTTAATTGACTTATTTTCTATCTATAAATGAATATAGAAATGGGAGTTTGTTGACGATTTTACTCTATATACTTGTTCTCATCCTTTATTATTTCAATCATTAGTTTATTACTAAATTGGCACTAGGAGGCATCTTTCTTCAATAACCAAAGTGAAAAGGTTTTTGTGGAATTAGTTTAGAGGAGAAGACCTTATAAAATTTTATTGTCTTGTATATTATGATAGTAGGCCAATTAGAAAACTC
>JAOTQR010000097.1:16900133-16935567 GCA_025774065.1 Solanum ossicruentum | reverse complement strand
TCATAGTGTGGGGAAGGAGTGGACTCTAGGGGTCCTACTAATTGAGTTAAGGAAGCAAACTGTATCAATATCAATTGTTTTCTAGACAGTTCTGCAACGCATTTAGAAAAAAATAAAAATATCTTCATTTTGAAATTCCATTGGACTCGACTGGAGTAGTGTATTATAAGAATCAGCCTCTTTAAATCAAAGAGCTATTTAAATGATTCTCATGTTTGTAGTTCGAATGGAAGAGGATCCCGCAGAAATATATTCAAAGCTAATTATTCCTAAATTTTTTATTTCGATCAATGGCCTCTTCCTAGGTGATAATGAGGAGGGTGGGACCCTTTTTTATTTTATTTGTTTCTCTCTTTACTGTTCAAAGAAGAAGTTGTGGTCAGCTACCCAACAAACTTTCCTAATTAAATACCATTACTATATAGGAAGATCTGATTGTGAACGACTATTACTGGATAATTCATGGGTAGAGCCAAAGTGTGTGAACTATACAAGTTCCCAATAACATCAATTAGTTGATTAAATATTTAGTTGATTAAATATTAAATTAAAGTATAAAGTAAAGGCTCCGGTGTATAGAGAAGACCTCACTGTTTAAGAAGTAATCATAGAAACAAAGGAACCCACTATTTCTTTTTTTATTTCTTTTATTTACTATATGTTTGATACCAAGGAAAATACAAGTTCCTATTTCGCAGTGAAATACCTAAAATAAATAAAAAAATTGTGGCTGGGAAGGTTAGAGTATCCAAAGCCATTGGAATTTTGATTTTATACATTGGAAAAATCTGTTTTGTTATTAATAGTCTAGGAAGGGGAAAAGGATAACTGAAGAAACACAATCAATTTGTTAGTCATCAAGGTTTCATTTATTCAATGACCAGAATTAAACGAGGAGATATAGCTCAGAGACGTAGAATAAAAATTCATTTATTTGCATCAAGCATTTGAGGTCTCATTCAAGGCTTACTAGAACTATTACTCAACAGAAAATAAGAGCTATGTTTTAGCTCATCGGGATAGGGATAGGAAAAAGAGAGATTATCGTCGTTCGTGGATCACTAGGATAAATGCAGTAATTCGCGAAAGGGGTATAGTTATAGTAGATTAATATACGATCTGTACAAGAGACAGTTGGTTCTTAACCGTAAAATACTTGCACAAATAATATTAAATAGGAATTGTCTTTATATGATTTCGAATTAAATCATAAAGGAAGTAGATTGGAAACCAACAAAATAATTTAAATTGAGTTACCCAGAGAATGAACTCTGGGAAGATAGAGGAAAAATTAGTATGAGAAAATATGCTAAAGTAGTCAAAATGAATGAACACCTTCAATTCAATAAAAAGATATTTCTTTTTTTCCGATTCATTTTTTTCTTATGACACGATATTCAAATCTAGATTCACTCAAATCTAGATTCTGGTAATTATGATTCAGTTAAGCCTATTTATTTCGGGCTTTAAAACCAGTAGTTCTAGTGGTCGACTCAGTTCTTTCAAATTCTTTTTCATTATTGAGAAAAGGTAACAAAGATAAAATACGAGCTTGTTTTATAAAAAGAGTAATTAATCGTTGTTGTTTCAAGGTCAATCTATTCCCACGTCTTGATAATATTTTTCCTTGTTCAATAATAAATAGACTAATTAAACTCATGTTTCTATAATCAATTTGATCCCCCGATTGATTGGCTTTGGAAGTTTTTCCATCCCTACTCTTTAACTCGATAGCACCATGACTAAAAATGCGCACAACTCTGAAAGGTCCCATCCACATAGATTTGAGTTTTCCAAGAAACCACCTCAACCTAGAGTTATAAAGCAATACCATTTCTCCTGGAACCAAATGGCGATCTTCAATTCTATGGTCATGCGGAATCTTTATTCATTGTTTGTACAAAGCGGAGCTCTCATATGCTCGCCGCCTAAACTCATCAAGCTCATTCACTTGCACCAACCTTGAGGTGGTAGCTTCATGCCAATCTAGATTCAGTTTCTTCAATGCCCACAAAGCTTTTTGTTCAAGTTCAACTGGTAAATGACAGGGCTTTTCAAAAACCAGTTGATACGAAGACATTCCGCTGGGAGTTTTGAAGGAAGTCCGATAGGCCCATAAAGCATCATCGAACTTCCTTGACCAATCAGTACGATTCACGTTCATCGTTTTGGATAAGATTTGCTTTATTTCCCTATTTGATACTTCCACTTGTCCACTAGTTTGGGAATGATACGGTGTTTCCACACGGTGCTTCACTCCATATCATTCAAGGAGAGCCTTGAACAGCCGGTTGCAAAAATGAGAGCCTGCATCACTAATAATTGCCCAAGCCGTACCAAATCTGGAAAAATACATTTTTGGAGAAATCCCGTAACACTCTTACCCTCATTGTTCGGTAGAGCCACAGTATCCACCCACTTGGAGACATAAACAACTGCAACCAGAATGTACTTATTACCGTGAGAGCTAACAAAGGGTCCCATAAAATCAATGTCCCACATATTGAATAGTTCTATTACCAAAATAGGATTTAGAGGAAGTTCGTGCCTTTGCGAAACTCCTCCTTCTCTTTGACATCTGTCACAAGACTTTACATAATCATAGGCATCTTGGTGTATAGACGACTAGTAATAGCCACACTGCAATACCTTATAAGCTGTTTTAGCTCCACTTGATGGCCACTGACCAATAAAGAGTGACATGCTTTGAGAATGCTCATCATCTCTACCTCTGGAACATATCTATGGATGATGCCATCCGCATAAATATGAAACAAATAAGGGTTATCCTAGAAGAATTTCTTTACATCATGCATGAACCTGCAATGTTGATGGGTGTTCAAATCCGAAGGCACTATAACACTCACCAAATAGTTAGCATAGTGTGCGAACCAAGGTATAAGATCATGTGATGCTGCCAAAACTGATTCTTTGGGAAATGTCATTTATGTCCATTCCATAATCAATTTTCATCATAGCATCATCTTCCAATAACGAAAGGTGATCAGCAACCTAGTTTTCTGACCCTTTTCTGTCAATCACATCAAAATTGAATTCCTGCAAGAGAAGTACCCATGTAATCAATTGTGGTTTTGTGTCTTTCTTTGCCATCAGATACTTGAGCATCGCATGGTCAGTATGCATGATCACTTTAGGTCCAAACAAATATGAACAAAAATTTTCAAATTCAAATAACAACGCAAGCAATTCTTGTTCGGTCATAGTGTAGTTCTTTTGGGCAACATTTAGTGCTCTGCTGGCATGATAGAGTGGATGCAGGACTCTCTCTCTTTGTTGTCCCAATATCACACCAAGTGTAACCCCACTTGCATCACACATTAGTTCAAACGGTCGTGACCAATTTGGAGCGACAATAATGGGTGTTATGGTTAGCCTTCTTTTCAATTCTTCGAAGGCATGCATGCATGCCTCATCAATTATAAACTTTCTGTCTTTTTCTAACAACTTACACAAAGGTTGTGAGATTTTGGAGAAATCCTTTATCAAACGATGGTAGAATTTGGCATGGCCTAAAAAACTTCTGATAACTTTTTCTAAAACTGGTGGTGGCAATTTCTCTATCACTTCAATTTTTGCTTTATCCATCTCAATTCCTTTGCTCAAAATTTTGTGACATTAGTATTGTGCCCTCTTTGACCATGAAGTGGCATTTCCCCAATTTAGCACCAAGTGACTCTCAATACATCTCTGCAACACATCATGCAAATTTCAAAGGCATTCTTCGAACCACTGGCTTACGACACTGAAGTCATCAATGAACACTTCAATTGTACTTTCAACCATATCTGAGAATATAGACATCATGCATCTTTGAAATGTGGCTGGAGCATTATAGAGCCCAAAGGGTATAGGGTCATATGAAGGTTGTCTTCTCTTGATTCTCAGGTGCAATAACTATTTGGTTGTAGCCGGAATATCCATCAAGGAAATAATACCATCTCTTTTCTACTAGTTTGTCAAGTATTTGATCCATGAATGGCATAGGAAACTGATCCTTTTCGGTCAAAGCATTTAATTTCCCATAGTCCGTGCACACTCTCCATCCAATGACTAGTCCTATAGGGATCAATTCGTTTTTTTCATTCAGCATCACTGTGATGCCTCCTTCTTTGGAACACACTGCACTAGGCTTACCCACTCACTGTCAAAGATTGGGTAGATTACTCCTGCATCAAGCCACTTGATGATTTTTTTTCTCACAACCTCTTGCATTGGGGGATTTAACCGCCTTTGATGTTCAATACTCGACTTATAATCCTTGACTAACTGAATCTTATGAGAGCATATCCCTGGGGGTATGCCAATGATGTATGCAATTGTCCACCCAATAGCTCTTTTTTAGTTCTTTAGAACTACGACTAGGGCTTCTGTTTGAGCTTCACTTAACTCTGTTGCAATGATGACAGGTAAGGTACTATTCTCTCCCAGGTATGCACATTTCAGATGTGATGGTAATGCCTTCAACTCTAACTCTGGTGGAGCTTCTACCGAGGGTTTTATTGGTGGTGTTCCCCTATTGCATAAATCTAGCTCCAACCTTGCTTGTCGCTTTGGCCCAAATGACACCCTAAGAGCATTTATATTTCCACATAATCAAGGATGTTGTCACCATCAAAGTTCATCAACACAGCTGCCAATGGGTCAACCCCAAGCCTCAATTCTATCGGGATCTCTGCTTCATCATCCTCTCCTGTTGATATTATTGAGATAACTTGTAACTCAAAATTCTTCCCATCCTACTGACCTATTTGAAACACCACTGCTTCTTCATAAAATCTGAAATTGAGTAGACTCTTCTCCATATCTACTAATGCTCGACCTGTGGCCAAGAAAGGTCTTCCCAAGATGATCGGAACTGCAAAATAAACTTCACACTCAAGTATAACAAAATCTACAGGAAATATAAATTTATCTACCTGCACCAACACATCATACAAGATCCTCGCACGCTTCTTAACTGTTCTGTCTGACATCAACAACCGCATTTTTTAGGTACAAAACTCCCAAAACTAAGCTTTCTGAAAATGCTGAGAGGCATTAAGTTAATGCTAGCCCCCAAATCACATAGTGCTTTGGCAAATGCCAGTTCTCCTATAGTGCATGGTATAGTGAATGTACCTGGGTCTTCGCATTTCTGCACTAATGAATTTGTAGTGATAGCATTACAACATTGAACATTTTTGGAGAGGTCTTGGCTCGCTTTTACCTTCCTTTTGACTAGGTCATTCATCCATTTGGCATGCCTTGACATCTTTTCAAGGGCCTTAACTAACGGTCAATCCACTGATAATATTTTGAGCACTATCAAGAACTGTTCAAGTTCATCCTACTCCTTTCTTCTTCTGATCCATTGAGGGAAAGGAGGAGGAGGCCTCGGAAAGGTTTTATAATTCTTATGTTGCTCTACTATGTTACATGCCTATGTTCCTTCATTCATTCTTTTCTTACGGTTACCATTTTCCACCTTTTGCATAGGGGGATTTATTATGCTCTTGCCACTCCAAATCATCATCTCCATGCAATGCCCTTCTTTTTTAGGATTCTGAACCATATTACTTGGTAGGGTGCCCTTTTGATGTTGGTTCAGTTGTGCAGAAACTTTCCCAAATTGCTGGTCAAGTTGCTTGATTGCCACTGAATGAGACTATATCTTTTGATTAATACTTGAGATATCTGCTTTCATTCCCTCTAGAGTCTCATCTTCATGATCTGCTCGCTTCAACAACTTCTCAAACATATCTTCGATCCTAGAATTGTTTGATCCAGCATCACGATTGTGTGGTAGTACATAAGGAACGCTTCTGTAACCTTCTCTTCTCAGTCATTCTGCACCTAGAACTCTCTCTCTCTCTCATAATATCCAGCCCTATTATTCTTTACATCCTATCATGATTAAAGTTTCGATCTTGATTCCCAGAACCTTGCCTCCAATAGTCCGAGTTGGACCCTTGGGGGTTGTTCCGAAAACCTGCCTCTTGGTTTCTTACATAACAGGCGTCCTCATCAAAGAATTGATCATCATATACAGGAGTAATTGGGGGTTGGTGAGCTATTTCCTTAACACTTAGCATAGTTTTGCTTCCAAACCAAATCCATGCGCGTACGCAGCTGAGCAAGTTGCTCCATAATCTCTTCATTCACTTTTGCTTTCTCACTATTTGTGGTAACCGCACAAGAACTCTTTGTATGACCATGCTCACTCTGACCCCATGCTCTATTTGTTTTCACCACTTGCTCCATTCTTTCGGCCACTAGCTCAAACGGTTGATCAAGAAAAACACCTCCCATGATCGTGTTCGTGCAAGCTTTGTTATTATCATCAAGTGCTCTATAGAAGATCTCAATCAAAGCATCATCAACAATGTTTTGATTAGGGACCATCCTCAAGCATTTGGTGAATCTCTCCCATGTAGTGCTAAGAGAGTCTCCAGGAAACTGCTCGAAGTTAGTAATTTGGTCCTTAAGCTTCAACTTCTTCGACCATGGGAAATATCTTTCTACGAATACTCTCTGCAGCTTAGCCCAACTCATGATGGTACCTGGAGGAAGTTCAGACAACCATATAGAGCTGCATTGCCAGTTAGTGATAATGGGAACACCCTCAATCGAACAGCATCAGTAGAAATATTTTGAGTCCCCCTGACACTTTTGCACACGAAGATGACATTTTGGAGATGACGATGGGGATCCTTTGACGGTAACCCTGTGAATAGGCCATGATTTTGGAGCATCTGGAGCAATCCACTTGATACCACGAACTTAGCATCTGCAATAGAGGGGAAAGTACTATAGAACCGGTAACATCCATCGCCATAGGGTTTAATCAGTATTGTTTCCAGCCGTAAGCATTTGCATTGAAATCCCTAAGTTGTGGCCTATTAACCCTTGGTAGTGGATTCTCCTCTCTTCTTAAGTCTTCGTCATTCACATGCATATCCTCCTCAACCTCAATGTCCTCATTTATTCGAGCCATCCTTCTTGGTAGTTCATAGATCTCCAAATTTTGTGTAGCTAAGGGATTTGCCTTGGCTCTTGTATTGGGCATACAACCTAGTATACCCTTCAAAAGAAATCAAACAACAAAAACAAAATAAAAGTAAAGTACTAGAGACTCTAGAAATCAATACTAGAACTAACTAATAGTGAATTCAAGTCAAAACCTAGTCGTATTCCCTGGCAACGGCGCCATAATTTTATGATGATGGTCAAGCTCTAATAAGAAAGTTGTTACTATCAATAATTAACCTAACTGAGGTTAGGGTCGAATCCATAGGGAATACAGGGCTTAACTATAAGATTTCATTATTAATCATTCCTAGTATCCATAACTACAATCACTAGATGAGGGGGGAGTTTGTTGTGATTAAAAGACACTAAAAATGAACACTAATTAAAATTTGGGAAAACATTCAATTTTGGGGACAACTTAGGAATTGTGTTCCCCATGGCTCGTTAACTCAATTACCTAGGTAACATAACCTTGATAAATGAATTGCATGTAGGATGGTAACTTAGGTTCTTCTAGCCCTCTTATGAAGGTGAAGGTCGAATTTCACCATGGCGCTTGGTCGGCCACCATAGTGTGCCAACTAACTATTACCTATTGTCCTAGTCAACCTCCCCTTGGTCAAGTTTGGTCGATTAGATAGGAAAACATGAACTAAATCCTGTCATCTACTTCCCTTTTCCTATTTGTCACTACTTTTAGTTGGGATCGTGATAGTAGGCAGGGTTTGTTGTTGGCCACCACCAAACAACATTAATCATGAAGGAAGATAAACAATACATGCAAAACCCCAATCATAGACATGCAAAAAAGCTAGGTCATCTCAAGTCAACTATCCATGGTTCCCACAACCCTAAGTTATGGGTGTTTAGCTACTCATGGCTAAGAAAAAACACACAAAATTGCATATAACAGTCATAGCTGAGAGTTTCACCAATAACAACGGAGAAGATAACCACCACAAGTTGCAAACCTATAAGCTTGATTGATCAACAATGAACACAAAGAAAGATTTGCAATCCCCAAAATGGGTTTCCCAAAGAGAACAAGAATCTGCTCTAAAAACCTAAGAAAAGCTTCACAATATCTTACAGAATTGTCTACTGTTCGACTCTCTTTCAAAAACCTAACTTAAACTATTTATAGTATTTATAAAACAACCCTTAGAATTCTACAGAAAAGACAGCTGGCATCTGATAAATTTTGCAGTTACGACTTGTAGGTTAGCCAACGAGTCATAATTAGGGTCTCGTATCAGGCTCTTGGCATCTTGGACTGAACTGGTACGATCCATAGGTGTGAGTCATTACTCAATCTACGACTCATATGTTGGTCTCATAGTATTGGTCTTCAGTTTTTGATCCTACATTTTGACTCTCTGATTCTTGCTACGAGTCCACCTATATGAGTCATAGTTTGTTTTACGACTCATAGGTTGGGCTCGTTGGGTTGACCTTAAGTTGCCAGATTTCTGATTTTTTGTCTTTGACTCTTGCTACAACACAACCTATGACTCGTAGTGTGAGCTATGACTCGTAGGAGAGCTCGTATGGCCTATGCTTCAGCAAAATCTGCAACTTTTCTTCAAAATCATGCCAACCTAATTTTTTTGCAAGATTAACACAATAACACATCAAAATACTAAAATGTCGCTTTAAGAACTCACAAAATCCCTTTTTTTAGGCATCAAATGTGCTGGTATTTGATAGAACATCCATATCACACACAAATTTTGAGATATATTGAAATTACGATTCTGGGCACTTCCGAGGCATATTCCGGGCACTTCTTGGGGTTGTTTCAATATTTCCCCATGTGGAACATTTATCTCCAAATGTCAAAGAAGCGTATATGAGAGAACCAAACATGATGATTTCAGCCTACTTAAGTATGCAACGATGCACTTAACATCATTTCAAAAATCTCATCATAAGTGTAAAATCATCATGAGCTTGTCAATTTAAACATGAACATATGCAACGACATAGGCCTGAACTTAAGACTTGAGATCATATAAAGGACTTAGATTAATACCGTAGGCTTATGTGGAGTGGGAAAGGTAAGGATATCACTTTAGCATGTCCGTTTCGGCCTCCCAAGTAAAACTTTCAACTTGTTGATTCCTCCAAAGGACCTTTATGGAAGCCACCTCTTTGTTTCTCAACCTCTTTACTTGTCTATCCAAGATCTGAACTGGGACCTACTCATAGGTCAAATTGTCTTCAACAATACCCACAATATCAATGGCACAATGGCATTAGGATCTCCTAAAAATTTCCTCAACATGGATACATGAAAGATAGGATGAACCAAAACTAGGCGATTCCAACTCATAAGCTACCTTGCTAACCTTTCTCACTACCCTATAAGGACCCACATATCTTGGGCACAACTAGCCCTTCATACCAAAATAAACCATACCCTTCATGGATGACACCTTAAAATAAATTCAATCACCAACTTTGAATTCAAGGTCCCTTCTCCTCACGTCGGCATAGAACTTTTGGAGACTTTGGGCCGACTTTAAACTTTCTCTAAGCATCCTAACCTTCTTAAGAGCCTCCATAACAAGATCTAGTCCCAACAAAGATACCTCACCAACCTCAAACCAACCAACTAGTGATCTACAACATCTCTCACAGAGAGCCTCAAAAGAAACCATACTGATTCTAGAATGATAGTTATTGTTGTGGGAAAGCTCAATCAATGGAAGGTGATCATCCTAACTATCCTTGAGGTCTAATACAAAAGCCCTAAGCATATCCTCATAGGTTTGGATTGTCCTTTTTCCTTGTCCATCCTTTTGAGGTTGAAAGGCCATAGTAAGCTTGATCCTTGTACCAAGACCTCTTCACCAAAAGTGTGAAGTAAATTGAGCACCACGATTTGATATGATGGACAAAGGAACCGGGCAACCTTACCAAGTCATGAATGTATAACCTTGCATAATCTTCAACCCCATATGTGGTCTTCACCGGTAGAAAGCGAGCTGATATTGTCATGCTATCAACCACAACCCAAATAGAATCAAAACTTTTTCTAGTTTTGGGCAACCCAACCACAAAATCCATATTAATCTCTTCCCACATCCAAGTAGAAAGCTCTATGTCTTCAGTTAGGCCATCTGACCTTTGATGTTCGACTTTTACTTATTGACAACTATACAATCGAAAACGAATTTGGCAATGTCCCTTTTCATGCCTCCCCACCAATATACATCCTTCAAATCTCTATATATTTTGGTGGAACCGGGGTGGATAGAATAAGAAGAATTTTGGGCCTCATCAAGGATTGTCTCCCTCAAACCATCAACCCAACAACCTCCCTTGGTACCTAAGGGCACCATCTTGCCCTTGGGAGAAAACCTCCACCTTGCCCTCTTTCACCAAGGCCTTCAATTCTAACAAGGAGGAATCAAGATCTTGTTTTTCTATCACCTCATCAACCAAGGAAGACTTAGAACCATCAAAACAACAATACCCCTATTACCAATCTCTTCCAACCTAACTCCAAATCTAGACAATCAATGCACCTCCTTAGCATCTCCTTATCACCACCATCAACATGAGGTAGGCTACCCATAGACACCCTACTCAAGGCATCCACCACCACATTTGCCTTACCAGGATAGTAATGCACACTCATATCATAATCCTTAATAAGTTCTAGCCACCTTCTTTGTCTCAAGTTGAGATCTTTTTGAGCGAAGACATATTAGGGGCTCTTATGATCAGCGAACACATCAATATGCACCCCATACAAGGTTGATGGGGACCAACCCATAATATGGTTACTCGAACCTACCACCTCCCATACAAACCCCCTTAACAAGGTTTCTTGGGCCTACAACCCCTCGAGCTAGACTTGGTCATCCCCAACAGTATACAGATAATATCATATACACATATATACATTTCTCATATCATCAAATGTCATTTTAGCCATACATGCCTCTCATCATCATATAATCATCATATAAAAATATTCCTTTCATCATCATATAATCATCATATTAAAATATTCCTTTCATCATCATATATTCATCATATACATACATCACTTTCATCATCATTCCATCATCATTTCATCATCATTTAGTCACTGAATTGAACTCATAAGATGCATTGAACCTTCTATTCCTCAAGAAACCATAACAAGACATTTTATCAAACACTTAGAGGGTGTGTAGTGCTAGTATAAATCCATGCAATTCAAGTGTAAAATCATACTAGAAAATTCAGTGTAAAACCTTCAACATATACTTGGTAACACCCTCAAATAATATACATCAAAACCCTTCATCAAATCTTACACTAGATCTTAGTTTCATATTCTAAAATATATCAAAACAGTCATAATTTCATAAACCTGAACATAGTGTGTAGTGATTTTCATAATAAGTAAGATTCATGAGTAAATCATCTTTAAATCATGCAAATTTAAGATAAAAGAAGCTTGGGTATCATGGGTTAGAGGAATCTATGATAGAAAACTACATACCTTAGCTTTTGAGATGAACTTGATAAAGATTGGGGATGTAGACTTGATGCTTGAGTGCAATCCTCAACATCCGGAAAGTGTTTTGAGACTTGAGTTTAGGAGTAAAATAGTTGGCGAAGTATTTGAATGAGTATTGGAGAATATTTTATATTTATATGAGGGTGAAAATGGCCAAGTATAGGTATTTTCATGTTTGGGAATACTTAGGCTCAAGACTTAAACCCCATTGGAAATTGCATTTTCGGAAAATTGAAATTGCTACTCGTTTGCTCTTAAGTTGGGGTTAGACCCATTTTCCACTCAAAATGACCCCCTGAACAAGAATATATAGTCAGATTTTTTATGTCGTGCATGGATTTTGAGATATATGAAAATTACTATTCTGGGCACTTCCGAGGAACATTTTTAGGCACTTTTTGGTGTCGTTTCAACATCCAATGGAACAAAAGCATTCAGATCACCCACTAATTTCGTCAACATGGATACATGAAAGACCGGATGAACCAAGTCCATTTCACTAGGCAACTCCAACTCAATGGCCATTGTCGAATTCTCCTCCACACCCTATCAGGACCTATATATCTTGGACTCAATTTAACCTTCTTACCAAAATGAACCACACCAATCATGAGTGAAACCTTCAAATAGACCCAATCACAAACTTTAAATTCTTCTCCTCACATTGGCATAGGACTTTTGATGTCTTTGGGCTGCTTTCAACCTTTCCCTAATCAAGAAAACTTCTCCATAGCCTCCATGACCAGATCTGGACCCAATGATACCATCTTTCCCACTTTGAACCACCCAACCGGTGATCTACAATGCCTACCATAGAGGGCCTCAAAAGTTGCCATACCAATGCTAGAATGATAGCTATTGTTATAAGCAAACTCAATCAATGGAAGATGATCATCCCAACTACCCTTAAACTCCAAAATACAAGCTCTAAGCATATCCTCAAGAGTTTAGATAGTTCTTTCGGCTTGGCCATCCGTTTGATGGTGAAATATTGTACTAAGCTTTTTCTTGATACCAAGACCTCTTTGGAAGGACCTCCAAAAGTTAGAAGTTAATTGAGCACCACGATCCGATATGATAGACAAATGAACCCCATGCAATCTAACTAACTCATGAATGAATAACTTAGCATAATCTTTGACCCCATAAGTAGTCTTAACCAGTAGGAAATGAGCCCTCTTCGACATCCTATCAACTGCAACACAACCACAAAGTCCGTGTTAATTTCCTCCCACTTCCAAGTAGGGATCATTATATCTTTGGTTAGGCCACCCGGCCTTTGGTATTCTGCTTTGACTTGTTGGCAACTATGATAACCAGATAAAAATTTGGGAATATCTTTCTTCATATCTCCCCACCAAAACACCTCTCTCAAATCTCTATACATCTTGGTAGAACTGTGGTAAATAGAATTGGAAGAAATATGAGCCTCATCAAGAATCATCTCTCTCAAGTCATCATCACAAGGCACACACAACCTACCATGGTATCTAAGGGCGCTATCTCCCCCTTGGGAGAAAATTTCCACCTTGCCATCACTCACCAAAGCCTTGAATTCAAACAAGGAGGGATCATGATCTTGCTTTGCTTTTACCTCATCAACCAAGGAAGATTTTGAACCATCAACAACCACAATACCACCATTATCAACCTCTCCCAACCTAACTCCCAATGTAGCCAGCCGATGGAGCTCTCTAGCCACCTCCTTACCACTACCATAAACCTGAGCTAGGCTACGTATAGACACCCTACTTAAAGCATCAGCCATAACATTAGATTTACCGCAAGATAATGCACACTCATATCATAATCTTTAAGAAGTTCTAACTATATTCTTTGTCTCAAGTTGCATTCTTTTTGAGTGAACACATATTGGAGACTCTTATGATCGATAAGTACATCAATATCTCTATATAAATAGTGGGGCCAAATTTTGAAAGCAAAAACCACGGCGGCCAATTCAAGATCACGAGTAGGGTAATTCTTTTCATGCACTTTGAGTTGTCTAGAAGCATAGGCTATCACCAAAACATTTAGCATCAAAACACAACCTAAACCAATCCGGGAGGCATCACAATACACAACAAACCCTTCTAAACCTTCAGGTAGAGACAAGATAGGAGTGAACATAAGTTTATCCTTAAAGGTTTGGAAACTCTTTTCAAACCCATCGGTCTACACAAACTTAGCCTTCTTTTGAGCCAACTTAGTCATGGGAGAAGCAACAGAAGAGAGCCCATTCACAAACCTCTAACAGTAACCCACTAAGCCTAAGAAGCATCTAATATTCGACGGGGGCCTAGGCCAATTTTTAATAAAATCCGTCTTTTTAGTATCCACCTTAATACCATCCCCCGACACCATACGACCTAGAAAGGCAACCTCCTACAACAAAAATTCACATTTTTCATACTTAGCATACAACTTCTCTTTTCTCAATCTTTGTAGCACTACCCTCAAATGAGCCACATGCTCCTTCTTGCTATGAGAATAGATCAAAATATCATCGAAGAAAACCATAACAAACAAATCAAGGTAGGATTTAAAGACCCTATTCATAAGATCCATGAAGAAAGCCGTTGCACTAGTCAACCCAAAAGACATAACCACAAATTCATAATGCCCATGCCTAGTCTAGAAGGTCGTCTGGGAAATGTCACACTCCCTCGCCTTCACTTGATGATACCCGGACGGAAGATCTGTCATAGAGAAGTGACTAGCCCCATGAAGTTGGTCAAATAAATCATCAATCATTGGTAGGGACATAATCTTGATGGTGACTTTATTGAGTTGCCGATAGTCAATACACCTTATAAGAGACCCATCCTTCTTATTCACAAACAACACTGGTGCACCCTAAGGTGATTGGTTAGGACTAATAAAACCCTTCTCCAACAAATCCCTCAATAGCTCCTTCAACTCCTTTAACTCCACCGAGGCCATACAGTAAGGGGGAATAGAAATGGGTTAAGTATCGAGAAAGAGGTCTACACGAAAGTATATTTTCCTTTCGGGAGGAACACCAGGAAGGTCATTAGGAATGACATGAAGGAACTCATTTACCACCAGAACTGACTCTACAGGAAAGACTTTGGACTCAACATCCATAACCCTCACAAGATGATGGAGACACCCCTTAGAAATCAACTTTTGGGCTTTAATGCAAGTGATGAAACTACCCGACCACCACATCATGACTCTCCCACTCAAGGATGGTTTCATTTGGGAATTGAAATTTGATCCAATGGGTTCTACAATCAATAGTGGCATAATATGCATGCAACCAATCCATCCCAAGAATAACATCAAAATCATTCATATCCAACTCAACAAGATCCAAGGAAATATTTTATGCAATATGCAAATGGGACAATTTCTATAGACCTTTCTAGCAACAATAAATGCACCAATGGGAGTAGGCACCTCATAAGACTCACACAACAATTCAGGCTCAAAATGAAACTTTTTGGCAGTAAGAAGAGTAACAAAAAAAAGAGTGGCACCCATGTCTTTCAATGCATACACATCAAAATCAAAGACTTTTAACATACCTGTGACGACATCGGGTTCCTCATCAACCCCTTGCCTTCCCAGGATAGCATAAAATCGATTGTGCCTTGGGCTATCACCTTGTTAGCCTTCTCTCCCCAAAGGAACCGCATTAGCATCCCGGCCTTGAGTACGAACATCCTTACCCTTGTTGCGATTTTGTGGACAATCAATCATCTTGTGGACTACTTCCCCATAACCAAAACAAGCATTGGTATACCTCAAGCATGGGCCACCATGACATATACAACACTTTGGACACACGAGTCTAGGAACCACACTCGCACCCTCTTGGGGCCTTCGGTAGTTATTGGCAAATATCCCACTAGGAACATGAGAAGACCATTGGCATTGGTAAAACCAGCCACCCTTGGTAGTTTTGAACTTACCATCAAAATGGGCGCTCTTGGCCTCATGACTCCTTATCTTCCTCAATTTCTCCCCCTCCAATTGTTTATCATAAGTCATCAAGCGGGACAAATCCATGTCACTAATCAAGATAGCAGTCCGGCACTACTCATTTACCAAATCAAATACACCCATTACTATCTTTTTCATTCTAGACCTTGGGTCGGCAACCAAGTGTGGATCATATTTATAGAGTTGGTTGAACTTGAGGGCATACTCCCTCATGCTCATAGGTCCCTACTTTAAATAATGAACTCCATCATTTTGGCCTCCCTAAACTCAAGAGGGAAGAATTTGTTGAGAAAAGTTGCCTTAAAGTCCTCCCAAAGAATCACATCATTGTTCCCTTCTCCTCCTTCCACTGAGTGTACTATATTTGAGCCACCCCCTTGAGTTGGTAAGCGACCAACTCCACCTTCTCTACCTACCTAACACCCATGATAGCCAAAAGTTTGTACACCTCATTAATAAATACTTGAGGGTCCTCATCCACTTTAGACCCATTAAACTCCAGTGGGTTCATCCTCATAAAGTCCCTCACCCGAGATGCCGGAGTAGAAGTATTAGGGGCTTGGTCCCCTTGATTGACTTGTGCTAGCAAGGTGAGAGCATCTCGGAGCTCTCCATTAGCTAGTTGTTCCTCGGGTGTACAGGCTCTTCTTCCTCTTGTGTTAGGAAATATCTAGCATAGCAAAGAACAATCATTTGGGGGAAACCTTACCTTAACTTCTATAGCACGACATGGGTAAGAAGAAGAGAAACATTTCCTAAAATATCTAATAGCCTCTTACTCATAGTTTTGGTGCAAAACACAACCATGAATAAGACTTTAATCAATGTGGTGTGTTGGATGCTGATGACCATTAATAACCTAGTGCTCTGATACTAAGTTTTTCATGATCAAAGCCTTGGGCCCAGACGTGACATGGCAGATAGGGAACCTGAAGGGACCCCAACCAAGCCTTTTAACATATCATTACGCATCCTTGGTTGCGAAAGCAAGTGTACAACAATATTAGATAGTAAATAGCGATAAATGAGGCTAAGGGGAATCTTTGATACCATAGAAGCATAACAAGCCAATAGTATAGCATTAACATGACATAAGGTTCCAATAACACCCCTAATATATAGATAGGAGAGAGGACCAAGACAATCTCGGGCTCCCCCGATAGCCATAACTATCCAACATAAGAAGAGTCAAATACATAGCGTAAATCAAAAGAAACATATCCTCAAAGTTGAAGACTCACTCACCAACTTGCTTTGAGAGAAATCGTACTAGCACGTGGAGAAGGAGGATGATTAAGTGGGGCTCCGGTTCCTACATAGTAACATCTTGTAGGCATTGAGTATATGTTAGTAGGTTTGAATGTACTAAGTATGTAGGATGCAATGCAACAAGAGATAGGCAACATAGGAAAAATGCAATATCATAAGAAATTGATAGCATAATAATAATATGTCGTGTATGAATGATGCTTAAAGTAAAACATGCTTATATAGAACATATTACATGTGATGGAAGATACCATCATCATAGACCAAGCAAACTTAGTACTTAGAATCTTATGTAGACCACCCTATAGAAGTGATTGAGGAATCAACTCCTCAATTGGTTGATGGCCATGACCACCTTCCATCGGATATGATTGAGATATCAACCCTTCAATAGGTAGATGGCTTACCACCTCCATCTAAGGAGATTGAGGTATCAATCCCTCAATTGGTTGATGGACATGACGACCCTCCGTCGGAAGTGGTTGAGGTATCAAACTCTCAATTGGGTGATGGATTACCACCCCTATCCGAGGCGATTAAGGTATCACCCCTCAATTAGTTATGATAAACTCACAACACTATAGATCCATATCATGAAATAAACACATATATACCATCCTTTCATCATCATAAAGTCATTTAACTCATATGCTAAGCATTAGGCCTTCAATAAGTCAAGATACATTAACTAGTCATTTTATCAAACATTTGGTGGGTGTCCAATTCTAGTGTAAAACAATGTAATACAAGAGTGAAATCATGCAAGTAAATTTAATGTAAAACCACCCACCAACAATTGGTAGTACCCTCATATAATAAACATCAAAACTCTTCATCAAATCTCAAGATAGATTAAAGGTTTATAGCTCAAAACATGCTTAAACAATCACATTTTTATGAAACTCTAACAAAGTTCATAGTCAAATTCATAGTAAGTAAAACCTATTAGTAAATCAACTTAGAATCATGCAATTTCTGTAGAAAGGGAGCTTGGGTACCTTGGGTGAAAGGACCCAATGGTTGAAACCCACATACCTTTACTTTGGAGAATTTCTTGACGAAGATTGGAATGGAGACTTGAAGCTTTAATGAAATCTTTAATATTCGGAAAGAGAAATGGCACTTGAATTTGAGTGAAATATTTGTCTAAGCGCTTGAGAGAATATTGGGGAATGTCTTGTATGATATGAAGATGAAATATGGCGAAGTGTAGGAATTTTCACGCATGGGAAGACTTAGGCCCAAGACCCAAGATCCTTGGACCAAAAATACAAAATACTACACAAAATACACAGAGTCGCACCCTTGGCGCGTTGTGCCTTAGGTGCGGAAACCTCTCTGAATATCACATTTTGCGATTTTTAAATTTTGATACAACTGCTCTAAAATCTGTGTTAGACCCATGTACTACTCAATTTTTCCTCCCGACCAAGAATATGAAGTTGTATTTTTGATATCACACATGAATTTTGAGATAGATGGAAATTATAATTTCGGGCACTTTCGAGACACATTTTAAGGCACTCTTTGGGGTCATTGGGCAACTTAGTCATGAGAGAAGCAATAGAAAGGAAGCCATTAACAAACCTTCAATAGTAACCCGCTAAGCCTAAGAAACTTCCAGTGTTTGATGGAGTCAAAGGTTAGGCCAATTTCTAATAACCTCCATCTTCATGGGATCCACCTTAATACCATCACCCAGTACCACATAACCTAGGAAAACAACCTCATTGAACCAAAACTCACATTTCTCATATTTGGCGTAAAACTTTTCCTCCCTCAATGTTTGTCACCACCCTAAAATGGTCCATATGCTCCTCCTCGCTATGAGAATAAATCAAGATATCATCAATAAATGCCACCACAAACCAATCAAGGTAGGGTTTGAAGACCCTATTCATAAGATCCATAAAGATAGCAGGTGCATTGGTCAATCCAAAAGACATAACAACAAATTCATAGTGCCACTACCTAGTTTGGAAGGCCGTCTTAGGAATATCACACTTCTCACTTTCAATTGGTGATACCTGGATTGAGGATCAATCTTAGAGAACTGACTAGCCCCTTGAGGTTGGTCAAGGAGATCATCAATCCTTGGTACAGGGTACTTATTCTCGATGGTGACTGATCGGATTGATGTTAGAAACAGCACTAATATGGAGAGAATACTAGAATGCAAAAGCAAAACAAAAAAGAGAAAGAGAAAAACTAATTAAAGATATGGGAAATTCAAAGGGAAAAAGATCCATGAATTTCCAACAAATTGATATTCTAAGGCATTCACAAGATGCAAGTAACAACATATAAATTTATGAAAGAAATTTAGCGCCTTTACTTGAGAAAATGAATCAAAATGGTAGATTTGGATCTTGACCATTTTTTGAGTAACTAAAGACAATAATTAGTATGTAAACTAATCACCTTCTAAAGAATACCAAAAAGAAATCCAAGATATCAGAAGAAGAAAGTACTTTATACCTCAAACTATGAACTAGTAAAGGTTTAAAGATAAATTTTCAAAGAACAAGTCACATAAGTTCAATAGAACTCTCTCAAATATTATTAGTATCAATCTAATTGTCTTTAATGAAAGAAAAAAGACTCTATAGATATATTATAGGGTCCTTGGATGTCCAAGACTCCTTAGGTTAGGCCCATGGAGTATCAAAAACATAGAAAGAAAATTACCAGGTAAATCCTACTCTAGAAAGGAAATAAAGTTATCTTAATTAGGAATAGACCTAGTAGTTCTAGGAAATCAATAAATGGTACTAAGATACCTTAAATGGAAGAAGGAAAATAGTAATAACCTATATATAAATAAGGAAATACGGTAAAACTGAACTAGGAAAAGAATCTTGACAAATTTGGAAAGTTTGACTAGTGTTCTCTGCAAACTTGGGCAGAAAGCAACGTCTGTTGCGGATGATTCTTGGACTCTTCTTGGACTTATTTGAAAGAACTTTAACCTTAAAATTCTTCATCGTGCACTTGAATTTGGTCCACTAAATAATTGTACCATTTGGACAATTCATCCTTCTTGGGCTTTACCTCTTCTTCCCCAGCAAGACACCTTTGGATCTACAACTGAAGCCCATTGAGCTTATCATTAAACTCCTTGGTTTGAGATCTTGTTATGGTCCTCCTTTGATCTTCTAAAGATTCATCATTTTCAATAAGGGGAGGATGATAACATGCAAAGTAGAGATGGCACCAACATGAGTGGTATGTAACCCTCAAGATCATTTACAAGGAGTCTAGCAAAAGATCTCCAAGACCTACATGCAATATTCATGAAAAAGAAAGCACAAAGAAAGGCTTACAATATGTGGAAGCTCCATCAAGGTGAGGAGAAGGAAGAAAAGAGGCCATGTGTTCAAATGGCTATTACTTGAATTCAAGGATTTGAAAAGAAGGCAAACAAACAAGGGCCTTACTCATTATGGGTAAAATTGTAAAGAAAATATCTTCTTTTATTTACTTACTATAAATAATCTTATTTTAGCATTTGGAAGACTTAGGCTATGTTGAAGATTGAATTTTCAGATTATAGTATCTTCTTAGTGAGTAATTAGGGTGAACTCTTAGAATTGTTAGTTGACTTGTTTGCTTGGCTAATTGAAGGTTACCCATTTTTGGTTATTAGTTTCCTTCAATTTTTCCTTCTAGGGGTTTATTTGAGCTGTTGAAATCAATTTGGAGATAAGGGTTTTACTCCCTTGTTGCCCATAATTTCAATAGTTTGAATTTAATCGACATATCCTCCTATCTTTGTTCCTTTTTCTGTTTCTTTCTTGTTTGATCTTTATTATTTCTATGATGCTATCATTCCTCTCTTCTTTAAGAGAATTTGTCTCGAATTCAAATCTATATCAAAATGGGAAAGATCAGAAACATTAAAAGTAGTACTAACTTGGAACTCACCAGGAAGATCAAGTTTATAATCATTGTCTCCAATCCTTTCAAGACTTTGTATAGGCCATTTCCTCTAAGATCTAGCTTGGCCTTTATTTTGGAAGGAAATATTTCCCTTCTCATATGCCAAACCAAGTTCCCAAGTTTAAACACAACATATTTTCTTTCTTTATTCCTGCGCAATGCAACTTCCTTATTTTTCTTTGCAATTGCAAGTCTTGTTTGTTCATGAATCTTCTTCATAATGTTCACCTTCTTTCTACCATCAAGATTAGAAAAAACATTAGTAGGTAAAGGCAATAAATCAAGAGGGGTAAGAGGGTTGAGTCCATATACAACTTCAAAAGGAGTCTTACCAGTAGAAGAATGAAAGGTCTTATTATAAGCAAATTTCACATTTGGAAAGTATCTTCCCAAAAAGTCAACTTTCCTTGCAAAACAGCGCTCATCATATTCTCCAAAGTTCTATTAACCACTTTTGTGTGCCCATCAGTTTGTGGGTGACAAGATGTGAAAAATAGTAATTTAGTCCCTAACTTTCTCCAAAGAATTCTCCAAAAGTGACTTAAAAACTTGTCATTCCTATCACTAATAATATTTCTAGGTATTCCATGCAACTAAACCACTTCTTTTACAAACAAGTCAGCCACATGAGATGCATCAATAATTTTTTTACTTGGAATAAAATGATCCATTTTAGAAAATCTATCTGCTACAACAAATATACTATCCTTACCATATTTAGTCCTTGGAAGTCCCAATATGAAGCCCATAGAAATATCAATCCAAGGAGAACTAGAAATAGGTAAAGGAGACTAAAGACCATGCAGTAATGTTCTAGACTTAGCTTGTTTTTATTCAAGACAATGAGAACACAGTTTTTCAATCTTTTCTCTTGCTAGGTCATAAAATAAGTTCAGAAAGTATTTCCAAAGTTTTAGGCACTCCAAAATGTCCCATTAGCCCTCCACAATGTGCTTCCCTAACAAATAGTTCACACAAAGAGCAATTAAGTACACACAACTTATTTACCTTTAATAGAAATTCATCTTAAAGATTAAACTTCTCAAAAGGATCCAACTTACATTAATCAAAAATTTTACCAAAATCAAGATAATTATCATAGAGTAACTTGATTTGGTCTAAACCCAACAACTTTGAAGTAAGAGTAGATATCAAAACATATCTTCTTGAGAGCACATCAGCAAACCACATTCTCCTTTTCTTGTTTGTAGGCAAATACATAAGGAAATGTTTCAACAAACTCCACCCATTTAGCATGCTTACGACTAAGTTTACGTTGTCTCTTTAAGTATTTCAATGACTCATGATCTGTCTTGACCACGAATTCTCGAGGCCACAAGTGTTGCCATGTAGCTTACACCCTTACCATGGCATATAACTCCATATTATAAGTTGAGTAGTTCAATGTTGCTCCACATAGCTTTTCGTTAAAGTAGGAAATTGGCTTGGAGTCTTGCATCAAAGCAGCATCTATGCCCTTACCAGAGGCATCACACTAAACTTCAAAAGACTTAGAAAAATCAGGTAATTGCAAAAGAGGAGTAGAACATAATTTTTCTTTTAGCAAGTTAAATGAATCATCTTGTTCCTTTTCGCATGAAAAAATCTTATCCTTATTAATAACTTCAATTAAAGGAGAAGCAATGGTGCTAAAGTCCCTCACAAACCTCCTATAAAAACTAGAAAGTCCCTGAAAGCTCCTAACTTTAGTTACACTATAAGGTCTAGGCTATTCTTTAATTCTTTGATTTCATCACCATCTACTTCAACTCCCTTAGAACTGACCACAAAACCTAAGAAAACTACACGATTTACACAAAAAGTACACTTTTTGAGATTAGCAAATAAACGTTGATTTCTAAGGACTTCAAAAACTTGTTTTAGGTGCTCTAAGTGTTCAACTAGATTTTGAGAAAAAATCAAGATGTAATTAAAAATACACCACTACAAATTATCCATGAAAAACATTAAACACATGATTCATTAGTCTCATAAATATGCTGGATGCATTTGTTAACCCAAAAGGGATAACTAACCACTCATAAAGTCCATATTTGATCTTAAAAACAATTTTCCATTCATCTCCAGGATTCATATGAATCTGATGGTAACCACTTTTAAGATCAGTTTCAGAAAAGATTTTTAATCCATATAGTTGATCTAGCATATCATCAAGACGAGGGATAGGATGATGATACTTTACAGTTATCTTGTTGTTGGCTCTACAATCCACAAACATCCTCCATGTTCCATCATTTTTTGGTACCAATAGGACAGGAACAGAACATGGGCTCATGCTCTCTCGAACAAAACCCTTTTTAAGCAATTCTTTAACTTGGCTTTGTAATTCCTTGGTCTCTTCAGGACTACTCCTATAGATAGTCATATTAGGTAGTTGAAACACAGGCACGAAGTCTATTTGGTGCTCAATCCCTCTCAAAGGTGGCAACCCCTTTGTATCATCATCAAGAAAAACATCTTCAAGCCTCTGCAAAAGAGAAGAAACACTATTTCGCAAAGAAGGAGTTAGTTCTTCAAAGTTAATTAGCACTCCTTTGTAAGTAAGTAGTACTATGGGTAGCGCCTCTTTTTTAGCATTCAAACACTCTTTGGCTTTTACAAAAGCTCACTTTTTTCTTTTCCTCAGCCTCTTTCCTCTCATCAAAACTTTTTATTTTTTCATTCAAACCCTCTTACACCTCATTGCATAGTTTTCTGCCCACTCTCTCTTTTTCTCGGCCATCTCTCTTTTTTTTATCTCTTGGCCCTTTTCTTTTCTCTCAACCTCACTTTTTATCTCTCCCCTTTGCTTTCCCATTGTTTCCCTTAATCATTTTTGATCGTCAAACACTTGTGAAGGAGATAATGGTGCAAGAGTAAATTTCTTACCATTATGTAGAAGACTGTACCTATTCTTTCTCCTATGATGAATAGTATCCCTATCATATTGCCAAGGTCCGCCAATTAAAACATAACATGCTTGCATTCGAACTATATCACAAAAAATTTCATCTTCATACCTACCAATATTGAATGAAATCATGCATTGTTGGTTTACTTTTACCTCTCCACTAGAATTCAACCATTGGAGTCTATATGGGGTAGAGTGTTTCATGCATGCAATTCCTAGCTTATCTACCAAATATGAACTCACCACATTTGCACAAATTCCCCATCAATAATCATAGAATAAGTCCTCCCTTTTATTCCACATCTAGTATGGAACAAATTCTCCCTCTATCCTTCATCACTGCTACCCAAATTAATAGACATAATTTCCTAACTACCCCAATTATACCATTATTGGGCAGTTCTAAATCATCTTCCTCACTTACACCTCGTCCCTTTTCTTCTTCCCCTTCACTTTTCTCACTCTCATATTCTCCATTCTCTCTAAGTATGATGTTTCTTCTACTTAGTCATTCATGCATCATATAACCCCTCCTATGACATTTATGACATTGAATAGAACTAGAAGGTTTAGAAGATCTGAGATTGAAGGTTTTAGCTCCCTCATCAACTTTACCTTTACCTCTGTGTTCTTGAGGTTTAGATGGAGTTTTTCCCTCTTGATTTTACCATGGCTTCTTAAAGATGGAGTTAGGCCGATTTCTCCATAAGTGAGGTTGCTGCTTTTTCTTGATTTGTTTTTCTACTTTAATAGACAAATCAACTAAATCATCTAAAGTTACATACTGTTGTATCTCTACTACATTAGCTATTTCAGAATTTAAACCATTCAAAAATCTAACCATTGTAGCTTCTTCTTCTTCCATCCAATTAGCTTGTATCTTAGCCATATCCATGCTTTTGAAGTACTCATCCACAAACATGGAACCTTGCTTTGAGTGTTGAAGGCGAGATTGCAGCTCTCTTCGAAAATATGATGGCACAAACCTCTTCCTCATCACCCTGTTCATCTCTGCCAGGTAGCAATAGGTGGTAGCTCCTCTTTTACTCTATCCTTACCAAGCTTTATCCACCAAGAAGCAGCATAATCAGAAAACTCAACAACAGCAAGTTTAACTTTCTTACCCTCAGAGTAGTTATGAATATCAAAGATAGCTTCAACTCGTCTCTCCCAATCAAGGTACAAGTCTGGGTCCCTTGTCCCCTTGAAAGATTAAATCTTCATTTTTATACTACTTATATTATCATCTTCTACTCTACCTCTTTGTCCCCTCCTATCTCTTCTTTCTAGATTAAGTTCACCATCAAAAACGTCACTATCATATTCAAGATTTACAGACAGAGACATGGGGTACATTTCTTCTAACTTGAGGTCTAACATTATTGGGTGGTACAATATTATTCTCCCTTCTAATTACAACTATTGTCTCATTCTTCTCGATAATCATATTTCTCAACTCTTGAATTAAAGGTTTCATTTCTTGAATTGTTGGTGCATAGCTTAAAGGATGAAGTCATTCCTTCCTTTAATCTCAGCTTCTAAACGAACCCTTTCTTCATCACCACCTGAATTAGACATCTTAAAGGAAAATATCAATCACACACTTAGTATAGCTTTTACCTTCTTTTAATCTCAGTCAAACTTGCCTTTTTCCCCTCAAATAACCTTTGAACAACAGTACTTTGTAGATTTATAATTAAATCCAAACAAGTATCAAAAGAAAGTTATCTCCCTTTTTTTAAGATTTTTTTTATCTTTATATTTAGGAAATTCAAAGATTTACCAAGAATAGAATCTTGATAGAATTGCTCTGATGCCACATGATAGGATAGAGGTTAGAAACAACACTAATATGGAGTGAACTAGAATACGGAAGTAGCAACAAAAAAGAAAGAGAAAAACTAATTAAAGATATGGGAAATTCAAAGGGAAGATCCAAGAATTTCCAAGAAATTGATATTCTAAAGCTTGACAAGATCCAAGTTACAACGTATAGATTTATGGAAGAAATCTAATGCCTTTACTTGAGAAAATGAATCAAAATGTTAGATTCAGATATTAACCGCTTTATGAGTAACTAAAGACAATAATTACTATGTAAATTAATCACCTTCTAAAGAATACCAAAAAGATATCACAAGAAGAATGTACTTTATACCACAAACTATGAACTAGTAAAGGTTTAAAGATAAATTCTCAAAGAACAAGTCACAAAAGTTCAAAAGAACTCTCTCAAGTATTATTAATATTAATCTAATTGTCTTTAATGAAAGAAACAAGACTCCTATATATATTATAGGGTTCTTGAACGTCCAATACTCCTTAGGTTAGGCCCAAGGAGTATCCAAAACCTAGAAAGAAAATTACAAGGAAAATCCTACTCTAGAAAGGAAATAAAGTTACCTTAATTAGGAATAAAACTAGTAGTTCTAGGAAAACATTAAATGGTAGTAGGATACCTTAAATAGAAGAAGGAAAACATTAATAGCCTATATATAAATAAGGAAAAAAGGTAAAACCTAACTAGGAAAAGAATCTTGACATATTTAGAAAGTTTGACTAGTCTTCTCTGCAAAGGGCAGAAAGCAACCTTTGTTGTGGCTGATTCTTTTATTCTTCTTAGACTTATTTGAATGAAATTTCACCCTAAAATTCTACATCTTGGACTTGAATTTGGGCCGCCAAATGATTGTACCATTTGGACAATTCATCCTTCTTGGGATTTAGCTCTTCTTCCCCAACAAGAAACCTTTGGATCTGCAATTGAAGCCCATTGAGATTATCATTAAACTCTTTGGTTTGAGATCTTGTTATGGGCCTCCTTTGATCTTCTAGAGCTTCATCCTTTTTATCCTTATCCTTCAAAGGAGTAGAGCTTTGTATGATGCTATCAGTGACTCAATTAAGTTACCTATAATTAACACACATTCTAAGAAAACCATCATTCTTCTTCACAAACAACACCGGTGCACCCCAAAGTGATTGGCTAAGTATAACAAAACCCTTCTCCAATAAATCCCTCAGTTGCTCTTTCAGCTCCTTCAACTTCACCCGGACCATACAGTAATGGGGAATAGAAATGGGTTAAGTATTAGGAATATGCTAAAATCTATTTCCATTTTTGGAGGAACATTGGGATGCTCATTAGGAAAGACATCAAGAAACTCATTTACCACTGGAACAAACTCCATAGGAAGGACTTTGGACTCAACATACCTAACCCTCACAAGATAGAGACATCCCTTAGAAATCAACTTTTGGACTTTAGTGAAGGAAATGAATCTACCTTTGACAATCACAGCATAACTCTCCCACTCAAAGATGGGTTCATTAGGGAATTGGAATTTCCCTTACGGGTTTTACAATCAATAGAGGCATAAAATACGTGCAAGCAATCCTCCTAAGAATGATAGCAAAATCCACCATATCCAACTCAATAAAATCACAAGGCAATATTTTATGCAAAATGAAAATAGGACAATTTCTATTTACCCTTCTATAAACAATGGATGCAGCAATGATAGTAGACACTTCATATGGCTCACACAACAATTCAGGTTTAACATGGAACTTTTTGGCAAAAAAAAGGATTAACAAAAGAAAGAGTGGCACCTCAGTCTTATCACTGCATAAATATGAAAATCAAAGACTTTTAACATATCAGTGGTGACATCAGGCACCTCATCAAGCCCTTGCCTCCCTTGAAGAGCATAGAACCGATTGTGCCTTGGGGAACCACTTTGTTGACCTGCTCTTTCCATAGGAATTGTATTCGCACCTTGGCCTTGTGGAGGACCATCACTACCCTTATGTTGTGCACAATCAATCATCTTATGGACCACTTCACCATACCCAAAGCAAGCATTTGTATCCTTCAAACATGGGCCATCATGGCATCTACCATATCTTGGACATCTAGCATTCGAAACCACATCACCACCACCTTGGACCCTTGGGTTTTCATTAGCAAACCTTCTTGTAGGGGCATTGGAAGTCCTTGTCCTTGATGAAATTGGCCACCCTTGGGACTTTGGAATCTACCCTCAAAATGGGCCCTCTTGGCCTCACCACTTCTCCTTTTTCTCAACTTTTCCCCCTCCAATTATTTGGTATAATTCATGAGAAGTCCATATTATCTATCAACATGGCAACATGACATTTTTCATTACCAGGTCAGACACACCCATCACAAACTTGTTCATCCTAGACCTTGGCTCGGCCACCAATTGTGGAGCATATTTAGAGAGTTAGTTGAACTTGAGGGCATACTATCTCACACTCGTGGACCTTTACTTCAAATTGATGAACTCCATCATTTTGGCATCCCTTAGCTCATGTGGGAAGAACCAGTTGTGAAAGACCACCTTAAACTCCTCCTAATGGATCAGATTTTTATTACCTTTCTCTCCTTCTATCGTGTAAACCATATTTGGGTCACCCCCTTGAGTTAGTAAGCTTTCCACTCAGCCTCTTCCTATAATCTAATTCCCATGATTGATAACACTTTGCATACTTCATCAATAAATTCTTGAGGGTCCTCATTTACTTTAGACCCATGGAACTCCGGCGGGTTCATCCTCATAAAATCCAACACCTTAGATGAAGGAGTAGGAGCATGAAGGGCTTAGGCCCCTTGGTTGATTTGGTTAGTCATAGCTTGTGCTAACGTGGCAATAGTATCCCGGAACTCTTCATGAGCCAGTTGTTCTTTGGGTGTGCGAGCTCTTCTTCCACTTAGGATAGGCATGATGTAGCATGGCAAAGAATATTTGTTACAGAAAAACCTTACATTAAATTCTACAGCACGACACAGATCAAGAAGAAGGGAAACTTTCCTAAAATGCCATATAGCTTCTTACTCATAGTTGTGGTACATTTCACAATAATGAATAAGGCTTTAATCGACGTGGTATGTTGGATGTCGAGGACTATTAAAAATCTAGTGCTCTGATACCAAGTTTGTCACGACCAAGCCTAGAGCCTAGACGTGACATAGAGATTGGGAACCCAAAGGGACAATAAATAAGCTCTCTTAGCATGTCATTTACATATCCTTGGTCGTGGAAACAATTAAACAACAATAATAGAACAGAAATAAGGATAAAAGGACTAAGGGAAATCTTTAAAAGCGTAGATAATCAAAAGAGTCAAAGCTCACACATAATTACATGATTTGTCCAACAACACCTCTAACATAGATTAGGTGGGGGCCAAGACACTTTCTGGGATCACCCTTTTAGTATCAAAGTTCAACATAAGAGATTACAAAAGCAAGAGAGCAAAGCGAGTGTCCCCAAACTTGAGGACTCACCAATAGCTATTCTTCAATATATCACAACTAGCCACGAGGACGGTGATCGTGTGGGGATCTGGTTCCTACATGGTAACATCATGTAGAAAAAGGATAAGCGTTGGTATATTCGAATGTACTAAGTATGTTGGACGCAATGCAACAAGAGCTAGGCAATATAGTCCAAATGCATAAACGTAAGCAATGGATAGTATAATAATAATATGACATGCATAATTAATGCTTGAAGTAAAATAGGCTTATATAGAATATAATACATGTTTAGGAAGAGATCATCATCACATAACAATGAAATGTCCCAAAAAGTGCTTGAATATGTGCCTCGAAAATGCCCAAAATTATAATTTTTATACATCTCAAAATCCATGCGTGATATTAAAAATTCGACTTTATATTCTTGACCATAGGGAAAAATTGTTGCGGAATGGATCTAACCCCGTCTTTAGGACATCCGTAGGAAAATTTGATTATCCCAAGTTTGTGCAAAAAAGTGGCAGTCCCGTCGCGGAGCAGTATATTTTATTGCTATTTTTTGGTTTCAGCCTAAGGCTTTGGGGTCTTGGGTCTAAACCTTCCTATGCATAAAACCACCTATACTTAGTCATTTTCAACCTCATATCATTCAAGACATTCCCCAAAACCCTCTCTAACACTTAGGCAATACTTCACCCTTATTCAAGTGTCTTAAAGTCACTTCCAAATCTCAAGGAATTCATTCAAGCTTTAATTTCTCATTCAAATCATCATCAAGGGAATCCCCAAGTTTGAGGTATGTGGGTTTGAACCATTGGATCCTTTCACCTATGGTACCCAGCCATCCCTTTTATGTAATTTCCATATTTTCAAGTTGATTTACTTCTGGGTATTCTTACTATGAAATTGATTATGAACTATGTTTAGGTTTCATGAAATGTGGACTGTTTAAGTATATTTTGAGCTATGAATCTATGTTCTATGATGAGATTTGATGAGGGGTTTTAATGTATCTTGCATGAGGTTATTAACAAGTGTTGGTGGGTTGATTTCTTTAACTTTTCTCTCATGATTCTACTCTCTAATTGCATGATTTTAAACAAGCATTACACACCCGCCATGTGTTTGATAAAATGCTTGATTAAGGATTCTTGAGTTATTAAAGGTCTATTGCATAATGTATGAGTTAAGTGAATTTATGATTATTAAAGGGATGTATATATATGTTGATTTCATAAAAAGAATCTATAGTGTTGCAAGTTGACAACACCTTATTGTGGGGGTGTATTGCCTAACCACTATCATGGAGGCTGCATGTCCATCTACCAGTTAAGGGGTATATACCTTAACCACTTTGATGGGGATGTTATGCCCATCTAACATGTTAATGGCTATATACATTGCCCACATTTATGAGGGGTGATATGCCCATCTACCATGTTGAGCGGTATGACCCTTGACCACTATGATGTCTGGTGACGTGCCCATTTACCAATTGAGGTGTATATGCCTTAATCATCTTCCCAGGGGGTGACATGCCTTGGATTTCAAGTACTAGTTGCTTGTTCTATGATGGTAGTATTTTCCTAAACATGTATTATGTTCTATATAAGCATGTTTTACGTCCAGCATTGATCATGCATGCCATTTTGTTATTATACTATCCACTGCCTATGTTTATGCATTTTGACTATATTGCCTAGCTCTCGTTGTATCCTACATACATAGTATATTCAAACATACTAACATATACACTATGCCTACGTGATGTTACAATGTAGGAACCGGAGCCCAACACGATTATCCTCCTAGTGGCTAGTTGTGATATATTGAAGAATAACTTTTGGTGAATCCTCAAGTTTGGGGACACTAACTTTTCTCTCTTTCTTTGGTTCTCTCTTATGTAGAACTTTGATACTTAAAGGGTGAGCCCAAAAACTGTTTTTGGCCCCCCGCCCAATCTATGCTCGAGGTGTTGTTGGACAAGTTATATAATTACGCTTGAGCTTTGACTCTTTTGATGATCTATGCTACTAAAGATTTCCCTTAGTCCCTTCATCCATATTTCTATGCTCTTACTATTGTTTCATTATTTCCGTGACCAAGGATGTGTAAGTGATATGCTAAGAGGATTGTTTAGGGCCCCTTTAGGTTCCCATTTGTCGTGTCACATCTAGGCCCAGGGCTTGGTTCATGACAAACTTGGTATCAGAGTAATAGGTTGTTAATGGTCCTCAGTATCCAACACACCACGTCTATTAAAGTCGTATTCATGTTTGTGAAGTGCACTACAACTATGAGTAAGAGGCTATAATGCTTTTAAGGAAATGTTTCCCTTCTTCTTGATCTATGTCGTCCTATAAAAGTTAATGTAAGCTTTTCCCTTAACGAATGTTCTTTGCTGTGCTAGATCATGCCTATCCCAAGAGGAAGAAGAGCTCATACACCCGAAGAACAACTGGCTCATGAAGAGTTCCGGGATGCTATTGCCATGTTAGCACAATCTATGACTAACCAAATCAACCAAGGGTCCCAAGCACCTTATGCTCCTACTCCGGCATCTAAGGTGAGGGATTTTATGATGCTGAACCAAACGGAGTTCCATGGATCTAAAGTGGATGAGGACCCTCAAGAATTTATTGATGAAGTGTGCAAAGTGTTACCTATCATTGGTGTTAGATTAGAGTAGAAGGTGGAGCTGGCGGCTTACGAACTCAAGGGGTGGGCCAAAATATGGTTTACACAATGGACGAACGAGAAAGGAAACAACAATATGATTTTTGGGAGGAGTTTAAGGTGGCCTTTCTCAACCAGTTCTTACCTCATGAATTTGAAGCAAGGGTCGTTGAGTGTGAATGAGTGTACCCTCAAGTTCAACCAACTCTCTAAATATGCTCCACAATCAATGGCCGAGCTAAGGTCTAGGATGAACAAGTTTGTGATGGGTGTGTCCGACTTGGTAAATGAAGAATGTCATGCCGCCATGTTGATAGGTGATATAGACTTGTGTTGCCTCATGATTATGCCATACAATAGGAGGGTCAAGTTGAGAAAAAGGAGACGTGGTGAGGCCAAGAGGGCTCGTTTGAGGGTAGATTCTAAAGTCCTGAGGGTGGCCGATTTCATCAAGGCTAATGTTCTTCCAAGAACTAGAAGGTTTGCTAATGACAACCCAAGCGTCCAAGGCGGTGGTGGTGGTGTGGTGCCTAATTCTAGGTTCCTAATTTATGCTAAAGGCCATGATGGCCTACGTTTGAAGGATACTAATGCTTGCTATGGGTGTGGTGAAGTGGGACATAAGGTGATTGATTGTCCACGTGTACAACATAAGGGTACAGATGGTCATCCACAAGGCCGAGGTGCAAATGCGGTTCCTATAGGAAGAGGAGGTCAACAAGGTAGTTCCTGATAACATGCAAAGCAGAGATGGCGCCAACATGAGTGGCGTATACCCCTTAAGACCATTCACAAGGAGTTAAGAAAAAGATCTCCAAGACCTATAAGCAATGTTCATGAAAAAAAGGAAGCATTAGAGGAGCTTAAGGGTCACAAAGAAATGCTTACAATGTGTGGAAGGTCTATCAAGGTTAGGAGAAGGAAGGAAAGAGGCCATATGTGCAAATGGATACTACTTGAATTCAATGATTTGAAATGAAGGCAACCGAACAAGGCCCTTACTCATTAAGAGTAAATAGTAAGGAAAATGTTTTCTTTTATTTACTTAGTATAAATAGCTTTAATTTTATCATTTGGAAGACTTAGGCTATATTGAATATGAAATTCTCAAATTGTAGCATCTTCTTAGTGGATAATTAGTGATTAATTAGGGTGAACTCTTAGAATTGTTAGCTGACTTAGTTGCTTGATTAATTGAAGGTTTCCCATTTGTGGTGCTTAGTTTCCTTCATTTTTCTTGTTAGAGTTTTACTTGGGTTGTTGAAATCAATTGGGAGGTGAGGGTTTTAGTCCCCTATTGTCCATACCACATATCCTTCTATCTTTGTTTCCTTTCCCTTTCTTTCTTCTCTGATCTTTATCATTTGGTATCAGAGCTTCGGTTTAGGTGTTGGAATTTTGATTCACTCAAAAATTCAAAAAACCAAAATTTTTTTAATTTGATTTGTTGTTTTTGACACTAGATTATTTTTCACTAGTGTTTTTTGAGCCTAAATCTCAAATTTTATTCAATGTGGAGTTGTGGAAGTGAAGTTGTCATTGAAGAGTTTTAAACATTCAAACTTTTCAAATTTTGAAAGTGGGTTCTTTTGATTGAGAAAAAATTGATGGTTAATGATCATTGGGGTTTGTTCTCTACATCAAGGGAAAGCTAATCCTAAATTTTGAGCCAATTCTGAGTTGATTTGAAGGTGTTGGGATTTAGTGTGTGTTCTTGGTGTTTTTGAAGATATTCAAGTGTTTGAAGAAAAAAAGAAGACCAAAATGTACATTTATCTACTTTTCACAAGATAAATTTGGTCAAAAGAGTTTGTTGGTGTCACGACCCAAAAATCGGGCGTGATGGTACTTGCTCAATCCCACAAGAGCAAGTTAGCCTTAAGTCAAAGGGATAATAAATATAACGCACTGATGTAATTTAATGAGAGTAGATAATTAAAACTAAGAAAATTCCATGAACTTAAATATCACCCAAGGATTGGTTGTCATGCGTACAAGCCACTAAAAATACAGACATTATAGAAATACAAGTCCACACTGTCGTTCTTCTCGAATAGAACAAGTATAGAAGAAATAGAAACAAGAGAGTCAGGCAGATGACAACAGCTACCTCTCTACATCTCCTGGGAATCTTCAGCGGATCAAGGAAATACTATTCAGTGCCCAGGTTCACAACCTATACAGGGGTAGAAGCAAGGGGTGAGTACCAAATACCATGCGGTACCCAACAAGTCAACTAACAAAACAAGGAAGTCTAATAGAATACACAAACTCCTTTCGTCCCAGTCGATTTCCATGACTACAACCTGCACAGAAATTTTTTCCGATACATAATAAAAATGGTATTTCACCATATAACAATTTCCAAAGCACAAGCTAAAATGATAGCACAATCAATCATAAGAATAATATCATGTTATGCAATAGTATGCAAGGGTGATATGCAATGCATTAAACAATTATAACATCACTGAAAATATCTCAACATCATATCATCGCCGGCATGTTACCTCGACATCACAATATCATCATAAATTCGCTGACATGTTACCTCGACATCACAATATCATCATGAATTCGCTGGCATGTTACTTCGGCATCACAATTTTATCATTAATTTGTTGGCATGTTACCTCGGCATCACAATTTCATCATAAATTCGCCGACATGTTACCTCGGCATCACAATAATTTTCATCTCACTTTTATCAGTATCTGGAATCAATGCAAATATGCATGTCATAGAATGAATGAACATGATATGAATTCCATAGACAATTTCACTCATTATCTCAAACCACAACAATATATGTATCAAAAATATTGAATTCTCATCACTTAACCACATTTGTAAATTCAAGTACCATAATAACACGCCAGCTCGTATTCACATTATTAATCATCTCATTTCTTATAATATTAAAATATTTCACGTATCACACGTAGGAGAAATGAAAATTTTGAGAATTCTACGAGAATTATAAAGTTTTGAAAGTTCACCTGCCTTAGTCAAATCAGGGTCAATTTAACACTTTGGCCTTCCCTTTTCGTATGGAATCTGTAGCACCATGATCTAGTCAAATAAATTACCATTATAAGATTACCAAACTAAAAATACCCAAAACTATAGTAAGGTTCTCAAATTTTAAGTCTAGGATTAAGTCTTTATTCATCCAAATAATATAATTCTAACGATATTAGTATAATATAAGATACTTATTATTTAATTACCTATATCTCACTATGTCATCATTTAAATTATAACTCATTTTTCCTAGTGAAGTGACCAAGGATGTCATTATCCCAAGAGGGACACCCCAAAGAAAGGTCAATAACTGTTACTAGCAGTTAATACCATGCTAGAATTTTAAATCTAGCCTTACTATATCTAAAGGCAACTCCTGAATATAAAAGGAAAACACAGTAAATCACATTAGTATAATAATATGCAATACCGAATCAGCAGCTTGCTAAAACCAAAAACAAAATATAAACTCATCTTTTTGACCTTCTGCTCATATGCATTACTACATTATTTACTAAATGTCGATATATATCTTATAGAAATATTTCACACAATAAAGTACTTAAAAGTACATGAAAATAAACCCATTTATATAAAATATCTCATTTTAAAAGATTTAGAAAATAGGAATAACTTACAAGAATAAAATTTATCGAAGCTCTTACACAATAAAACACCTCTATTAAACTCTCAAATATTATGTAAACAATATCTATATATATATATATATAGTATGTTGCTTTCTCTTGTTTTGTGCGCAGCTTGAATGAGCAAACTGCTCTCTATTTAAAGCGACAGAATATACCTCTTGCAGCAC
>JAOTQR010000097.1:16865461-16884126 GCA_025774065.1 Solanum ossicruentum | reverse complement strand
AGGTACTAACCCCTCAATCCAATTACTAAGGCACAACCCCTTGATTAGTATCAACGTACAAACCCCTCGACATGGTTACCCGGGCTCTTAACCCCCTGAGCAAGGCACGGTCACATTCCAATGCTATATATGAGAACATCGTATAAATACATTTCTTTAATCATCATAAAGTCATTCAACTCATAACACACGCATTGGACCTTCAATTCCTCCAAAATACATTAATCGAGCATTTTATCGAACACTTGACGGGTATGTAGTGCTAGTGTAAAATCAAGCAAATCAAGAGTGTAATCATGCTAGAAAATTCAATGTAAAATCATTAATAAATACTTGGTAACACCCTTAATCAATATACATCAAAAACCTTCATCAAATCTCAATATAGATCTTAGATCCATAGCTCAAAACATGCTAAAATAACCATAATTTCATGAAACCCCAACGTAATGTACAGTGAAATTCATAATAGGTAATACCCATGAGTAAATCAACTTTAAATCATGCAATTTAAGGTAAAAGAGAGCTAGGGTATCATGGTGAAAGGAACCCATACAAGAAACCCACATACCTTGACACTGGGGAATCCTTAAAGAAGATTGTAGATCAAGACTTGAAGCTTGATTAAAAGAGAGCTAGATCAAGACTTTGATAGGTATTTTCACATATGTGAATACTTAGGCCCAAGATTCAAAGTCTTGGACCAATTAAAAAAACTAGACAGAAAATATACCAATCCGTGTCGCGCTAAGCGCGCGAATTGCTCTTAGAAATTGCATTTTGTGATTTTCAAATTTTGCTACGATTTCTCTAAAATAGGGGTTAGACCCATTTCCAACTCAATTTGACCCCTTGAACAGGAATATGAAGTCAGATATTCGATATTGGGCACAAATTTTGAGATATATAAAAATTATGATTCTGGGCACTTCAGAGGCATAATTTCGAGCACTTTTTGGGATCATTTCAATGCCTCATAGAATCCTATTCATAGTTGTGGCGAGCTTCACAACCATAAATAAGACTGTAATCGATGCGGTGTGACGGATTTCCGAGGAATATTTACAACCTAGTGCTCTAATACCAAGCTTGTCATGACCCAAGCCTAGGGCCCAGATGTGACATGGCAAATTGGGAGACCGAGGTGACCCCTAACAAGCATCTTAGCATATTATTTACACATCCTAAGTCGCAGGAGCAAAATAAGCATAAAAAGATATAATGAAAGGGAAACGAGACTAAGGTAAGTCATTGATATTCATAAAAGCATAAAGGAGTCAAGCTCATAGCATATACGTAACATAGTATCCAACAACTCCTCTAACTTATAATGGAGCAGGGGCTAAGACACTTCCCAAGCTCATCCTCATGATAACAAGTATTCAACAAAAAGAAGTCTCAATATAGCATGAGTAACTTAGATATTGTCCTCGGACTTGAGGACTTACCAATGGTCTTCTCCGAAGTACCAAACTAGCCATGTGAAGGATGATCAAAAGGAACTCTAGTCCCTACATGGTAATATCATGTAGGCATAGAGTATGCATTCATACGTTTGAATGTAGTAAGTATGCATGGTATAATACAACAAAGACATAAGCCCATATATACAAAGTACATAATTATAAGCAATGTATATATAATCTCAATATGGCATGCAAGATCAATGCTTGGAATAAAACATGCTTGTAAATCATTCACTTGCATCATATATCATACATTTGTGGGAGGATAACTCAAATGACATAGGCCATGGATCCACAATTATAGAAAGGATAATAATCATAATCCTATAGTGGGACATAGTTTAGAGACTAAAGACCTGATGTAAGGACCACTTGAGTCGAGCCCCCATCTTAAGCCTCAATGGTGCTAAGTCAAATCCCATGGAATACTTGAAATAATCATACTTTAAGCATAGCATGAATAGATTGTAAGAACATGACTTGAGTAGCTCATAAACTCTTTACCTCTAGTAGTGAGCCTAACTTGAACATGAGAGTAGATCATAATCATACATGAACCTTTGCTTTAATATGAATGGCTCAGAAGAGGTAAAAATCTTGAAATAGGGCTTAACTTGATACTTCTAAGATCATAGATACCTTATATGAATTCAATACTTGCTTGAAAGCCCTTAATCATCATGAAGTCACTTGACCTATAAACCATGTAAACAACTTGAGAATTCTTGTCATTTCATTTTATCAAACACATGGTGGGTTCGTGATACTTGTTCATAATCATGCAATTCAAGAGTAAAATAAAATGAGTAGGCTCAACGCAAATCAACCCACCAATATGGTAGTAAAATCCTCATATAGGGTACCTTGAAATCCATCACAAAAGCTCATAATAGTTCATTGTTTCACAGCTCAAAACATGCATACTCTCTCAATATTCATAATCAATTCATGGAGTAAGCTATTCATGCATAATCAATCAATACTTGATAAAACCCTAACATAATTTATGTTCATATTTCATCATAAGAGATACTTATAGGTAATACGACTTGAAATCATGCAATTTTCACAAAAGAGAAGGTTGGGCTCTATGGGTGAAAGGAACAAAGGATGATGACCCGCATACCTTATGCCTTGAATTCCTTGAAATAGACTTGAAGTAGACTTAGAACTTGAAATGAGTCCTTGAATTCCAAAATTGAGCTTGAAATCCTTGAATTGAATGAGAGATTTGATAAAGTCTGGGAAAGGTTTTAGAGAGAGTTTTGTGAGTTATAGAGTTGAAAATGGCTAAGTAGGGAAGATTTCACATTTAAATTGGTATGGGGCTATGACCATAATGCCCTTAGATGAAATAAGAAAACCATGGAAAATATTACACTTGTCCACGCCCCAGGCGCGACCCAGAACAGATGCAGTGCTTAAAATACACAGTGGCGCACCCCAGGCTTGCACAACTACTAGAAATCATAAAATTAGGAAAAGTTATTTTTTTCTACGGGTATTCTAAAATCTGGGTTATTCCCATCTCCTACTCAAATTTGCCTTTTAATCGAGAATATGAAGTTAGATATTCAAAATCACACACGAATTTTGAGATATATGGAAATTACATTTATGAGGCATTCTGAAGCACATAAGGGTGTTTCAGAACAACTTAGGACCATTTCAATAAGAAGAACCTAGTACCATCAGCTTGTATAGATTAGAATAGATAGGGGTATCACTACATCATGTACAATACTGACTCCCATCTAGAACTCTTCACATGTTGGTTTCTCCAAAGCACTTTAACTAAAGCGACATCCTTGTTACGAAGTCTCTTCACTTGCTTATCTGAGATTTCAAAAGAAACCTCTTCATATGACAAGTTCTCCTCAAAATCAACGCTCTCCAATGGCACAATAGAACTAGGATCACCAACCAACTTCCTTAACATGGATGCATGGAAGACCAAGTGAATGGAACTCATATTTGAAGGAAAATTCAATCTATAAACCACATTGCCTATTCGCTCAACAACCTCATTAGGACCTACATACTGTGGACTTAACTTTCCATTTTTACCAAAATGCATCACACCTTTCTTAGATGAAACCATCATGTATACCCATTCACTGATAAGGAACTCAAGATCCCTCTTCCTATAATCTAAAGAAGACTTTTGGCGACTTTGAACAGTGTTTCAACCTTTCCCTAATCAATTTCATATTCTCTATAGCCTGCAACACCAAGTCCTGGCCAATCAATGCCATTTCACCTATCTCAAACCATCCTACGAGGATCTACACATTCTCCCATACAAAGTTTCAAATGGTTCCATTCAAATGCTAGCATGATAACTGCTATTGTAGGCGAACTCAATTAGTGGTAGATAATCATCCTAATTCCTTTTGAACTCCAACACATAAGAACTCTAAAGTTTTAATCATTCTCTCGACTTGTCCATCGATTTGAGATGGAAAGTGGTACACAACTTCACCTTAGTACCAAGCCTCTTCTAAAACAATCTCCAAAAGTGAGAAGTAAATTGGATACCATGATCTGATATAATCGACACAGGCATACCATGTAATCTAACCAACTCCCAGATGTATAACTTTGTATAACCCAAGTAAAGTAAAATTACTTTTGGGTACGGGGAAATCCAATCATAAAGTCCATATTAACATCCTCCCATTTTCAAGTAGGGATCTCAATATCTTGGGCCAAACCACCAGGCATTTGGTGTTCCCCTTCACTTGTTGACAATTTGGACACTCAAATGCGAACTTATCTATGTAGTTCTTCATATATGCCACTAATACACTTCCCTCAATTCCTGATACATCTTGGTAGATCTTGAATGTATAGAATAATGAGAGTTATGGGCCTCTTTCAGAATCACCTCTCAAAGACCATCAACATTCAATATACATAAATGATCTTCAAACTGAAGTACACCATCTCCCTCTTGGTAGAAAATCTCTTTCTTTTTTTCGGTAACTAACTTCTTCAACTCAACCAATGACGGGTCCAAGTCTTGCTTTACCTTGATATCAACAACCACCGAAGACTCGGTCCCATTCTGAACATGAATGCCACCATCATTAAAATCAGCCAACCTAACACTAAATCTAGCCAAATGGTGCACATCCTTCACCAACTCTTTCTTGGTCTCATCAACATGAACCATAGTACCCATAAATAGCCAACTAAGAGCATCAACTACAACTTTCGCCTTGCCAAGATGATATTAAAGGCTTATGTCATAATCTTTAAGAAGCTCCAACCATCTCCGCTGCATCTCTTTGAGTGAACACATATTGCAAGATCTTGTGATTTATGAATACATCAACATGAACCCCATATGGATAATGCCACCAAATCTTCAAAGCAGACACCACAACCACTAATTCATGGTCATGAGTCAGATAGTTCTGTTCATGCATCTTCAACTATTTGGATGCATAAACTATCTCTTTACACTTTGGCATAAGCACAAAACCCAAATCAATCCTTGATACATCACAATATAGTATAATCCAAGCTATTGATAGGGTCAAAATAGGAGCCAATGTGCCGATCTTTCAAGTTCTGAAAGCTCTTCTCACACTCATCTGTCCATATAAACTTGGCCTTTTTTTTAATCAACTTTTTCAATAGCAAAGCAATAGATGAAAAGCCATCAACAAATCTCTGATAGTAACTAGCTAACCTAAGAAAACTTAGAATGCCTGAAGGAATCAACAGTGTAGGCTAGTTATTCAGAACCTCCATCTTATATCATTCAACATTAATTGCATTACCAAATACCACATGACCAAGAAAAGCTACCTCACTCAACATAAACTATATTTACTGAACTTGGAAAATAACTATTTATCTCTCAAAGTTTGAAGAACCAACCTCAAATGATCCATATGCTCTTATTCACTTCGAAAATAAATCAAAATATCATCAATGAAAACCATAAATGTATCAAGAAATGGCTGGAATACATTATTCATGAGATCCATAAACACCACCAGAGCATTAGTTAACCCAAATGACATCACCACAAACTCGAAGTGCCCATATCTAGTCCGAAAAGTCATCTTGGGGATATCACACTCCCTTATCCTCAATTGATGATAATCAAAACAGAGGTCAATCTTTGAAAAATGAATAGCCCCTTGTAATTGGTCAAACAAGTTATTAATCCTTGGCAACAAATATTTATTCTTGATTTTACCTTATTTAATTGTCAATAGTCAATACACATCTGATGTGATCCATCTTTCTTTTTGACAAATAATATAGGAGCACCCCAAGGTTATATACTTGACCTAATAAAGCCCTTCTCAATAAAATATTTCAACTAATCCTTCAACTCCTTTAATTCAATCAGACCCATATGATAAGGAGGAACAAAAATAGGTTGATTATTTAAGAAGATCTATGTCAAAGGCTACTTCCTTTCAAGAGAAATACAGGGAAACTATTCAGGAAAGACATCTAAAAACGTAGTAACAATGGGAACTGACTCAAGGGTAGGAGACTCAGACTCAACATGTTAAACCTTAACTATATGATATATATACACCCCTTAGAAATCATTTTTCAAGATTCAAGATAAGAGATAAACCGACCATTAAAAGTAGAGTCACTACCCTCCCACTCAAGTATAGGCTCATTTAGAAATTAAAACTTAGCCTTTCAAGTTCTATAGTTTATAGAGGCATTTGATTCATGCAACCAATCCATCTTGAGAATAATATCAAAATCAAACATCTCAAGTTCTACAAGATCACATGGAAGGACTTTATGCAAGACTAAAATAGGAAAACCTCAATAGACTCTTTGGGAAGCAATAGAATCACCTATGGGAGTGTAGACTGATAAAGGCTCCCTCAAAATTTCAAGACTCAAACCAAACTTAATATCCAAGAGAGGTGTCACAAAATATAAATTTGTACCTGAAGTAAGCAAGGCATATGCATTAAAATCAAAGATTTTTTACATACTAGTCACCACATCGGAAGACTTCTCCACCTCTTTCTTAGAATGCAAGGCATAAAATCTACTATTCCTAGGAGGACCACCTTGTTGAGCCTTTAGCTAACCTTGATCACTCAGAGCCATATTTCCTTGACCCTTCATAGGAGCATTAGGATAATCAACAACTTTGTGGCCTATCTTGCCACACCCAAATCAAGCATATGCTTCCCTGAAATATCTACCTAGGTGGTTCTTCCCACACCATTCACACCTAGGATAAGTTTGATCACCTCTTACCTATGCCTTATGAGGAGGCACTCTATCATTGGTAACCCTTGCATTTAAGCCTTAGCCCCATTGGAAGTGACCATTACCACCACCACCATTTCTAGAGTTTGTGAACCCACCCATCATCATAAGGGGCTCTCTTAGAATTCGTTATCCTCCCCTTTCAATTTTACCCCTTCAATCTATTCAGCATATTTCATAAGTATAGAAATATCCATCTTCCAAATAAGAATAGCCATATGACATTCTTTCACAACCATGTCAGAAATCCAAGAGATAAATTTATGCATTCTTACACAGTGGTCAACTACTAGTATAGGAGCATATTTGGAGAGTTTTGTAAACTTGGGAATATTTTGGCACACTCATTCCACCTTGTTTAAGGTTGGTAAACTCTGACAATTTGGCCTCCCTGAGTTCAAGAGAAAAGAAACAATCTAGGAAAGCAAACATGAACTCTTTCCAACCAACTCCATCATCACCAACTCTTTCAATTAATCATTGAGTGTACCATATTTGGGACACTCCATTCAACTGGTAAGTGGCTAACTAAACTTTCTCTTCTAAAAACACTTCCATAATAATCATCACCTTATAGTCTCATCAATAAATTCCTAGGCATCCTCTTCAACTTTGGAACCATTAAATTCTAAAGGGTTCATCCAAATGAAGTCTCTAACCACTGCATCTGGTGTAATGACATGGTGAGGAGGAATGGTCTATCTAGCCTATTTGGTCACAACTTGAGATAGCATGGTAAAAGTAGTCCGGAACTTATGTTGAGTAACTGGCTCCCCCATGGGCTCTTGAGGAACTTGGTGCTCAAAAATAGAGGTTTGTATTGGTTGAGGGCTCTTCTTGGAGGCATCTTTTTTAAGGGCATCAAGGATATTTGTCAAAGTTGGGATAACTCAAGATACATTTCATGGAATGACATGAACAATGAAGAAGTGAGAGATTTCCTAAAATGCCTCATCTTCTCCTACTGATAGGTATGGTGCATTTCACACCCATGAATAACACTATACTTAGTCCGAAACATTAGACTCCAAGGATCATTTTGAAACCTTAGTGCTTTGATACCAAGATTTTCATGACCCAAGTCTAGGGATTAGGTGTGACATGGTGAATGAGAACCCAAATGTCCCCAAACAAGCCTTATAGAATCTATTCACACATCATTAGTTCGAAAGCTCAATTTAAATTACAAAGTGATAATAAGGGATAGGGTATTATGGCTCAAGGTATGGTACAAGAGTCATGGAATGCATGGTCACACAATCACAACACAACAAGCCAGTCTAAGGGATGGTGTAATGACCTTGTTGGTCATTTTTGGCCTTGTCTATGAAAATTACTATTTTACCCTTTTATAAGTTTCTTTGAGCCTAATTTGAACTATATATATGGTTGGAATTGAAATCCTTAGTTTTAAAAGTAGAAAAATATGAGTTTTGGCATTTTTTGAACCTTAAGTTATTGAAAAAGTGAATTTTTATACAATCCTGAGTTTTGGTGACAAATCAGGGATCCATCAATTTTATTAGCATAAAAATGTTAAACTGAACTATAGGAAGTTGCAGAACTGAATTCAGAGTTAAAATGAGGTTTTTAGGCCCAAAGTTATGAGTTTAGTCTTTTCCGGACCAAAGTTTGACTTTGGTCAACATTGGGAGTTGAAAAGCTCAGATTGAAATTTCGACAGTTCCACTAGTTCTAGATGGTGAAAATCATGCTGAAAATAGTCTTGAAATAATTTTTGAAGCTTTCAAGAGCAGTATTGGTATTTTGAGTTTTAAACTAGTTTCATCAACTTGCATTTGTAAATATGGTGAGGAGGCCATGAAACTTATTTCTAATGATTCCGTTGACTTTGGATTACTGTTTCGGTATAGATATATATTTGGTTTATGCAATTCTGGGTTCGAATGAGTTTCAAGAGGTTGTTCCGAGTGGGGGATTTGGACTTGGTTGTCGGTTTTGCTGTCTTCTGGTGCTGTGCTTCTCTTCTCCACATTCATGGAAAAGCCTCCGCATTTGTGGAGGTCATGATATTGTTGTGCTTCGAGTTCATGGGGTGTTGGCACGTGAGTGACCCCCTCCCCCAATCTTTTACTCTCCGCGTTCGGGGGTTGATTTCCACAATCGCGGAGGTCATTTTTACAGCAAACTCCTCGCTCGTGGGATCCCACTCACGTTCTAGAGAACATTTTATACCTGGACATATTAAAACTCAAGAAACATGATGTTTAATCCATTTTGAATTTCCAAGCTTTTTGAGGTGATTTTGAAGAAAGATTTTTGAAGATTTTTCTTGGGTAATCATTTTCAACCTATTCTAAGTATTTTCCATAAGATTTATCTTGATTGTTTCTTCAAATTTATGATTTTCAATGGTCAAAATTGGGGATTCTTAGACCATGCCATTCAAGCTTTAAATGTAAATTGATCATTTAATTTAATCTTGATTTTAATGGGATTTTCATCCATGAACTCTATTTTTTATGAAGAACTGATTTCGAAATTAATTTTCATACTTGGAACTTTTGAATTTTAGCCCTAATTTTGATCATTTTGCCCCTAAGCCTAAAATATGTCAATATAGGTATCAAAATGCTTCTCTTGATGAGTACTAACTATTGTTGATAGTGGTTGATCTAAGTAGAGGATCGATTTGAGGATTTGAGTTGATTAAAAGCTTGTCTAAGTGCGGTTTCGATATTGAGGTAGGTTCCGCGAACCTTTTAGGACTAGATTTGAGTTATTGATCTTGTTCATGTTATAATTATGAAATCTATATGTATAGTTGTGTAATTGAGCTGATGGGTTGAAATGACAATGGAAAAGTGAATATGATTGAGCTTAATTAATTTTGTTTCTATAGATTATCTGAGATGAATTTTGATGAAATAATGAGGAATTGAGATAGAATGTGACTAAATGAGAATAATGGGTCGAGTTAGGTCCGGTATTATTAATATACTTGTTTATTTGGGATGAATTTGTGATGTTACCCAAGTTACACCTCCTTTTTAGAGGACAAAATGGTCGTTGTCAAGATATAAAACCTAACCAAGGTTAGGGTCGATCCCACAGGGAATACATAGACTTAAGAAAATTCACCAATTGGCAATCCTAGTAAATAACTAACTTACTTCTCCAAAGGGGAGTTTACAATAATCAATGAGAAAAGTAAACTAACTAACTATTACAAGAGAGAAGTCAACAATGGAGAGCAACTAGGGTATTCTGTTCCCCATGATTTCCTAACTCAGTACCACTGGATAACCTAATTCTTTTCTAGTGTACAACATACAAGACGATAATTTGAGTTCACCAAGCCCTTTGGTCAAAGGTAAGAGGTGAATTTCACTATATGACTTGGCCCATTTTGATAATGTACATTACTAAACATTACCTATTACTCCCTGCACAACCTCCCCTTGGTCCAATTTGGTTGACTAGACAAGAACACATCAATCGAATCCTGTTAATTGATCTCTTTTCCAATTTATTACTTCCTTTGTCCAGTCAGTAACAGTTGGCGAGTTCTAATGTTGGCTACCACTAGAAAACATGTGAAACGATAAGAGTTAATTAATACATGCATATACACCTTCCAAGAATTATAAATTATCCGATTTTACTTTGTGAGTTCTTCATCATTCCCATAAGCCTAGTTGTGGATTTAACTATTCATGCTATGTGTAGATGTAGAAACTACGAATTGAGAAGACATAATTAAAGACTTACACAATAGATTTAAGAACAAGTAATCCAATGTCAATAAGTATCACAAGCTTTATGATCAAATTCAACCAGAAGTGTTCTCAAAGATAATTCTCTTTCAAAATATTGAGTTCTCTGAGTACTAGGTGAAAACTTATGAAAAATAACCTAAAAGACTTATTTATAATAATTAAATTCAAGTCCTATACAAAATAAAAGAACTGGTTGGCATGCCATATGAAAGCTCTTTGGGACTCGCATTGAAGTTTATGGCCCGTAATCTGGGTCTCGTACTCAGCTGCTGGAAATTTGGACTTTAAGTCTACGATACCCCTCTACGACTCGTAAAGTTATTTATGACTCGTAAAGGGGTTTCGCCTGATAGCATTCCTGTAAGTCCACTTCTCTGATCCTCAAGGCACGAATCCCCTTATATGGCTCGTCTGCATGTTCGTAGAATGAACTTTAGAAATCATCCCCTCACTGGAAATCTTCAAGAAACCTCTCTATGGCCCGTAGAATGGTCTACGACCCGTATAGGGTCTCATATAACAGCAAATCTGCAACAACTTTTGTAACTTTCCCCAAAATTATGGCCAACCTATAATCCTGCAATCATAAACACAAAAACACATAAAAACCACTAACATTGCATTTAGAACACACAAAATTACATGTTTTAAGCATCAAAAGTATTGTAGTTTGGCAACACATCAACACCTTCAACTTAAAATTGTTGTTTGTCCTCAAGCGGCGGACTCAATCTATATAGACAATACAGTAACTCACATACCTTAACTCAATGGCATACATCACATACATCTCAAACTCAGACACCCACACCAACTTTTCAAAATAGGATTAGATAGTGATTTAGCAAACCAAGATAAATTGTTGCATGTGACAACACAACCATGACAAACAAGGAATTCTCAATAGTACAAAATCACTTAACAAGTCTAGTGCTACCAATGCAATACAAGTGCTCTCACAGAAAGAAGTCCCATATATGACACTCAATGATGCTTTCATGTTTAGGATTGGGACTGTACAAAATCACTCACTCTCACAGATATTCATGCATAATTTTTAATACTAAAGGCTTTTCCCTATACTCATGACTCAGACCTTCAACTAATGGACTAGGATCACTTTAGGACTTTCTAGGCTTGTAACGTTGGCTCAGGGGGTTTTGGTATGATATTATGGTAAAATAATGACTAAGGGCCCTTCTTGAAATTGCATTTTTCTACAATTTTGCCCCAGCAACACTGTTATTTTCACCTTATTCTCCCTTTTTCCTATTTCAAGCTTTTCTGGGTGCTTTCTTTTCACTTTTTAGATTTTTGCCTTGTTTTTACACTTCATTTTTTTAGCTCACATATAAGTCATCACTTATTTTTTATGATTTTTCACTTTTTCTCTGTATTACTAACTCACCCATTTCTTTCTGTTCTTCACCCTAACACCAACCACCATCAACTTAGGCTTTTGGCCTGTGTTGAGGTGCATAAGATCCATCATCCGAAGCAGGGCCACTTTTGGTAGCCACCCACAACTTAGGCTCTTTGCATCAGTCAAGGTAATTGATGTTACAAGAAAAGACCTAGGCCAATTTCAGGATTTTACAACTAACAAGGCTAGGTTAATCAGGTGTTTTTAAAGAATAGGTACATGCTATGCTAAAACATTAGGAACAAGCGATTATATCATCATTTTGATTGGTCATTGAAATGATCCCAAAAATGTGCCTCAAAAGTGCCTGGAATCGTAATTACCATATATCTCAAAATTCATTCGATATATCAAAATCTGACTTCATATTCTTCATCAGGGAGGAAAATTGAGTGGAAAATAGGTCTAACCCCTATTTTAAAGCAACCATAGCTAAATTTGATTTTCTCAAGCTTGCGCATAACAGCAGTGATCCGCATTTGTACCGTGATGCACAACCTTGAGGACCAGTGTAAATGACTCCAATGACGACTAGATGCGAACATGTACATTTTGTTGCCAATGATTTTTATCTCAGTCCAAGGCTTTTGGGTCTTGGGCCCAAGTCTTCCCATGCGTAAAAATACCTATGCTTTGCTATATTTTACCTTCATATCATACAATAAATTCTCCAATACTCTCTCAAACACTCATACAAATATTTCACCCCAAAACTCAAGTCCTAAAACTCATCCGGATCTTAAGGATTTCACTCAAACTTCAAGTCTCCATTTCTAATCTTCATCAGGAATTCTCCAAAGTCAAGATATGTGGGTTTCAACCATTGGGTTCTTTCACCCATGGTGCCCAGACTTATTTTTTACCTAAATCACATATGTTTAAGTTGATTTTACATGTGGGACTTCTCTTATGAATTTCATTATGAACTATGTTGGGGTTTTGTAAAAGTGTGAATGTTTAAGCATGTTTTGAGCTATGAATATTGGATCTATCTTGAGATTTGATGAAGGGTTTTGATGTATATTGCATAAGAGGGTTACCAAGTTCTAGTGGGTGATTTTTATAATGAATTTACTTGCATGATTTCATTCTTGAATTGCATGGTTTTACACTAGCATTACACACCCACCAAGTATTTAATAAAATATCCGGTTTAGGGTTCTTGAACCATTGATGATTTATTACCTGATCTACGACTTGTATAACTTTATGATGATGAACGGATGTTATATATGTGTTGATTTTATGAAAAGTATTTATCATGTTGGAAGTTGATCAATTGCCTTGCTCGGGAGGTAGTAGGTTCGTGCAACCATTGTTGGAGGGGGGTTTGTATGTCAATTGCCTCGCTCGGGAGGTAGTATTCCCGTTCAACCATGTTGGGGGGGGGAGGGGTTTGTACCTCAATTTCCTCTCTTGGAGGAAATAGGATCGTGCAACCATGTTTGGAGGTTTGTACCTCAATTGCCTCGCTCGGGAGGTAGTAGGTCCATGCAATCATGTTGAGGGGTTTGTACCTCAATCGCCTCGCCAAGGAGGTGGTAGGCGTTGGTTACTAATATTGGTATCTTCCCACACATGTAAATGTCTTATGTAAGCATGTCTTACTACAAGCATCATTCATGCATGACATATTGCTATATGCTCATTTATTGCCTAAATATGCATTTCGATTATGTTGTCTATCTCTTGTTGCATTGCATCCTATATACTTAGTATATTCAAATATACTAACGCATACTCTATGTCTATATGATGTTACCATGTAGGAACCGAAGCCCCACATTATCATCCTCCTTCTCTACGTGGCTATCACAATATCTCTGAAAACAAGTTGGTGAGTCCTCAACTATGGGGAAAATGTGTTTGATCTTATTTTATGTATAAATATTTGTTTCCTATTTATTATATGCTTGACTATGAGGGTGAGCCCAGTTGCTTGTCTTGGCCTCGACTAAGTTCTATTTTTAGAGATGTTATTGGACAAGTATGTAAGGATGTTATGAGCCTTGACTCTCTTTGACCCTATGATGTTCTATGATATGAAAGGTGTCCCACAACCCCGTTTATCCCTATTTACTATCTCTTATTGTCTTTATATTTCTTCCGCAACCAAGAATGTATAATGATATGTTAATAGGCTTGTTTGGGGTCCCTTCAGGTTCCCCATGCACCGTGTCACGTCTAGGCCCTAGGCTTAGATCGTGAAAAACATGGTATCAGAGCACAAGGTTTTTAATGGTCCTCGGCATCCAACACACTGCATTAATTAAAGTCTTATTTATGGTTATGTTGTGCACCACAACTACGAGTAAGAGGCTGTGAGACATTTTAGGAAATGTCTCCCTTCTTCTTACTCTATGTTGTGTTATAGAAGTTAAGGTAATGTTTTACCTCCCTAACGATTGTTAATTGCTATGCTAGATCATGCCTATCATAAGAGGAAGAAGAGACTATACACCTAAGGAATAATCGACCTATGGTGAGCTATGGGATGCTCTCACTTTGCTGGCTCAACTTGTGGCTAATCAGGCCAACGAAGGGGCCCAAGCCCCTAATGCTCCTACTCCAGCATCCCGGACTAGAGACTTTATGAGGATGAACCCACCGGAGTTTAATGGGTCTAAGGTGGATGAGAACTCTCAAGAGTTTATTAATGAGGTATACAAGGTGTTGTCCATTATGGGTGTGAGGTCGGAAGAGAAGGTGAAGTTGACAGCTTACCAACTCAAAAGTGGGGCTTAAATATGGTACACTCAATGGAAGGAGGAGAAGGGGAACAACAATGTGGTTTCATGGTAGGAGTTTAAGTCGCTTTCCTCCACCGGTTTTATCCTCCTGAGCTTAGGAAAGCCAAATAGATGGAGTTCATGAATTTGAAGCAAGGGTCTTTAAGTGTGAAGGAGTATTCCTCAAGAGGTAAAGTTCAACCAACTCTTAAAATATACTCCACACTTGGTTGCCGACCCGATATCTAGAATAAATAAGTTTGTGATGGGTGTATTCGATTTGGTGAGTGAAGAATGCCGTACCACCATGTTGATTAGTGACATGGATTTATCCCGCTTGATGACTTATGCCAAATAATTAGAACGAGAGAAATTGAGGAAGAGAAGGGTTCATGAGGCCAAGAGGGTCTGTTTGATGATAAGTTTCAAAGTCTAAAGGATAGCAGGTTTCATCAAGACAAAGGTTCTTCTCATGCTCCTAACAGGAGGTTTCCCAATGACTACCTAAGGGCCCAAGGTGATAGTGGTGTGGAGTCTAGTGCTATATGTCCAAAATGTGGTAAGGGTCATGGTGGCCCATGAATGAGGGCTACTAATGCTTGCTATAATCATGGGGAAATAAACTACATGATGATGGTAAGGATGTCCATCCTCTACCAAGGATTCATGATCTATTTTGACCAACTTCAAAGGGCTAGCCACTTCTATATGATTGATCTTCGGTCCAAGTATCATCAAGTGAAGGTTAAGGAGTATTACATTCCTAAGATGGCCTTCCAGACTAGGTATGGGCATTATGAGTTATGAGTTTGTTGTTATATCTTTTGGGTTGACTAATGCACCGACGATCTTCATGAATCTTACGAATAGGGTCTTTCATCCCTACCTTTATTTGTTTGTGGTGGTCTTCATTGATGATATTTTGATCTATTCTCATAGTGAGGAGGAGATATATGGCCCATTTGAGGGTAGTTCTACAAAGGTTGAGGGAAGAGAAGTTGTATGCTAAATATGAGAAGTGTGAATTTTGGTTGAAAGAGGTTGCCTTTTTAGGTTATGTGGTGTCGGGTGATAGTATTAAGGTGGATCCTAGAAAGACAGATGTGATTAGAAATTTGCCTAGACCATTGACTCCATCGGACATTAGAAGCTTCTTGGGCTTAGCGGGTTACTATCAGAGGTTTGTGAATGGGTTCTCTTCTATTGCTTCTCCCATGACTAAGTTGACTCAAAAGAAATCTAAGTTTGTGTGGACCTATGAGTGTGAAATGAGTTTCCAAACCTTGAAGGATAAGCTTGCCTCTGCTCCTATATTGCCTCTACCAGAAAGGTTGGAAGGGTTTGTTGTGTATTATGATGCCTCTCGAATTGCCTTAGGTTGTGGGTTGATGCAAAATTGTAAGGTGATAGCCTATTCTTCTAGGTAACTCAAAGTACATGTGAAGAATTGTCCTATTCATGATCTTGAATTGGCTGCCATTTGTTTTCTTTGAAAATTTAGCATCATTATTTTTATGAACTGCATGTTGATGTGTTTACCGATCATCAGAGTCTCTAATATGTGTTCACTCAAAAAAATCTCAACTTGAGGCAAACAAGGCAGTTAGAACTTCTTAAGGATTATGATATGAGTGTGCATTATCATCCCAGTAAAGCTAATGTGGTGGCGGATGCACTGAGTAGGGTGTTTATGAGTAGCCTAGCTCATGTTGATGGTGGTGGCTAGGGAGGTCCATTGGTTGGCTAGATTGAGGGTTAGGATGGAAGAGTAGTTAATGGTGGTATTGTGGTTGTGGATGGTTCAAAATCATACTTGGTTGATGAGGTAAAAGAAAAGCAAGATCTTGATTCCTCCTTGTTAGAATTGAAGGCCTTGGTGAGAGAGCGCAAGGTAGAGGTTTTTTCCCAAGGGGGAGATGGTGCCCTTAGGTACCAAGGTAGGTTGTGTGTGCTTTGTGTTGAAAAATTGAGAGAGAAGATTGTTGAATAGGCTCATAATTCCTCCTATTCTATTCACCCTAGTTCTACCAAGATGTATAGGATTTGAGGGATGTGTTTTGGTGGGCATGTATGAAGAAAGACATTGCCAAATTTTTATCCGGTTGTCATAGTTGCCAACAAGTCAAATCCAAACATCAAAGGCATTGTGGGCCTAGCCCAATATATAGAGATTCCTACTTGGAAGTTGGTGGAAATTAACATGGACTTTGTGATTGGGTTACCTAAGACTAGAAAGGGTTTTGATTCTATTTGGGTTGTGTTTGCTAGATTGACAAAGTCAACTCATTTCCTACTAATTAAGACTACTTATGGGCCGAAGACTATGCTCAATTGTACATTCATGAGTTGGTGAGATTGCATGGGATGTCCTTGTCTATCACATCAGATCGTGGTGCTCAATTCACTTTATACTTTTGGAGGTCTTTCCAAAGAGGTATTGGAACCAAGGTAAATCTTAGTACGACCTTCCACCCTCAAACGGATGGACAAGCCAAAAGAACTATCCAAACCTTTGAGGATCTGCAGGGCTTATGTTTTAAAGTTTAAGCGTAGCTGGGATGATCATCTTGCACTCATTGAGTTTGTCAATTCCAAGCTGCTGTAGCGCCTCGACCATGTAATTTCTTTTCAGATCCGATGGTGCCTGTGGAGCTGTGTGGTGGGGAATGTCCCTAGTTGTGATGCTTGCTGCTCAGCGGAGTTCGTGAGTGCACTAGAAGAAGGAAAGGAGTGTTTCAAAGAAGAAGTGGTTTTGTTAAGTGTATACGCACTTTGTATGAGAAATAAAGGAACTAAACATAGTGGTTGTCTAACGAGATACTATAAGATCATTAGGTGAGTCTAGTATTGGTATGGCTCCTTTTGAGGCCCTCTATAGTAGGAGTTGTAGATCACCGTTGGATGGTCTAAAGTGGGAGAAATGGCTTTGTTGGGTCTTAATCTGGTCATGGAGGCTGTGGAGAATGTAAGGTTGATTAGAGAAATATTGTAAACAGTCCAAAGTCGTCAAAAGTCCTATGCTGATGTAAGGAGAAGGGAGTTTGAATTTAGAATGGGTGATTGGGTTTATTTGAAGGTTTCACCCATGAAGGGTGTGATATATTTTGGTAAGAAAGGTAAGTTAAGTCCAAGATTTTTGGGTCCATACACAGTGTTGAGGAGGATTGGTAAAGTGTCCTATGAGTTGGAGTTGCCTAATGACATGGACTTGGTTCATCCAGTCTTTCATGTATCCATGTTGAGGAAGTGTGTAGGTGATCAGAATGCTATTGTTTAATTGGATGTTGTGGGGGTTTCTGAAGATAACTTGACTTATGAAGAAGTTCTAGTAGAGATCTTGGATAGTCAAGTGAAGAGGTTAAGGAATAAGGATGTTGCTTCCATTAAGGTCCTTTGGAGGAATCAACAAGTTGAACGTGTTACATGGGAGGCCGAAGCGGACATGCAAAAGAGATATACTTATCTCTTCCATTCTACTCAAGCCTAAGGTGCTAATTCTAAGTCCAAATGTGATTTCAAGTCTTATGCTTCAGGCCCTATGTCATTTGCATGCATTCATATTTATATTGACAAAGTTTACGGTGATTTTAACACCTATGTTGAGATTTTGAAAATGGTGTTTAAGTGTGTTGTTGCATTATTGTTGGGGCTGTTTCTTCATGATTACTTTCTCATATACATTTCTTTGACATTCGGGGATGAATGTTCCCAAAAGGGAGATATTGAAACAACCCTAAAAAGTGCCCCAAAACGTGCCTCGAAAGTGCCCAGAATCGTAATTTTCATATATCTCAAAATTCGCGCCTGATATCAAAAATCTGATTTCATATTCTTGATTAGGGCTAAAATTGAGTGGGGAATAGGTCTAACACTAATCTTATAGTAACCGCAGTGAAATTTTATTTTTGCAAGTTTGCATAAAATACTGGCGATCCACATTGGTACCGCGACATGCGGCTGTCGCGGCCCAGTGTAAAAATGCCCTCCGCGATAGATCTGCATCGCGGACCAGATGTGGACCTGTATATTTTGTTGCCAG
>JAOTQR010000097.1:16849316-16865361 GCA_025774065.1 Solanum ossicruentum | reverse complement strand
TGAAATAGAAGTGAAATAGAAGGCTTAGAGGGGAGATAATGAAATTATGTGATTGGGTCTTCCAAAAGCAAAGGAATAATCCATTTTTTTAGTTAACTGATTTGATGGGTTTAACAAACAATTAATTATAACAAAAATGATAAATAAAAAAGAAAATACTAGACTAAGATTCTAAATAAAGGATAATAAATAAACGGGGTCTTCTTTTATTCGAATCGTCTCGTGATCTTCAACCAATTATGCGCTTAAATATAATTACCGGGAGTAAGCGCTATAGCCTATTTCCAACACTCAGCAGCTTGATCGAACCAAGCCTCTGCAATTTCAGAATCTCCCTCTTGAATGGCCTGTTCTCCCCAGCCGAAATAGATAGTTCAATTCCTTCCCTTAGAACCGTACTTGAGAATTTCTACCTCATAGGCTCAGCAGTCAATTCTTTTGGTGTCCCATTTTGATCTATACCATATCTAAAAAAATAAAATTAAAATATCAATATCTTATACCCCTGCCCCATAACTCGATACATATGAATATGGTATCGAGTTATGGGGCAGGGTATAAGATATTGATTTTTTTAAAGCGACCAGTTACCTTATAAAACTTTTTCTTTTTAACCGCGCAAAAAACGAAAGTTTTGAACGAGCTCACCCCATTGCCTTCTTTCTTTAGGGTTTCCTTCCTCTACTCGATTCGTCCCAAAAAAATCAATATCTTATACCCCTGCCCCATAACTCAATACCATATTCATATGGTATCAAGTAACGACTCTTTTCTTTGTCAATACCCATATCACGATTAGACCCATTGTTGAAGCAGCTCCGGGAGAGTGGACTAAAAACAGGAGAAGCGTAGGAGACACGGCCCAGACCACAAACCATATGACCAAGTCTTTCACTCATTCCTGTCCCTGATCTGATAGAGTTGCTTTCCGCTCCTTTGTTTTTATTGTTCGCTCAGAAGGTGATGCGATTCATTGTGCTAAAAGGTATGATTTAAATTCTTATACTTTATTTTATAGTATCCTTTTGCGGGCACTGAGGTTATTATCCCCTAAAGAGGGCCTTGTATATGAAGTGTATTTTCACTTTCTCTGCAACTTCAAGTCAATCAACTCCTTGCTCAGCCACTTAGATTGCATCCGAGCCGAAGTAATTCAATGAACTCGAAAGGAGAAAAGCGTCAAGCAACCCCAACTCTAGCTCCACAAGGCTCCGTAGAGCAGGAGAATGTCTCCGCTCATTTTACCTGGAAATGAAAAGAAACCAGGAGGCTCAACGAATGTCAGATAAGAAGAGCGAGCCAAAAATGATTAGAATAAAATAGATCCATTCAGTAACTTTTATTTGGATTTGTTGAAGTCTATGTTGTATGTCCTAGTACTATAGAACATCCGTTCTTACCACCCCATTCTGCAGCGGAGTATGAACACACGACAAGGTTCTAGCACCATGCCAAATGTGTCCGAAGAAGAAGAGCAAAGCAAACGAAGCATGCCCAAAAGTAAACCAACCCCTTGGACTGCTACAACAAAGACCATCAGATTTCAAAATAGCACGATCTAATTTGAAAATTTCACCCGAGGACTAAGGGATATACCTTGCCCCTCCTAGTGTCCCTGCCGATGATAAAATCACAGTTGGAATTCTCGTTAAGCTATTTATTCCTCGCATCTCAAAATAAAAAGAGATGCTTTCCTCCTGAAATAGCTGCGCTTTTTCCTAGTCCAGCAACAAGGCTGAAAATCCATAGCAAAGACTTCTACAAGACATTCTATTTTTTCATAGAAATATATTCTTTCAAGAAGGGCTCCAAAAGATGTTGATCGTAAATGAAAAGATTATTTTCGTAGAAAGACAAAAGTAGATTCGCATTCATATACATAAGAATTATATAAGAAGAAGAAGAAAAAGAATTTTTGATTCTTTTTTGAAAAAGAGTAACCGGCTTCTTTGAAGTAATAAGACTATTCAAATTTCTGAAATAAAGTTTGCTTATCTTACTTAACTTGATTGAATCCATTATGGATTCAATAAATCTACGTAAATTAAAGTAAATTGTAGTTTTATTTTCCACTTATTCTTTATTCATTCTCCTATCTATACTTTTTTGTATCTACTGTATTTGGATTAGATTTGTAGTTCCAATCCAACACAAGCCCTTTTTTTACTATTTTTTATTGTTTGTTTTTTTTTTTTCAAAAACTGAATCGAGATGCGAAAGAATCCACATTCCCTATCGCGTATTCTCTACCCCCTAAATTAGCTTAATTAGATTCCATTTTCATTTTTGTCGATTTCTTGACTTATGCACAAATACAAAATGAAAAAGGAACAACGTAAAAACACATACCTAATCCTAATTTCGCAATTTCAGCTTGCTGGAAGGAGTATGGCCTGGTCTTTTTCGTGTTAAGGAATGAGTTAATCTTCTCAACAGTAACAAATAACTCCTATAAAAGTATTTCAGGACTTCAGTGTACAAGTGGAAGCTATATAATATGAATACAAGAGAACAAGAAAGATAAATCGGAACAAAGGAAATAAGAGAGAGAAAAGCATTTCAGCAGTCTAGAAAACATTTTTGTCATTCAAGGTGAAAAAGAAGCACAAAAACTTAGAAATAAGAATTTATCATCTCCTGCAAGATTACAACAGTAGGATAACTTCTAGATTTTTCCTTCTGAATTTCTAGAAATTAGAACGTCATTACTCCAAATGGAACATCACAGATTATATTGAAGTTCAGATATAGTTAAATGTCTCAAGAACACTCTAATAACTAAGAATACAACACTAGAAAAAAGTCTAATGGCAATTAGTGACATTAGTATCAATTCAGTATCTAATATTTAACTAACATGTAAAATTCTGACCCATAACTTTATTTTTTTTAGAAAAGTAATAATTGTATTAATCTTCAACACAAAAGCTGTGCTGGTACCAAATTCCAGAAAAATGTATAAAAACCTATCGGTGTTCTTCATACAATGGTTCTATGATGTCTCGTATGCATCCAACATCATTTACAAAAATTTATTTACACCAGAAGTGATAGATAGCAAATAATTCAGGTTTTTATCTTCTGAATTAAGTTTCACCTATCTCCAAAGCACCGAACATCTTATTTGCATATAAAATAAGGTTCAAAGCCAAGCTAATGCATATAGAGCAGGAGTTGTCATTTTATTTGCTTAAAATTTGATTCATAAACCATTTAATTTGTAAGATATAGACCTTATTGTTCTTCTCCCATTTCATTGACCATTAGAACACAAGCTTGGGTGCTCTTACTTTTCTTATCTAACTTCAAGGAAATTGCATATCCAACTTGTTTTACCACACCTACTTCTCTCACAAGGAATTTTTTTTTTACATTAGAAGAAAATTGAAGTCAAGGATGATTAAGACACTTTTATAGTTGTGGATTTCTCTTTGCAATCAATGAAAAAGTTAGGACACCTAATTTCACTTCATTGACCAATGAAAACTCCATTAACGTATGTCAGTCACTATATTTCATTCAATAAACAAGTTTAATTATCATATGATACAACCTATACAACATAGATAACAACATTCAAACAAAGTATGAGTAAACCTTACAATAGCTTGGTAGAGCCGCAGTTGGTTGACACTACAAGAATAAAGCTGGTGCAGATGCTTTGCTAGACAATAAAAAACCTGTAGATGGGGTAGAGGTACCAAACCCAACAATTGGAGCTATATAAACAGTCGTGAGACCAAACCCAACAATTGGAGCTGTACCAAACCCAGTACTAGTAGGTTTTGACATTAGAGCACTTGAAGAAGAAGCAAAAGTTGTTTCAGAGCTTCCTAGTAGAACCAACAAACAAAGTCAACAGAAATTGATAGAACACATCTGAATATACAAAAAAACAAACTTGAAAATAGAGTAAATCAAAGTTTAGGATAACTTACTTGATTTTAAACTGAAAAATTACTAAAATATGAAGAATATTTCATGGATTTCTCACATTGAAGAGGATGAAAGAGTAGTTTGTCATGTTTCAAGAATGGGAGGATGATTTAAAGAGCAGAAGAAAGGAGGAAGAGTTGAGAGCCCTAGCTTCTCGTGTGTGTATGTGTGAAAATAACTAACTAATTACTAATTTTTTAGTGACGGTTTTAACGATAAATGTCAATTCCGTAGCTACCAAATTTCTTTAATTTATTTAGGTTCAAAGCTAGTAATGAATTTTTTTATCACTAAGAAATATAAAATTTCTAAAAATATATTAAAGTCGTCACGACATGAATTTTGTCGCTATATCCGTTGTTCATAATTTATTTCGTAGAAATATTAAGGCGTCAAATTTTGACGCCAAAATATAGCGACAGAATATATATTCCGTCGCAAATTCATCGCTATATAATAAATAAATAAATATTTGTTATTTTTGCGACAAAATATTTATTCCATAGCTAATTCGTCATTATATAATGACAGAGTACCGTCCGTTGCTGCCTTCTGTCGCTAAACACAGTTTTTTTAGTAGTGAATATTGGTGCATAAATTATAATTAGAATGATGATAAATATTATCAGCTCGAAATAACAAGGGATTATTGGATATTTATGAAAAACTTGTGGGAAAAAAGTGAAAATAGGGATAAAATATGATGAGCTCCTCCAATAGGGGTAGAGTAGTTAATATGGGTTGGGCTAGTTGGGCTCTCCTAGCCTAACCCATGATTTAGCGGAGTTGGACTATTTTGAAACCCATTTAAAAGTGAAATTTTAGCTTGATTGAAATAAGTCTGGTGATTTGTGGGGCTTTGCAGTCTGGGTTGGGCCAGCCTATGGACCAAATTAAATAACAACAACAATAACAACATACCCAGTGAAATCTCATATGTGGGGTTTGGGACGGGTAGAATGTACACAGACCTTACTATTGCCTCATAGAAGTGGAGAGGTTGTTTCCTAGGAACCCTCATCTCAAAAGCCCATAAGCAGAATAAACTAGATATAGCAAAAAAGAAATAAAAAGAAAGAGAACAGAAAGAGCAACTAATAATGAAAAATACATGATAGTATGTAAATACAATAAAATTAACACATACACGACAGATAATGACAAAACATGATATAAAAATACAACTACTCCTACTGCCTTACTATACCCTAACGCTAGACATCCTCCTAACCCTACCAACCAACTAGCCTGCTACTTTAATACGTGACCTCCACTCCTTTCTATCTAAGGTCATGTCCTCAGTGAGATCAAGTTTTGTCATATCTTGTCTGATCACCTCCTCCAATACTTCTTCGATCTACCTTTACTATGTGTAACTCCTAAATCCGTCCTTTTACACCTCCTAATAGGAGGATCAATATTCTTTCTCTCACATGATCAAACCATCATAGTTTCGCTTCCCTCATCTTATCAGCCACAGGGGCCAACCTCTAGTTTCTCCCGAATGGTCTCATTACTAATCTCATCACTCCTGATATGATCATACATTCATCTCAACATCCTCATCTCTGTGACCTATAGCTTCTGGACCAAATTAAAAAATAATTAAAAATTAAAATAAAAATAAAATAGAGTATATTAAAAATAATAAGAGTCAAAACTCAAAGTTCATTTAGAAATTTTAAATATAAAAATTTAGATACAAATTATGTTTTTATAATATGTACTCCATCCGTCCATTTTTACTTGTCGCTTGTTGACTTGACACATAGATTAAGAAACACACCCTTTGAATATAATAAATACAGTGTCTTGAAAAATCTAACAAGAAAATAACTATAATTAGTGATAAGGATAATCTAGGAACTAAATGTGAAATTATCTCTTGATTTACAAAGTGGATAAGTCTTGTCGGACGTCTCAAAATAATATAATGGACAAATAAAAATGGATGAAAGGAATAATAATAATGCTAATACTATGTAATGTTATCTTATTATTATTTATTTTAATATTTTTAAATTATAATTTAATTTAAAAATTTATAAAAAAATATATACTAATAACAATGTGGGCTGATCTATGGCCCACGTACTAATAAATTGGACTAATTATTTTCTAGCTGATGAAAAAAGGAATCCATCTAATCTGTTAAATTTCAAAACTTATATGGGCTAGTCCAGATGGTATCAGCTCGTATTGAGAATAGGGTTAGAGTTGCACACAAACGTAGTTGCACACAAACGTCCTCAAAATTGTCGCCCGTATAGGTATAAAACCTCTGTTCCTCCCGACCCTGGTCCTGTGCTTTCTCTCTCTTCTTTCTCTCTCTCATTCCTGTACTCTCCACCCTCATTTACCAGCAACTAGGGTTTTTACTCTTCTTCTTTTACTCCGGGAGTTTGAGTTGTCCAGTTTTTACTGTTGTCATCAGCACATCATTCTTGTAAACCAATAGAAACTTCTGTTTTTTTTTTTTGAAAGTTGAGTTTAAAGATTGGTTCTTTCTTGTTATCTAATAGAATTTCTGGGTTTTGTTTCCTTTCTTGAAGACTGAGCATAAAGATTGATGGCTAAGACTAAACCTGGAAAGAAAGACGTTGATTCTTACACAATCAAGGGAACGAACAAAGTTGTTAGACGTAATTTACTCTTTTTGCCCCTTTGATTGTACTTGTGTTTATTTCATTTCTTTATCTGATCAATTTTGGTTTTGGTAATTATTTTTTATGTGTTTAGTAGGATAAAGATGGTATCTTTTTGGTGTTACTAGCTGTGTACTTTTGGCTCATCGAATTGCTGCTCTTTTTTTCCTTCTATGATTTGTGTTGTTAGTTGTCTATTAGTACACCATCTTTTTGTTAGGGCATTTGTATAGCTGATTGGGTTTTCTTCCTAAATTATTTGTTTATTCTTTAACTTTGCTTGAATTTTTCTATAATTAATGTGTACACGTCCTAATTCACTGACGAAATAAAAAAAGAAAGTTAGCAGGTATATTTCTTGTATTCTGGTTCATAAGGACTTCGATGAGATTTGGGGGTTTCGCTTATCTTGGCTCTCAGCATGAGTTGTTTATGTTTTGAATGTTGGAGGTCACTGGACTGAAAAACATATCTTTTGAACTTTCTTTCTCAGCTGGTGATTGTGTGTTGATGAGGCCAGTTGATCCTGATAAGCCTTATTACGTGGCAAAAATAGAGAAGCTAGAGGCTGATCACCGCAACAATGTGAAGGTCAGAGTTAGATGGTACTACCGACCTGAGGAGTCTATTGGTGGTCGCAGACAGTTCCATGGGGCTAAAGAGCTGTTCTTGTCTGACCACTTTGATGTGCAGAGTGCACACACCATTGATGGGAAGTGCATAGTGCACTCTTTTAAGAACTACACCAAGCTGGAGAATGTGGGCCCTGAGGATTACTTTTGTAGGTTTGAGTACAAAGCTGCCACAGGGGGTTTTACTCCTGACCGTGTTGCTGTGTGAGTTTCTAATAGCTTTGCTGCTAAACTCGAAAGCTAGTCCATCCTTTTCTCAGTAGAAGTTGAAAGTTATGTTTGTAGTGTTTACTAAAACATGGATTCTTTGGGATTTTTGATTTTGAAGGTATTGTAAGTGTGAGATGCCCTACAACCCTGATGATCTCATGGTTCAATGTGAAGGATGCAAAGACTGGTATGCTGCCAAATATATGCGAAATTCTTCTTCTTTATGCATTAGCATGCTTCTTTCTGCTTGTATGCATGGAAATCCACAAGTATTGCTCCATTTAGATCTCATGGATCCAACCCTGATGATCTCATGGATATCTTCATATGTGTAATTACTGTCAGTTTAGATCAAGCGCGATGAGAGGACAAATAAATGTGCAGTAAATTTCGCAGGGGATAAAGCTTGAAAAGGCATCAAACGAATTGTGTCTTGTTTCGTCTTTCTTTTTTCATCAGCAAATGCAGCAAGTTTAATTAGTTCTATCATGCAGATTTTATCTTCTGAAGTGGATTTTAAGTTGTCCTGTCCTTTATACACATCATCTTACTATGTCAACCAGGGATAGTAAAGGTTCATCTATGATTTTTAGTTATACGTATGCACTATTCTTTACATCTCATATCAAGCTGTTGTCTTAACAATGGTAGATAAACTAGTTTTCTTTAGAATTAAAACTCTGATGAGAATTGGGAACTTTTATTAGAACTACAAAAGTACCTACTTGGTATAGAAAGGAAGAGTCTTCATCTGTCTACAGTATGCATTAGGAAATGTGAACATGTTCCCCTATCTGTAATTGTCTCCGTTAGTTTTAGGTAAAACGGCTACAGTCATCAGCATCAAGCATTTAGGAAGCCTGAGTTGTCATGTAGTTTTTAGCTTAATCTAATTTTCTGTATTGTGATTATTAACAACCGTATCTATAAAAAAGTTCTTTTCATTTTGCCTGCAATTTGATTGCAGGTTCCATCCCTCTTGCATGGGTATGACCATTGAAGAAGCAAAGAAATTGGAGCATTTCTTGTGTTCTGACTGTTCCTCAGAAGATGAGGCCAAACGTCCTCTGAACTCATTTCATGTTTCACCACCTGATGAGGCAAAGGTAATAGTTCTGTTACTTCCACTTGGTAAACTTTGACATTATATTATTAGTATTATTTTCAAGTATTGCATCTCAAGTTAGTGTACAGACTGTTGTTGCTTGTGATAGAGACGGTGATGGTGGTAAAGATCATAGGAAAATTGTAGAGATCACTAACTGGAGATGCAGTACTTGAAAATCCCCTTAGGGAAATTGTCGAGATCCTTTTTTGGGGGATTTTGTTTATCATGATGCCCCTAAGGGGTTGTAAATCCCACCTCACCAGCTTTTACCTGATGAGTCTTTCGATATAAATACAAAGTTACCTTTATAGAAAAAAGAGATGGTGATGGTGGTGGAAAGTTTTTTGCACTCTGTTCTTATGTGTAGCCTGACATTTAGGATCATTATGGGAGGAGAAGGTCGCACTTTAGAAAGTGTTGCATGTTTAGTTTGGTTATATCTAATATATCAGATTCTAACTGTTAAGGAAGGAGGCAGGCTAGTGGAAGGCAGTGTTTTGGATGGTGAAAAGCGACAAGGGTCTGCCTCGCCACAAGACAAGGCAAGTGGCAACGCGCTCACCTTTTTGAAGTACATCGTCAATTAATACCAAACACTAAAATATTTAGTTGCATATTTAAATAATCAAAATCTCAATCTCAACAAAAAATTAGCAAATATTTCAATTCAAAAACTAAAAATAGATAGTAGATACTATAAGTCTAGAACTTGAATGAGAAAAAACTAAACAAATGTCAAAACAGTGAGTAAAAACTGTAGTCTGAAGAAAAAGAAGTAAAAAAAAAAACGGGAAGAAGAAATGTCAAGAAGAAAAAGGAAATATGTATTGTTTGGACTTTGCGAGTCTACGGAAAAGTTTGGCTGGTCACAGGAGAAGTCTAGTCGGTCATTTGGTTGGAGTCAAAGTCTTACGTATAAAACTGCAATTGTGTAAATTTGGAAAGAAACCCTTAAAATTATCTTTTAACTTTTAAAACCCTAAATGGGTCCCTTTTTTTAAGAAAATACAAAAGGTGACGCCTTTCTTGCCTCTCGCCTTTGTCACCATTGTAGTTATGACATCGCTTTTTGAAGGTCGCCTTGCCATAAAGCTAAAAGGCGATGAAGGGTCGCCTCACTTCGCCTCTTGCCATTGGCGACAAGGCGATCGCCTGTCATAACACTGGTGGAAGGGTATCCCCAGAGTCATGATGTTACCTGCTCATCTTCTGTACTGGACTACTGATACACTCAATAACTAGTGATGAAGATAAGCTTGTTTAATCTCTGTCTCTGAGTTCCTCAAAGGAAAGCATAAAAAAAGTTCAAAGCATGGATGACCTGGGGATGGAGAACATTGGAAGTTATAGGTCTTTGAGACAGCTTGCAAAATGTGAACTTAGTTCCTGCTGAACTGTCTTTGTTCAGATACGTTCTTCATAGTTACCTAGTGAGAGAACTCTACATACTCTTACTCTCTTGGAGCAAGATTTGCTTCATTCGAGTTGGGAACTACTTTCACGGGAAACAGATTGCATTAGTTGGGTAGAATCTCATTAGCTTAGGGTCTTTTTACTAACATAAAGAAAACTTTCTGTCCCTTCTTAAGTGTTCTTAATGTCTGGATGTGTGCAAGAAGTATGACATGAATATATGTTAAACTAGGTATAAAGCTGAGATAGAATTAACTTTTGTGAGATTTAAAGTTTTGTAGTATCATATTCATGTTGTCTTCAATCAATGAGTTAACTATGTTTCAATCTGAAACTAGCCACGGTATGATCATTAACATTCAATATAGAGGATTATCATAGCTGGACTATTGTTTGGCTTGCTGTGAACCTATCTTAGTCCTCCTTTATTCAAGCTTGTGACTGAAATTGCTTACATTATAAAAGTTGCTTGTTACCCTTAGCATTTGGATTTTTGTTATTAATGTTAAGGTATTGAAGATGCATTTAATAAAGTGAGAGCGAAGTTACTCATTTAGGAAAAATTGACATATTTGGAGCAATTCGAAAGCAATAGTTGAACAATTAAAATGTTACATTAATCTGGGAGTATGCTGTAATTTTTGCTTCACTAACCATATGTCTACTGCTAAGCTGCAAACTCTACTTCCTTACTTTTGTACGATGTCGCGTCATTTGGTTTTCCATCAAGCTCATGAGTGCTGTATCTGATTCTTTTAGGATGTGCAAGATAAACAAATTTGGAGATATGAAGGAGTTCATATAGTCTCTTTTTTGTCCTTAGAAGATGATGTAAATTATTGCAAAGGGCTTTATTAAAAAAAAAAAAGAAAAGAAGAAATTGTTGCTTAGGTTAACTCTCAAAGATGAAGTCCTACATATGATATTCTGTGCTGTCTAGAGAGTTGCCTATCATTTTTATTTCTTATACTTAAAAATTTGCCTCACATAAAACTGTGTAGGCTTATTTCTTAGAAGGTAAGTAAATAATGTAGGCTTTTGTATAAGAGGTGTTCAGCAGAAAATTTTCAACTCAAACATGAGGTTTCAATGAGCTGGGGATGTTCTATGATCTCAGGCTGCTCTAGACATCACCACCAAAAGCTCTAGGTCAGGGTTGTCAACAAGTGATTCCCATTAACAAGTGGTTGTTAATGGGAAAACTAAATGGTGTGGTATATGAATTCTTGGGTTATTGATTCAAATCTCTTATCTTCCTGTAACAGGGAATGTTTGCTAACCTGACAGAACGGTTGGTAGTTGGGGTGATATGGGTGGCTGACAGTTGGAAGAAGTGGATATGGGATGAGGGGAGAGACAGGTTGCGCATTGGGCTTGGATGGCTGAATAATCGTATGTTTAGCTATTTATTGAAATACTATCTTCTGATGCGTAGACAGGAGTTAAAGAAGACCACATATGCATCCCTTCACATATTTCCGTGTGTCTAAAGGGGATCACATCATTTTATTTTTGTTAACTGAGAAATTCTCTATTTCCAAATTTGAATATCGGTGGATAAAAGCGCCTCTCCACTGCAATTTTACAAAAAGAGAAGTCCTTTATTGAGCCAAAGCTGTGGGGGTTCCTGAAGGGGATTGCTTCATCATAATGCTATCCTATAACTTTAAGCTCCTTTTTGTACTGACTGTACTTTATCTGTTACTGACAAGCATTTTAGCTAAACTGCCACTATTTTCTGTTGCTAGGTGGAGTCAAAGCGCAGGAAGAGATGAGTAGCTGACCTGATGCAGTATGAGGAGGTACGCATTTTCTTGCGTAGGAGTACTGGCATTGTTGTATGTGTTATCAAGTTGTATAAAGCTGAGAGAGTACTACCCCTCTGTAAAAGTCAGAAACCTTCTCTATTCGCTGTAAAAACTTGCTATTTATAGAAGTTTGTGCACCAGACTGGGTTGTCTATTGTGTGGCCACTGGCCTCATGCATTGGTTAACTGGATATTTCAGTGTCTTACCAAATATTGGGAACATCGCAAATCTAGGTGCCTGTTTCTATGTTGATTTTATAATTCTCCTCTTCCTGTATCTGCGCGTGCTTGTTCCTATATTGGATTACATGTGAAGCTGGATGTATGATGATGGCAAACCCGTAAGAGCTGATGAAGAATCATATTGATGAATAAGAACTTTGCCTCTTCTCGAGTTGCAATATCTGTTTAGGATCTCTTGAATCTTGATCAAGAATTATGTTACTACAATATCCTAGTGTAATCCCCTAGTACAGAAACCCCTACCTGTCCTTTCTATATCTCCAGATGTTTGGATAATCATGGTTATTCATAACTGTGCTCGGGGTTTAGATATACCACTTTTATTCCATTCTTGGCTTCCTTATACAAGCGATTTTCACAATCAACCACAAATAGCTCATATGCTAACCAAATGATTGAGGACAATAACTAGTATGCTCTCATTCACATGTAGGGCCAAAACTCCCTTCCCTTGCTGTCCAGTCCACTCGGCAGCAAACTCAACAGGCTACCCACTCAAAAGGCTCTCTTTACTTCCCTTCATACCCAGATATCAAATATGGTTCCCAGTAGTTATTACCATTCAACTCCCATTCTGTAGTGTTTAACAATCAAAAATCAACCTGTGGCAAGAACCGCAACAGCAGCTGCTGGTGCTTACTAGTCACCAAATTCTTACTATAGAACCTATTCCTTAAAAGGAAGAAAGGCCTGATAAAAAAATTTAGTGAGAAATTATATTTCACGCTGGAACAATTATAATTGGTAAATATGGTAAGAAAACTCGAGACCTAATTCTATATACGGTAAGAACAATTTACAAACATTACTGAAAATTAAATTTAGTGAAGAATTCCCCTATAACTGTTCCCTTCTGTTTTTACTGATAATATGTCATATATATAAAGTCATAGCAACTCCAATAATTCACCTAGAAAAATAACCTTTACTGAATTGTGGAATGTTTTGACGTTTTCATGGAGGTTTTCTTAAGCCAAATAAGTACATTAGTGTCAAATTAGAGTGTAACATCAGTGTCTGTAATTAAAGTAAAACAACTTCATACAGAATTGAGTAAAAAATATACTAGTTTAATTAATGAAACTATCTGCAATGCATTAAATGGCATAATAACAAGGTAGCAGTACATTCACGTACAGATAAAACACGGCAACCTTTATACTTCTGCTCACAGTTTGTTTGGATGGTGGTTTTTCATGGTATGGTATGGTTATTAAGAGAATCATGTTTCAATTGTTTCATGGTTCTCGTATTTTTTTAAATTGTACCCTTATTTAAATTTAAATAATTCTAATTTATCCTTTATTCTTTATTAAACTTTACTCTAATATATATATTGTTTTTGTATTATTTATTTCTCTCCGCATCAACTTTTGAAACTTCTTTTCATCCTCCCACCTTTTCTTTCACGTTAGTCTATTTTTTGAGGTTTTTTTTTAAAAAAAGTTCTTATGTTTTTATTTTCTTGTGTTGTTTGTATGGATTAGAGATATATTACCTTGTATGTTTCCTACTTGATTCTATGTATTTATTTTTTTTAAAAAATTATTTAAAAAAATATTGATAAATTTGATATTTTGAATAATTACGGATATTTTTGTAAATTCATAAGTTACAATACAGTATCATACAGTCAAAATCAAAGAACAAATTATCATTAAACAGTAATAACCCATATAGTCTATTCAAATGGTGTACGGTGTTGTACTGTAAGATACCATATCATACCATATATTATGAAACCATGACAAACTACCATCCAAACAAGTTGTGGTAGGAGGTACTATAAAAAATAATACATACATTATGTATTGTATTATTTAATACTACGTTCGGTGGGGTTATACTGGAAATTTATGAGTTTCTTTAAGTTAGTAAATTAATATATAATAATTTTATAAGCAAATTATTATATGTTTATTAAACTTTTTAATAAAAATATTTTATTTAGATAACATTACTGAATTTAAGATTGCTCATATATAATCCGACCCATTTATATCTAAATCGATTTGCTAATTTGTCAATCCTATTAGCATGCTTGTTTTTTTCCAACTCCGTAAACAAAAATTCTAGATCCACCGCTATATTCAAATTTTAGCATTATCTCGGAATAGTGGTACTATTTTCCATACGCATCATCTCAAATGCAAAGACGAAGACAGTTAAAAGAATATAGCATATAATAAGAAAATCTTATAATGCCATTTAGTACATTTTGTCCTTGCCGAGCCTTTTATAATTTTCTGGGTCAACCGCTGTATACAAATTAACTAGCTAGTGGAACCAAGCTAAAGTAGGGAATCAAAACTCAACTAATAATGGATTCAAGGAGTTTGAAGATGAAACAGGCACGATGATTTTTTTTGAAGTTATGAAACCCATTTTGACTATAGTCTTTAGTTTTTTAAATTCACATCTTTCTGTTTCAATGCAACTATTCTATGTAAAATATCAACAGTCAATAATAAAAAATACTTTAATTATGAATATCTCATGGGCCTCTTCACATTAGATTTGCACAACAAAATGAAATCTGCCAACCATTACCACTTATTATTAATATTAATAGTAATATTTATTAGGTATTTATTTTGCCCTAAAGAAATAATTTGATATCAATTGATTAACACTATTTAAAAAATAAATTTATAAATAAATATTAAACCCACACGACACGGATTTTTCATAACTAGTTTTTTAGTTTTCTCTATATATAATAATAGTTGCAGCGGTATACCAAGTTTGAGAGCTCGGGCTATTGCCGCTTTGCGCAGGTTCTAGGTATTAGCTGCCCATTGCGCGACAGGCAACACACAAACAACACATCCAATTTAATCCCACTAGTAAGATTCAGTGTACAGTCTTATCCTTACCTTGTGAAGGTAGAGAGGTGATTTTCATTGTCTCAGCTCAAGTATAGCATACCAGAGTTATGGGAAGGACAAGCAAAATATTACTCAACAGAAATTAGAAGTAACTTTCTGAATATCGCTCAACTTCAAAAGAGAATTCCAAGTTCGAGGTCATTTTATCCAGTTCCTGAATGTACCTTCGTGCTTTCTTCTCCCCGGTACAAACCATTATCTAGTCCTTCTTATGATAAGGAATGTATGTGTAGTTCAAATAAAGCAGTAAAATCAGCACAGTTCTGGGTGAAACTGCAGCAGATATAACATAAACTATGTAACCAGCTAAAGTTTCTGAATCACAACTGAATTGGCTAGGCCAGCTTGCTCAACTGTCTGGTCCAGATCAGAGAGCTGTTTGGGAGGAAAGCCTACTGTCTGCAGTTGATAATTCCTCGATCCACCTGGCCTTGATGCATCAATAAACCCTCGAATATCCCTGATTGTGTGTCGGTAGTTAAACTGAGAAACCATTCGTGTACCATCTGCCAACCTTAGTTGAATTGAGGTTGATGGCTGTGACTTATCCACAACTAGGCCCACTGATGGGGTTGGAGCTGCGGTGAATGATGAGATAGCACTAGTTGAGTCTCCTTGTTCAGCATTGCTACTGCTACTGCTACCTAAAGTTCTTCCCACGCCCTGAAATAAAGCACGACGCTTCTCTGGTACCTGCAAATAAGAAAAAGAGTGTTATCATGAAGGCCAAAGTTCTTTTGAAGCATATTGAGACCCTTCGGTAATAAAGGAATAAGGACATACAGGGCAGTCCTCCTCTCTCCTTGTCAGATTAACTCGGACAGATGTCCTCCTATCTTCTGGCTCAAGTTCTTTTGGGCACTCAGACTTCCGAATACTCTGAATTACACATACCAAAATATTAGGAGCAAGTGTGGAGAAGGAAAAACACAACACAGATAAACCATAAACCAGCAAAAGTCATTGGTGGTTTTGCTTAATAACCATAGCATGAACTTACTTCAGAGAAACAGTCACATGAAAAATAGTTACTATGGAGTATCACATTTTAGTGCACTGTGCAAAAGAAAAGAGAGTAGAATTAAGAGCTGAATTCAACTTAGCAAGTTCAACAACCCACCACTAAAAAGAAAAGAATAACATTTGTTTCATATTATTTCTT
>JAOTQR010000097.1:16828410-16849216 GCA_025774065.1 Solanum ossicruentum | reverse complement strand
CTGTGAATAGTTAAGAGCTGTCTTTGCCCGTTGTTCTCAACCTTCAATATTCGTGTGTTTGTATTCTTGTGTGTAACTTTTGTGTGAATGATTTGGGTCTTCAGGATAACATGTATCATTTCCTTTTGTAGTTATTCCAACTTATTCTTGTATATTGATGACCTTATTGAAATAAACTAAGATTCCAAGAGCTACTTTTCTTGAATATGGATATGTGGAAATCCACCCCTAGATTCAAGGCAAAATCAAAATGAATTTTGAAGATGTAACTATGGAATTTATATGCACCGGGAGCAAATAAGTACCGATAAGGATATCATGTATTTAGTAGGTTATCATCAAAGATTGTAGTGATAAGTATTCCTCCATCGTAACGGGTCTCAGGTTCAAGCCTTTGGATATAGAGTCATCTTTGGTAAGAAGTGTTTTACCACTAAAATTGAACGAATCCGAATTAGCTGAACTCCAAAGTGAGTGTTCGACACCGGATGGAAAATAAAAAAAGATAAATTGTATTTAGCAGATTTGATGTAAACAGAATTCTGGAAATTCAACACGATATACAATATTGTTTCTTTTAATTATAACTTGGATTATTGCCTAATGGTCTGAGGTGGTGCCAAAGTGGTTAGTTCCTATCAGCTCTAACGTGCTATAATTTTCGGGTCAATTTATACACGCCTCAATTAATTCTATGGAATACCATGTACCACCAGTACAGATACTGAGAGACTCTGTACCCAAGGCTCCTAGAGCTTTACAAACACTATAAACAAGAAAGTTGTAAGATCAACATGAAAAGAACTGTCTTTATTGGATAAAGCTCACACAAAATATGAACTTGGCAAAAAGCTACATTTACAACTTACAGATTCATTTACACAGAAAACTGAATATTGCAGAATACATGGAAAATACTACCTGCTGAAGGTGATATTATACAAGATTACACAGGGAGAAAGAAGTAAACAAAGCGTTTTAGAGCAGAATCATCGACAACAAACTAACAATTTTATTCCCTTTACCACATCGTTCCACCTACAATTACAAATCTTTTGATGAATCCATCTCATGCATACCTATCTGCAATAAACTGCATCGGTATTAGTTCGACGACTTGGCACCCAATATTTTAGAGAGCTCTTTTATTAAAGGCTTCTCTTTGATGTCTTCTTTTTTCTCTAAATGCCAATAATTCGACTTCTCTTCAACCTGAGAATAAAGGTTAAAATTTGTTAGATAGAAACAGAAGCAAATATCGAGGAATAGTTGAATATTCATGCTCAACTTGCTTCATCGGACTTACCCAAATCCTTAAAGGACTCAGCTGCTCTTTGAATGTTTCCAATCTTGCCTGAATGATGTCCTTCCCTTTGGTCCGAATATCATCAGGCTGCACAACATCAGAATCATCCACATATTACATTAACGACAACCATATAACAATGGATCAACTAAGTAATACATTCCATCTAACTGGAAATCCAACAGACAAATTCCTCAACTAAGCTCGACTGTAACAGGAAATATAAACATCAAAATCCCTCTTCCCTCGTATACATCCACTAAAAAAAAACTTATAAAATCACCATCTTCCATCAATAGCAGGTACTCTTCCATCTCAAATTGCATAGCATATTTAAATAATCATGATATGGGAGGATCATAGCCATATAAACAGTCAGCTTTAGCCTAAGAGATCAATTAGAATGATCCCATAGATAAGAAAAGCAGTGGATTGAGGGTTACTCCCATATGAGATCATCTTACCACATTGTGCCACCTCCAGAATAATTAGCGGAAATTAAGTGAGCAGTACAGATTCAAACATCCATGAGAATGTCCATTAGGAAATCAAAAGAGAAAGAGAGATTATGCTTACATTGTGCAACTCTAGCTTGGATGCTGCCAAGCTAAACGTCAAGGCGGAACCACCAAAGACAAGACCAGTAGCAATAGCAAATGCCTTTGCAACTACATTGAAAAGAACTTTACCAATAAGGATCCAAAAAGAATATCACCTGAACAGATCATGTTTGAGTTGTTTCCTAGCTATATCTTGTTTTATGTAAATGGATGTAAATTTGCTCACATCAAGAATTTTACGATACAGTAGGTATGGATTAAAATGACTGTACCTCGGTCTATAGGACATAAAGCCTATTGTGTGTGTGGCAAATTTCTGGAGAAAATGTTGCATTGAGTTTGGGAAAGCCTTGGTCTGGTTTGTTTTAAAATTATGTAAAATTGTCATTTTATTTCTGAAAACTCAACATGTGGCTTCTAATCAAAAGCAACTATTTTTGGTTTTGGGAAAAACTTTTCCAACCAAATGGACCCTTTAGCTTTGTTAGATCAATATGTAAAGATTTTGTCTTACTTTGAGTCATCCCCACAGCTGCAGCTTTAAGTTTTTCAGGATTGATAGATGTGTGTTTATCCCGCCGCAACTCATTCGCCGTTGAGGCTTGTACAGAGTTTTCTGCATCTGGCAACTGCCACCTGAAGGAAAAAATATTTCCAATGTGATCATCAAAAGAAGATGAAGAGGTTTACTTAATACACACCAACTATTTAGAGATGAAACAGTTAAAAGCACATTTCACATTAGTTACAATCCCACAATGTTATCCAACAGATAATCTAAGGGGTCAGTGATAGCTGAACATATGGAAGCAAAGTTGCTGCAATATCAGCTATAAAATACAAAAGTCCACATTGAGGATGTTAGAGAAGAATTTACAACGCTCTCTTCATGGAAAAGCGAAGAGCTAGTATACAGATTCATACAACAAATATAACTACAGTTCAGACTTCTATCTAACAGAGAAGCCAAACAGATTAATCTAAACCAACAAAGACTTGTGACATTGAATTACCAAGACGAAAAGAATTTATTATATTTTGAAAAAAATGTTAGAAGAGATTGCTTTTGTGACTCAGATGAACCTTATAATAGAGCACCAGAATTTCATAGAAATCTATAGTGCACTCTCCAAAAATAAAAAGCAACATAGCAAAATTTTTGCTTCCAGACTTGGTCAGCCAAGAGAAGTTAAGCAAATCTATAAGTTTCAAAGTCCCGACTTATACATCTACCAGACAATTACCTCCTGTTACTCGACGATTTTCACTTGAATTATGAACATCTCAAAAAGCACTTCAATCAACTGAATTCGATCAATGAGAAAACCCAAAACAGAAACCTTTCCAAGGAAACACTTAGACCAGGCTAAATCAGTACCATAGTCCATACTCATACTTCATTGTCTCAGTCAAATATCCATTGTCTAACACCTTTCCAGCACCCAAATTTCCCCTCATTTCACAAAATGCAGCAACTCCAAAAGACAATCAATCCATTCTAAACACTGGCCATATCAAATCTCCCATTATTCTAAATACAGTATCCCTCAATTATTTTCTCTCCAAAGCAATCCAAAGACTATGAAAAGCTTAAATAAGAAAAAGAAAGAAATCCCAGTAAAACCCAACAGTCAAAATTCAATCTTTTCATCAGAAATTAGCTAAAGAACCCAAAAATAAAAAAGGCAAAAGGGAAAAAGAAGCAAACTCAGTACCCTTTCATAATTTACATCCAGAAAAACCAAAGACTAAGAAAAACAGCAGAAAATTTGCTATACCGAACATTGAAAAATCAATCTTTCCAATCACCAAACAAACCAAAGACTAATAAAACAGAAGAAAAATTACCTTTTAGGCCCAAAGGTGACTTGGGGAAGAGAAACATAAGCCCTTAGGGGATTAAGAGCATCAGGTGATACAGAATTGGTCTTATTGGGGTCAGTAGGGAGAACCCATTTGGAAGAATTAGAGAGAGTAGAATCTGCAGAATAAGGAGAATGGAAAATCTTGGAAGGTAAAGAATGTCGAAGAATCTCAGGAAGAACATCTGGAGAAGCAGCTGATTCTTGATTTGCAGGAGGAGAAGAAGTTGGGTTTTTGTTGATCTTTTGGGCTAAACGGGTAACGGCGTGTTTGGATTCTTCAAAGAAAAAAGCTCCCTCTTTTCCTGCTAATCTTCCTCCAAGAAAACTCATCCTTCTTTCTGGAAATTGGATTTTGGTTTCCTTCAATTTGGTACGGCAAATTTGAATCTTTGAAGCTTATATATACACACACACTGTCCCTCTTGAGTCTTCCCCTTTCTCCTCTCTTCTCTTTTTTTAATCTTTTCTACCTGCCGTTTTTGCGGGGCTTGTTATTGAGTGGAGCCATATAATTTTTTGGAAAAATTGACCCAAATCTTAGGGTAGCATTACAAATAATTGATATTGTCAAAATCGTATGTTTTTTATTGCGTAATTATGGGTATTGTCAAAATTACCTGTTTTATGTTGCGTGATTCATAAAATCTTATCGGGCGTTCTATAGCGTCGTCAGTTAAAAAAAATTATGTTCCACTTAAATACATATTAAAAACTTTAAAAAAAAAGCATTTGGAGATAGAAAAAGGAGAAATGAGGGAAGAAATTATAAGGCTGAATCAAATTCTCATCAATAAGGTGAAAATTAATCAACTGAGCTATTAATATTCTTACTGAAGCGTTTGTTTTTGTTGCAAGGATTCCTTTTTTCTTTATGTTTTGGATTAAAGAAATCAATTGTATCTCTTTATATGAGTACTGAAGTAAAAATATTTGATCTGAACTTCTTTTTATTGAGAATGTCCATTACTTTCAAATTTTTAAGCATGAAATTTTGAGTTTCATATGTTGTCATATCACTATCAAAATATTTTGGAAAAGGATTCATGTTTAATTAGTTAATTGATAAAGTAATAATTTATACCACGATGTCATATGTGAATTATTGATCAATTCCTACATATGTGATCCCACATAGAGTTTGTACTCACTCTTTCATGCAGTAAAATATTCAATTTGTTAAATTTGTCTTTGAAATAATTTCATTTCAGTATTTTATTCTGATAAAATTAAAGATTTACTAAAATCGATATAAAAAATACTACTATCAATGAAAATAATTTTCATTTTTGTAAAAGTCAAACTTTAAAAAGATAAAATATTAAATGTCATTTTGATTTAGATCAATTTTCAGAATCAAATAATAGTAAATTAATTTTTTTCATTAACATCCAAACAACATGAGTTTTTTTGACTTTTTTCACATCAAAATCACAAAGTATCATTTTATATATACTTAATTTAAATATTAAGTAAATAAATCAAATATTTTGAAGCGGATAAAGATAAAGACAAAGACAGTACATAGAAAAAGTAACATTATTCTCATTTAAATTATTCTCATTTAAGCCAGAAATATTGTTAGATAGAAGAGATTTGACTAACAACATATTAAATAAATCTTGTCAAACAAGATAAGATAAATTAAATTAATAATTAGTTTAAGGAGAAGATGAATAAAACAATAATATTGTCAACATTTACTATTGCGTAGCGCTACTGTGGCTTGCAAGAATAGTTAAGGTCCAATTAACTTGAGGACCAAGAAATAATTTCATCCCAATCCACAGACCACAATGATAATCAAAAAATGAAAATGTACCTATATACATATTGTGGTTCTATAATATAATTCATATCCTATATAATTAATTTTAGAAAAAAATATTTTCTATCGAGCATATTTTTATCTAGAGCTTAATATTTATTCTGAGCTACTATTATAGCTCTTGGAAGTTGGAACTGAGATCTGTATTTTATCAAAATTATATGAGATTGGCTAATTAGATTTAATTCCTCAAATGATCACTCAATTTAGCGAAATAATTTAATAAAATTCTTCTTTTTTTTTGTTCAAATAAAGTTACTCATTTTTTTTCATATAAAGTAAATATAAAATAATTAGAAGCCAATTTAAAAGTGAGAGAGAAAGGACCAAAATATTCCCTTAAGTTTAAGTTTTGATTAAAATAGTCCTTACTCTTTAATATTGAATAATAATAGTCCTTCCAAAGTTATTTCACCTTTTTACTTCACAAATTTGAAAAGACATGATACACAAATATGTCCTCAAACTCGGTATCATTTTTTAAGTTGTAACCCAAACTTTCATAGTGCACAAATATAATCTTCAATTTGGCAATTCCTGAACAAGTAGGCACAAGGTACACACAGGCTAAGCGCGTGAGTACACTCGCGCTCACATATTTTTTCCGTCCAATGTTGCGATGCCACGTGCATCCACGTAAGCAAAAGTTGTACATGTCACACCCCTAATTTACACGTTGCATTCCAAAAAAATGAAAAAATAAAATAATTTTTACAAAAAAATTACAAAATACTTTTAAAAAATTAATTTTTTTTACATAAATTATAGAAAATTACGAAAAAATTTAAATTTTTTTACATAAATTACAAAAAAATTAATTTTTAAAACAAAAAATTAAAAAATTTTACATAAATTACAAAAAAAATTAAAAATTATTTTACAAAAAATTAAATTTTGTAAATTAAATTTTTTTACTCCAACTTGGACCCTCATTCCCTTACAAAAAAATAAAAAAAAAATTTACTCCAACTCGGACCCAAGAAATCTTCATTATTGCTCGTTTTCTACAACGACAAAAAATATTTGAATTCATTATTTATCAAAAAAGGTCAAAATGTGTAAAAAAAAATGAAAAGGCAAATGCTTGTGTATTTTTAATAAAAAGAAGAAGAAGAAGAAAGTGTATGTTAATGTGAAAATAAATAGTGTGTATATATATAAATGTAGTAGGGGTAAAAAGTAAAATGACCCTTTTTTCCCACTGGAACCTTCAAAAAAGGACGTTTCACGCGCCCCCTGCGAGTGTAATTCACGCACTGTGCCATGTCAGCAACCTGTGCCTACTTGTTCAAGAATTGCCAAGTTAAGGGTCATATTTGTGCACTATGAAAGTTTGAGTTCTAACTTAAAAAATGGTGTCAAGTTTGGGGGTATATTTGTGTATTATGCCATTTGAAAAACAATCATACTATATAAATAAGTCCATATAGATTATAAACAAATTCTAATCATGATGAGTAAAAAGTTAAGTGGTAAAATAGGAATAGTTACTATTTGAATTGGTGTCGTCACCCAAAATTGGTGTGATGGCACTTGTCTAACTCATCAAGACAGTAGTCTAAACCTGCTTATTTCAATACATAATATAAAAAGTGAAAGAAATAAAATTTAAAAGATAGGATATGAACTAGATAATCAAGTCTACAAACCATCTCATGACTAGTATCACATGTACAAGCATTTAATAGATAAAATACATAATAAAAGAAATACAAGTCTGATAGTCTTTGTTTCTCAAATAAAATAAATATAAAGCAATCTGGTAGTTTGAGAGTAGGCCAGAACAAATTAGTCATCTATCTCTCAACTAACATAGCATAGTCCAAAGCAAGAGTGAGAACGTCAATTGAATGCGGGCTCACAACCTACACGGATGTGTAGAAGAAAGAGTGAGTATCAAAACATCAGGAACTCATCAAGGAGATCTAAATACAGGTAAAAAATACTGAACAAAATACTCCTTCCACTAAGACCACATACCACTAAACTACACACCTACAGTCAGAAAAGTCCAGCACAATAATAACAATGTAGATATACATGAATTACACAACAATTATTCTCAACAATTGCCACAAGATATAGTTCAGAGATACAATAATGTGTCGATATACAACTTGATTATACAACAGATATCTCAAGATAATTTCAAATACTTAGCATATATAATCTAGGCATAATCATCTCAGCTCAATCTCAATAATCAAATCAAGTCATAATCATAAGGTAGAATGATATGAAGTGTAACAAAATGAAATAAAATATATTAATGTAATGTCAAATAGTCATAATGCATGACTATCTTACGATACACACCCCTTGATATCATCAGTACGGAACCCATAGGAAAGATATATGTCCATGTATCTGTCCCGACTCGCGAGGCTCATTCCCTTTATAATCAATAATGTCTCATATCAGTGTCATATGTCACGGCCGTGTGGCCCGTTCCCTTTCTTTTCAATGTTTCATGCCACGGTCGTGTGCCCTGTTCCATCTTTCTTTTTAGTGTTACATCAGTGGAGTTCAGTCGAGAATGCATATCAAGACCATATACATATGAGACAATAATAAGGAGTGCACGCAAGAGCCCACTTTACAATATATTTATCAATTCAAGTCAAATAACACAATAAACAAGGCATATTGATTGATCCGTTCCAAGATTATAATCAATTCTCTAGCCTCACAAGTGAATTCATCAACAATACCTCCAATGTCATTATGATCAAATGTAGCAAAATCCACAATCCACATTCTCATGTCACAAGAGATTCTCAATAACGAAACACAAGTCAATAAATATTAACCTCAATCCTTCACTTTCACATACATCACAAAAAAATTTCACAATTTAATCAAATTCTCGCAATTTACCAAGTTCAACTTAATAAACAACAATTACCCAATCATCGTAAACCACAAACAAAGGAAATATAGTGTTTAAGTAAGCTTACCAAGGTTTAGGAATCCACTTTCTTCAAACACTAGACAAATCAAGCAAATATCGGAGTTTTCCCCCATGAATTCGCACTCTAAACGTCACAATCTAGTCAAATATGGATTCACAATCTCAATATGAAACCAAAAACACTAAAATCAAGCAATTCGTGTGAAAAAAGCAAAATAATCCAAAATTTTCATACCAAAAAATCACTCTGAATCTAAAATTATTATATAAAAATGATCTCCACATAATAAGGGATTCAAAGGCGAAATCCATTTCAAAAAAAAAAAAAAATCATATGAAGAATCAAAATTGAACAACTGAATTAGTTCGGTTAAGTCAATTTTTTAATATTTATGCTTAGCCCTATAGTTAGATCTTCCTATATATACTTTCCATTTTACTTCATACCGATCATTTGCTTATCTATAGAAATTGTCAATCACCTTATGATAAGTAGGCTTCAAATTTACATACTTTTATCGAAAAATTACACTATTTAACAAAATTACAATTTTAATTTTATTCGTATATACCACATGTTGACATATATATACTCTTTTCATATTCATATATTAATTAAGGCACCGCCGGAGGCAGTCCGTGATAGCTATTATTGCACAACCTACCTGTGTACGAACTTTCTCTTTTAAGTACAAATTTGATTAAATACTTTTCTGATAGTTTCATTCAATTACGATTCAAAATATAAATTTCAAGAAATCGCAATTCCAAAGTAATTCAATTTAATATAAACTTCCAGTTTTTGAAATATTTGAATTGCCAAAATCATTAAATTGTGATCTTGATGTTACTTTAGAATAGGCCAAGTTATGACGTACTCCTTCCACTTCTTTTCAATCGTCTTTATATTAATTTTTTGTATATTGTTATTCATTTTAGTAGATTGAGTTTTATTTTTTTCTCTATTAAATAAATATATAAAGTTGCGATAGTAGCCACATTTAGATTTTCAAAAAATCATTAGTAAAATTACTTTAGTAAAATACACTCCTAATAAATTTTTTATTAAAAATTATATCAAACTGACCTTGTATATATACACACACAATAACAAGAAATATTTCTCAATCCCAAAGAAGTTGAGATTGATTGACTACATAAATCTTCTCTAACTTTAATTTAAGCTCATTACATATTATCATCATACGAAACCAAATAAAAGTAAAAACTAAGTTTAATAACAACAACAACATTAGATGATTAGAAGTTCAAAATTAAACCAAGCATAACACCTATTCTCTACTAGTAATTTCGCCTATATGAATTGTTTTTTTCCATGTATTATACTTTATATTTAGCTAAGTTGAGGGTTTCCTGATAACGAACTCTCTATCTCTATAAAATAGTAATAAGGTTTGTGTACAATTTTATTCTTTTCAAATCTTATAAAATTTAATTGGATATGTTATTATCTTCGTGGTTACCTTGATACTAAACAAAACATTATATTTATCATGTCCATATGGGCAAATTGTGAGGGAGCACTGTTGTAGTGTCAGACAATATAGTAAGTGGCTTGGTGGGGTTAAAAAGAGAGGCTTAAATTAAATTGACTTTGATATCATTACAAATTTGTTTGTTCAACCCTCTTATAATTTCTTCCACAAAATTTATTACTAGTATCAAAGTGGGGCGGTTAACCTGCACCTTTCTACTCACACACTCTTCTCTTTACATCTATATATGTACACACTCTGCAAAGCTGCTTCTTACCAAGTCGGTATAAGAAAAGAATTCCTGTCTAAGCAATTAATAAGAAATATTTATCACTTAAAATTATAAGCGGCGCAAATTTGAAATAATTGATTGGGTTGTTTAATGTTATTTATTTCTAGGACATTAAAGATGTTTGAATATGATAATTCTATTGTACAAGAACGGAAATAATACTCAAAATTATTATAATTATAGGGGTATCAAACTGTTGGCTGAGGATGAGGAAGGATGTGTTTATTTTCGAGATGAACTAGTTTGAACTACTAGAGAAGTCATCACCTTGTGAGGAGAGCGGTGGAGAAGTATAGGAAGAGGAAGATGGATTTACACAGTATAATTTATTGACCTAGAGAAGGTTTATGATAAAGTCCCAAAGAAAGGCTCTTTAGAAATACAATTAGAGACTAGAGATGTACATATTTTACACTTGGACATTGAAGATATTTATAATTGGCAGCATCCCCCCTCAAGGCATGATTCCGAGACAAAATCTCTTGAAAGAGAAAAAAAAATGATTCTCTCCATCTCAGAAGTGGATTCCCCTGCAAGGGTACTTTATTGAGCCAATTAAGGCTAGGATGAGGATGGTGGGCGGATACTGGGAGAACTTCTCAATCATGATAGTGTTTGCATCAAGAATCAACTTTTAGCTCACATTTTTTTGTCCAGTTATATATGTATTAATAGATGACATAATACTGATTGACGAGGCTCATGATGGTGTTAACACTAGGCTAGAGGTCTACTGACAAACTAAGTCTAAAAATTCAAATTGAGGAGGATCAAGATGAAATACTTGAAGAATAATGTTAGTGATGCTACACTGTGATCAGTGTGGAAGTGAGATTTGATGCTTAGGTCTTCCCTAAGAAAATATGTTTCAAATATCCGAGATTTTTTATACAAGGTAATGGCGAGATTACGATGACAGTCACACATCATATTGGTGTGGAACAAAAAAACTGAAGGTTTGCCTCTAGAATATTGTATGAAGGGAAGATATCGTCAAAACTTAAAAAAGCAAATTTTAGACCAACTATGTTTTGTGAGATGATTAGTTAATATAACCAAGAAGTCACAGATTCAAAAGATGAAAATTGCAGAGATCAAGATGTTGAGGTGAATGTGCAGGCCTATTAGGAGAGATGAAATTAGGACTGAAGCGATAAAAAATAAGATGAAAGTGGCATTCGTGGTTGACAAGACGAAGAAAGAGAGACTAAATAGTTTAGGCATGTCAAAAGGAGAAGTATAACTGCCCTAATCAAGAGGTGTGAGAGATTGACAATAGGTGAGCGTCAGAAAAGGTAGAGGCAGGTTGAAGAAATATTAGGTAAGGTGATTAAACTAGACATAGCACATCTTGAGCTTACCAAAAACATGACCTCAAATAGGAGGATTTAGAGGTCGATGATTACGATAAAAAGTTAATAAGTAGTTGGGATAAGCTTGGTGATAGTACTTGAACCATTTTTTTTACTAGTGCTATATATTGACAGTATTCTCGTAGTTTCTGATTTTTTTTAATTATCACTTTTGTTCTTTTGTTTTTTAGTTATTGCGTTATTTTGAGTTACTGTTACATTTTTCATTCTATATATGTTGTGTATACTCTATTTCATATTGCTTTATTGTTATTACTGCTGTCATTTCTATATTTCCTTTTCAAACTAGTTGGAAAAATATTTTATTTTAAGCTGAGGATTCAAAAATATCCTCTTCAGGAGGTAGGAATAAGATTAGTGTACATTATTTCTTCTCTAAATTTCATTTGTGAAATTACATTAAATATATTATTATTGTTGATCACTTAAAAATCATAACATCTTTTTTTTCTCATTTATTGATAAATTTTAATTTTTATCCCTATAATATTTGACTAAATATAATTAGCCTTTAACTAATTGAAATATGCATTTAAGTTTCTTTAGGTAGAAAGAAAAACAATATTTATTAGTTAAGAGAAAAGATGAGCTAGGAGCCAGCCAGGTATATACTGTACATTCTCTGTATGAATTAATGAAAGGCTAGTGTTATTAAGTGCTGGGTGGTTGTATCATATTTAATAATATGATTATAATATTTACCATTCTTATTTATATTTTTTGGGTCCATCACGCTGGGATCTGTACATACCCTTTAATTTATACCATTCATCCTTTATATTTCATTAATTTCTTTGCTGTCCTTTATTAATTAATCATTTTTATTCACAAAAATAAAATAAAATTCAACCAAATATTTTGACATAAAAGTAAATAACCCTTTCAATGTCTTTTGTTCCTTTTTTTTTTTTTTGGGAATTTGCTTTGCATTATTTTTTGGTATTTGGACTTGTTAGGGACAACTCATGATGTACAAATTAATTTATCATGCAATTAATATTGGGCAGACTCCATACAATAATTGTCCTAATATTATTTTGCGTTGAATGAAAATGCCCCAAAAAAAATTATTTTTTTTAACAAGAACAAAAAAAAGGTGTTTTTTTTCCTTTTAATTTGTTTTCTTTGAAAAGGACTTATCATGATGAACCTCATTGCACGTACAAAATTTTCATTAATCCTCTTTTTTTTTTCTGGTTGCAAAACAATTTGAGTGAAATAGAAATTCTTAAATTTTTAGCTATTGCAATCATTTGTTTAAAGACAAGCCACCTAACTATTTTACTATTTTTGCCCTAACGTATGGAAATTCGCTCTGACCCACACTAATAAGAATTGCCAAATTTATAGTTTTACAAATAAATTCATATAATACAAGTTATTTCCTCCAACAATGGCTAAATGTTATGTAAATTGAATGTACTATCAAGATTTTCAAATTATGACTAAAAAACTTGATCAATAAAAAATATTTTTCTTGAAATGACGTAACTTATTCAAACACACGAGATCAAAAGGAAGCTAGCAAACCCTTGTTAGTGCTTTAATTTGTGGAAAAGACATCCAGGAAACTATGAATGGTGACCAGTATATAACAAATTAAAAGCATTGTAATTTTTTCCTCCCTAGATGTTCATTATGAGGCAATCTTGCTGTCAAAACAACATTTTTACAAGGAAATTAAGTAGAAGAAAAAAGAAAATATATAGAATTACCACACAAATCTGCTTTAGCAATATCAAATTATTAAAACTGCAACAGATTAAACATCAAGATTTTCCTTCCTCTCGTTTGTTCTGCTAGATTCGAAAATCACCATCATACATATAGCTCAGTATAGGCTTAAATATTTTCTACATGTAAGACAAAAAAAAAACTAAATAGAATGGAATTAATTAAAACAAATTATTACTAAAAATAAACTTTCTAAAATACTTTGTACAAAATTGAAATTGGTGAATGAAACTAATCTCGAAGCACCAATTAATAAAATACCAATGAAAACTGACGAATAAAAATTAAGATTACTATACCTCTAACGGGATAACACATCAGTCCCCACCAAACAAGAAATAAAGGGCAACCGTTGCACAAAGCCTCCCATGCATCGTGATTCTGGACCAGAATCAAACAATAAATATTTATTGTATGCAGTTTTATCTTATATTTCATGCACGAGAACTATCTATATAGTAATTTTCAAGTCTTTCTTTTTTTGTTGTGAAGAGGATTTGGTCCAGTAGGAACTCTCCTCTTATCAGACTCAAAATCTCTAGCAATTATCGGCGCACTTGCCTGAAAATGAAGTTGTTGTTTTCGCGTAAATAATGTGTATGGACCGGGGAATAAGGCCGGTGGTGGCTGCCGGATGGCGTGTAATGGAGAGATAATGATGGAGAGGAGGAGGAGGAAGAAGAAAATGAAATGAAAGAGACTATTCATGGTTAAAAGAATGTTGTTGTGTTAAAAGTATGTAGAAAAAGTTAGAATTTGGTGGATTATATATATGGCCAAGGTTGGTCCAAGAAAATGAAGATTGAATAAATACATAAAATTCCGTGCCTTCATAAGTGTTTTGGACATTGAGTTTTCACACGTACGGTTAGTCTCTTTCTTTTTGGTTTTCTACTTAAAAGACTTGATTAAATTTAAATTTATGATTTGACTATAATATTTTTCTATTTTTATGTATAAAGTTTGATTTTTAGTGTAAATTTATGGTTTATCCGATTTGTTTTTTCTCATATTTATATAATAGTCATATTTTGATTTTCACCATACCTTTTTTTAATCCCCCAACCTTACTTTTTTTCTTTGGTTTTTTATATTCTTCAAATTATTAATGTGTTACTATGAAATGATGAGAAGTGATATGAAATTGTATTTGATAAATCGATTCAATACAATAAAAATACAATAGAATACACTATTATGGAACGTATCCAAACAGTTTACTATTTTAGCGTACTGCAATAATTAAACATTATAATTTTATTCAGATTTTTAAAAGTATGCTAGCTAAATTAAACATGGATAAGTAAACACGGTAGAAGGAACAATTATTTTGAATGATTTTATTTTTTTCTTTGAGACGTTTAAGATTTTAATCTAATATTTTTACCGGAGACCAGATGAAAATCAAAAAGAAAAATACTGCAATTTAATGGGACGGTTACGTCTTGTGAGTGGGAAAAACTTGGCACTTTCGGAAACTTGGAGGGGAAGTGAAGGCTTTGTAATGTCACTTTAATCACTTAAATAAGGTAACTATCATCTTGACTTTCATTTGCATAGGCTTCCTTGATCGTTTTTTAATTGTCATATTATGTTTTTAAAAAATCAATTTAATTAGTTTTAAAGTTAAATTAATTTATAAAAAGTATTTTTAATTATAATTTTTTTATATCAATATAATGAAAGTATAAATCTCAAAATATTGATCAAAATTTATATTATTTAATTCTAAAAATAAAAAGTATGACAAATAAAACGACCAAGGGCGTAGTAATCATTTTTCTTTAGGACTATTTATTAAAAGTTGGTGATATACGCGTCGAGGGGCATTTTGGTCATAAAGTGGTCAAAGTCAAATGCCGACGCACTCATTAGTGTATTAATCAATATCATAAATTACTTGGTTTTGTGGAAATTAGTAGGACAACCATTGGAGAAAATTTTCTCATTGGGAGAAATTACAATTAACAAAAGATCAAGTTTTCAGTGTATTTTTTGAACGGCCAAGTGCACAAGTGGCCTTTAGATCAAAACATTTGGCATGAATATAGCCATAAAATGTCAATTGACATTTAATGGCAAAATTTATTTTTCAAAATTACTTTTATTTCTTAAATAGAAAAGCATTTTTGGTTAAAAATATTAAAATGTGAGTTGCACCGGCTGCAAATGTATATTAATCCCTTTGTTCTATTTTAGTCATTATAGTTTTCATTTTTAGAGTCAAATTATGTAGAGTTTGCCTAACATTATAAGATATATTACTTCATCATATTGATATAAACAAAAATTACAATCAATAATATTTTTAAGGGGAGTTTTCATAAATAGTCTAGGTTTGAAATTTAATATGGTCAAATAGCTATATTTTACATAATTATACGTCATAACCTCAACTATGTGACTTGAAGGGGAGGAGAGAGGAAGCAAGATCGAGAGAGGGAGAAAAGAGGCGAATTGTATATATATACTTGTAAAATTGAAGGTATATATCTGTCAAATAATTATATATGTGTAACTAATATATATATATATATATGTATTTGCATATCTAGCAAGTGAGATTGTAATAGGAAGGAGAGAGGCGAGCGAGTAGAGGAGGGAGGAGAGAGGCGAGTGAGAGAAGGCAAAAAGTGTTGAGAGACGAATTATATATATATATATATCTGACGAATTGACTCGGTATATATCTGTCAAAATAATTGTATATATGCAGCTGGTATACATATGTAACTGTATATCTGACAAGAATTTGCAAAGAGAGAGAGAGAGAGAGTAGAAAGGCGAGAGAGAGGAAAAGAGGAGAGGGAAAATAAAAATTCTAACTACAACTATAAATTATATTTTTTTCAAACTAGTTATATAATGTAAATATATATCATATGTTAATTGCCTAGTTACGTTAATTTTCCTACTTTTAATACTTGTTCCTATATCCTACTTTAAAGAAGGGAGGGAGACTGATTTTGAAGATCCTTAGCTCAATTAACAAATATCAGAATTGTTAAAGAAAAACAATACAAAAATAAAAAAGACATAAAAATAACAAAAAACATAACATGTCCATATACTCACCTTAATATTTTGTTCACCACAGAGATCACTTTCATTTTGTCTTGGATATATATCTTCATTCTTAATCCTATCTCTCCTAAAATGTCCATACATCCACCTTAACATCCTTATTTCCATCATTGTTATCTTTTGTATATTAGAATTATTAACTGGTCAACGTTTTAGCTCATCTAATATATAATCGGCCTAATCAACACTTGTAAAACTTTTCTTTAAGTTTATGGTGGTACATTCTTATAATCACACATCACACACGAACTTTTATATCATTCACCCTGCATTAATACTATGTATGGCATTATGAATGATCTTTACACTACCCTGAATTAAAAACACAAAATCAAATACTTAAAATTATTTCTCTTAGGAATGACTTTTGTATCTAGTCTCACTATTACATCACCTTCATATGACACGTAACTAAATTTGCACTCCAAATACTCAATTTTTGTCGTGCTCAACTTAAGCCCTTTAAACTTTAAAGTCTTTCTCCAAACCTCATTCTAGAGTTAGCTCAACCACGAGTCTCATCAATCAGTATTACGTTGTCTACAAATAACATACACATATAACACATCACCTTGAACATGCCACCCTAGTTTCCATTACCGAGGAAAAAGAAATGGACTAAGAGTGAATCCTTGATGCGGTTTTATCACGATTATAAAGTTCAGTGAGTCTGTTCTCACTATCCACTAAGTCTTAACTCCATCTTACATGTTTTTAATCACCCTAGTGTATAGTCTCTAAGTATCTTCAGACGATCTCCCTTGAAATTTTGTCTTACGCCTTTTCTAAATTAATGAACATCATATGTAAATTCTTCTTCCTTTCTCGATATTGCTTCACAAGTTTCCTCATGAGATGAATGACTCATGTAATAGAATACCCTGACATGAATTCAACCTGATTCTTGGAAATAAACAAACTCTTCTTCATCTTCAACTCTACAACTCACTTACATACCTTTATGATGTGGCTCAACAAGTTGATCCCTTGTAATTATTGCAGTTTTAAATATCATCATTATTCTTATATAATAAAATCATCATACTCCACTTATATTCTCCGGACATTTTTTGTCATCTTAAAAATAACATTAAACAACTCAATTAATTAATCCCAAAAACACCTTGCCTATATTCTTCCAAAATTCTATTAGAATCTGATCATTTGACGCAACCACCCTACCCTTGCATGCACATCCTATGAAGAACAGCTTTAACCTCCTTAATCTTTATGCGCGTATAACATTTAAAATTTTGATGACATTTAAAGTTCCCAAATCATTCAGCACAATACCTCCTCTTCATTCAAGAATCTGTGAGAATGTGTTTATCATTTCCACTTAAATGAGTGTCTTCAAATCCATTTATTTTCAAATAGATTTGTTTTTACTTAATCATATGGTTTTACCTTGCATATTTTGAATCGTTGTAACTTTAATTTGGTATATATATACTAATGCGTGCAAGTACTACAATATAAAACTTGTTGCTCTACTTCTTTTAATATGACTTTGTGTTTCTTTGTTCTAGTACAACGGCTAACTTGGTAAACTATCATTTCATGTTAAGAAATAATTATATATTACTAATATCTTTTGATTTTTTCTAAGAGCATATTCAGTATGATGTGAAATGTTCTTTATGAGGAGGATATCTTTTTCCAAGTCATGATGGTATCAAATTAGAATGTGGCACCTACTAATTTTCTATTTGTTGGTTTGGTAGATTTAGTAGTTTTCTCATCACTATTTTAGCCAATACACACGGCTAAAGGTCCTCACTTATGAGATTTCACTGGATATACTGTTATTATACACACATCTAAAGGTGAATGAGAAAACTCAACTAAATAGGCATCTTTTTTTAACTAAAAGAATTTAAAAGGCTAAAAGCTTAGAACAAAGTATAATTTGATCCAAACATCAGGTGTGTGTATATACACATTTGCTCATTTCAACCAAAGTATTCATACCCTCTTTAGAAATTTATTTTGGCGAATAACATCTTAAAGTGAATTCAACATAATTATTACCATCGTTGAACTTGTTAATCATCTTGAAATTCTGATGACTACTAGCATTACTTCATCGGTCCTATATTAGTTATCATGTTTGACTTCTCAAGAATTAATATAATTAATTTTTAAAATTAAATTGAATTAAATCAATTTAAATATTTAAAATACTATATGAAAAGTACTATATATTGTAATTTTTTAAATATCAATATGATGAAACAGTATATGTCAAATACGGGTCTAAGTTCACATAATTTGACTTTAGTAAAATGAAACATGACAAGTATTTTAGACAGAGAAAATAGTAGTTAGTTCCACTATTTTTCATTTATCACCGCACTACTAAAATATGTATTTTTCCTCCCAAAAAAAACTACCGAAACGTATGAATAAAACTATATTTATTTGGATTAAAAAAAAAATCTATGGACACCGTCAGTTATTTCATATTACTACATAAATTACTTTAAAATAATTGACGGTATCCATAAGAGTTTATGGAAAGAAAAAATCAGAGAAAATTTCTTCTTTTTCTAATTAGTTTTTACAATAATTCACAAGACTTAATGACTGCTTAACTAAAGAATAATAAGAGAATATAATAACAATTCAAAGTTGTGATGATAATGTTTGAATTATGATCACTTCCCTTACTGTAACTTATTCTCTTGAAAAATTACTACAGTATTTTAAAATCATGATGAATGAATTGATAATATCAGGATATGGATATTATGTATGTAAGTTAATTAATACCCTATCAAACAGAAAAACTTCAAAATTTAATTAATACCCTATCAAACAGAAAAACTTCAAAATTTCATTATATTGGTGTGGACTTTCACATAAAGAGAACTCTAGAACTTTAGTGTATGGTGCTGGTATTTTGCACATACTATGCTAGAGCTTATTCACCTCTAAAGAGTTTTTCAAACTCCAACATAGTGACTCTGGAATGGAAGAGTGTTTAATAGTTATTTTAGTGTAAATAGACTTAAATTAATCAATTTAAATAGACTCTTAGTTAGGGATAGTTTTGTTCAGATTTATTTTCGCCTTAAAATAATTATTTTTGACAGAATTCATATGTACAAACAACATATTGAAAACCTCTTTCGGGAGTTTTTGAAACTATCATTTGTGCCAGATTTTGATCCCTAGATACATATATCTAGCGTATCTATCTATCTATCTATCTATCTATCTATCTATATATTAGATACAAGGAGTCAAAATTAGGTTTAATTTATTCTAGATTCACTCTATTTAAGTGGATTTTCATGTATGTGACTCTTTTGCTCTTGCCTTTCCCCCTATGTGTGTATCTGTATTTCAAAATGTATCCGGTGTTTCAGATACATATATTTAGTGTGATTTTCATGTATTTGAGTCTCTCGCTCGCCTTCTTACTATCTCTCACTTCTCTCCTCTCTTGTTCGCGTCTTTTCCTATATATTTATTTTTCAGAGTGTACTTGATAGAAAATAACATGTTTTTAGATATATCTGACTTGAAATTCGGTATGAAATAATTAGTGAGACCATATGTAATTATTTTAAATTATATGAAAAATTAGTAAATATGGAAGACATTTTTGTGTAATAAGTGGTTTTTCTTTTCAATTAATATAGCAGCTAAATAATAACATGCGGGGAAAAAAACTTACTTTCTCCGTCCCACAATAGTTGTCTATTTTGAGTTGGCACAGGGATTAAGAAACATTAAATGACAAGAATAATTATTTTACTAAATTATCCTTTGAATATAATAAATACAATGTCTTGAAAATGTAATAGAAAAATGAATATACTTAATAGTAGTAGTAAATTAAGAAGTAAGTGTAAAATTATTTTTTAATTTCATAAAGTGAACAAATATTATTCAAACATCTATTTTTAGTGTAGTGAACAAATAAAGATGTACGGAAGGAGTACTAGCGAGCTAATTTTCTCGCTTAATTTGGGATGGCTAATTGGGCTTGGACATTAGGCTTCAATCTCTTATACAAATATATTCATATATTAAGAAAATATTGATCATTTATAGCAATTAGGAGTGTGCATCGATTGGTTTAGTTCGATTTTATGTATGATTGGTTCGATTTAGTGATTTTTTATTTTTAAATGTGCTAAACCAACGACAAACCAATAAGATATTTTTTATTGGTTCTCGGTTTATCGATTTTTGATCGTTAACAATATGATTTTCAATTATCCCAATAAGAAAATTTTCATAAAATAAATATATGATTTTTCTAACAATGTTGATGTTATGCCGAAAAATGACCGACTTTAAAAGAAAATTGAAAATTTGTTCGAAAATTGAGAATTAATCTAAACTTAAT
>JAOTQR010000097.1:16802970-16817997 GCA_025774065.1 Solanum ossicruentum | reverse complement strand
TTGTTCAAATTAAAGAAATTAAGAAATAATTTATCACTTAGCTCCTTATTTAATCTTTTTATTGATCGTAGTCATTTCTCAATATATTTTTTATATTAATTTTATTATATTAAAAGAATGATATAATAAAATTAACATTTTATTTTATTACTTCTATTGGATGTGTCAAATCAATATTGTACATATAAAAATCAACAAAGAGCTTTATGATAATCTTACCACTAAATAACTTCATAAAATATAGTAACAATCATATTGCAGAGCTTCAAAATATTATTAATAAGATTGATTCAGTAAAAACACATTTTCTTATGATCAAATGCTTATTGTTATGTCAAAAGCTATAGTTAATAGATAGTAAAGACGTAACTTTATTTTTTAACCAAGTCTATCACGCAAGCGTCATGTTCGATCATGACTCCGATTCGGATTACCCAGACTCCTCATAGGTCTTATCATAGACATGATATTGACATTATCCAACACGCTCTCTAATATAAGTATTTTTAAAATTTGAATTAAATCCAAGTCAAATAATATGAAACGGAAGAAAAGTATTAGTGCAGTAGTATGTTATATTATCTAGAATGTTGACAACATACAATATACCAATTCAATCATTCACTATTTTACTAACTTCATCAAAACCCATCTAAAACTCCCCAATTTCCCACATACAAATTTGCCATGTCTGTATCCAGGCCAAGAAGCTGTATGTCAAACTTATGCCTTTTTCTTATAGTACTAATTTACTTGTCCTCTGTTCCTTTACCAGTTAACTCCCAATGCAAAAAAGGCTGCGATTTAGCCTTAGCTTCCTTTTACGTCTGGCGAGGAACCGATCTCACTTACATCGCACGTTTGTTCTCAATCCCAACTAGGCAAGAAATCATGGATTACAACAACAGGAACAGCATCCCTAACGAAAACAGTGTCATCGCCGGGACAAGAATTAACATACCTTTCCGTTGTGATTGCTTGGACGATGTTGGTTTCTTAGGACATGTTTTTCAGTACGAGGTTAAATCAGGGGATACTTATGGTCGAGTTGTGTCGAATTACTCTGATTTGACGAGTGTGGATATGTTGAGGAGGTTTAATAGCAGATACAATGATAATAGCATACCGAATGGTGTGAATTTGAGTGTTGTGGTGAATTGTTCTTGTGGGGATGGTGCTGTTTCCCAAGATTATGGGCTTTTTGTGACGTATCCGTTGAGGCGGGAGGAGAATTTGACGTATGTGGAGTCGGCGATGAATGTGAGTGCTGAGTTAATTCGAAGGTATAATCCAGGGATGGATGCTAAATTCAGGGCCGGACAGGGGATCATTTATATACCGGCAAGAGGTTGGTCTTCATACTCTTTTGTTTTATTTTCTAGCAATTGAATTAAATATGCAGCCACTCTATAGGATAAACAAGACTTTAGAGACCGATATTAGGCGCTTTTGTTATGAATTATGATAGTCAATAAGATTGGATGTTGTAAATTGTTTTTAGAGGCGTTCACGGGACGAGGCATAGCAAAAATAGACCGAGGCGTTGTGGAGTTCGGGGAAAATTCTTAATAAGTCCCTAATTTTTAAGCATAGATACTCAAATATCTGATGGCTAAATATTTTGAAGTACTCTGAAAATCAAAGAAAAATAACAATGGCTACAGCAACTTATCCAATGAAATGGATTCTGAGGAGGTGTCACCGCCACATAGAGATAGAGAAACTATTTTCAAAAGATCCTCCGCTCAGATGTATCTGCTCCAAGTAAAAGAAGAAAATAATGAATATAGAATAACGGCTAAAATGAAGAGTAATGTCAATTATATGAAAAGGCAATAAAAATCGAAGAGCAATAACAATACAACCATAAGAGCACCACTAATCATATGACAAAACTATAATGGCACAAGGCAAGACAACATCATGTCTTTACTAACCTTCTACTCTAATATACGACCTTCATCCTTTCTGCCTAAGGTCATATCCTTGGTGATGGATAGATATGAAGTTGCTCCATGTCATGTCTAATCGACTCACCCCAATACGTTTTCAATCTATTGCTACCCTTCCATATAAACCCTAAAATCCAATCTCTCGCACCTCTTAATTTGGGAATTGACACACCTTCCCTACGCATGTCCAAAGCCATTTCAATCTCACTTCTCTCATCTTGCTTACCATAGAGGTCACTCTCACCTTCTCCCGAATAATCTCATTCCTAATCTTATCACTCCTAGAATGTCCACACATTCATCTTAATATCCTCATCTTCACAATATGCATATTCTGAATATTTGTGTTTTTGACTGGCCAACAATACACCTTATATAAGAAAGACGGTCTAACGACGATTGTGTAGAACTTGTCTGTAAGTTTAGGTTGTACCTTATTATATAATACTTCAGAAGCAAAGTTCTATTTCATCCATGCTTCCCCAATGCGATGCGTGACATTATCATCGATATTCCACTACTTTGAATGACGATCCCAAGATATTTAAAGCTCTCTTTCTTAGGAATAGGTTGAGTAGCATGACTTACTTTCATGTTCGTATAATCTATCGTAATACTAAATTCGCACTCCAAGTATTGTAATACTAAATTCCAGAGTTTGACTGCACTTCAACTTCCAACCTATCATCAACTCTGTTCCGTGTCTCATCAATCAATATCATGTCATTTATAAATAACATACACCATGGAATCTCCTCCTAAATAGATAATATCAGCTTGTCCATTCCCAAGGCAAAAAAAAGGACTCAACACAAATCTTTGATGTAGTCCTAGTTCAATAGGAAATGCTTGGAGTCTCTCCCACTGTTTTAACTCGAGTCTTGACCCTGTCATGCATATTCTTTATCGCCTTATTATACACCATCGAGACACCTAATATCCTGCCAATCAGTATAAACGAAATTCTGGGAAGATTATATTGTTCTTCCTTTCACCTTGTTTAGAGCAGATGGCAGCAAATCTTATGTGGATGTTCAAGCAAGTACTTTCTTCTTCCTTTTTCATGCTTTTCGAGTTCCTTTATTTTATTTCTTCTCTTTGGGTGTGAAAAGATTTCTTGTTGAGTTACGGAAAAATGGATGTTCTCTGAATTGAGTATTTCTTTTAATTGTCTGGCTTGAGAATTTTAAAACACAATACATCTTTCACTTCTTTTAATTATAATTTTTACATAGTTTTTTCTTCTCTGTTTTGGTGATTTATTCCTTTTAAAAGTACAATTATTTTAAATTTATGAAATTTAACGATTCATAGGGCTTATGTCCCGCTCCGGAACAGGTAAAATGTCCACGCCCTTTAAAACATTGGCTATACCACCTTTGATAAAGTGATAGTATAACAACAACAACATTATCCCATTGTCTCAAAGGCTCCTGTCCATTGCGAGATAGTGATAGTATAACACTACCTTCTATTATGGTCTATGTTCAAACAAGTCCAGGTCCTTTTAACGTATTTGAATATGAAGCGCAAATGAGTTATTGGATTTCCTAATATAAGCCTAATACTTTTTATTTTTTTAAAAAAAGAAGATTCACAAGCTCTCTTTGTCTACAATTAGATTTTTGAGCAAGTACCATACTCCTTTTCTTGTCAATAGTTCTTTGGTTCTTTCGAAGCCATAGGTATACTATTTCTTATACTAGTTAACTATGACATTTGGAATGTTTGTGAAGAATCCATTCTAATTGCTACAATTTTATTGGATTAATAAAATACATTATCATTTTGAGTAGCTTTTGCATTTTTTTGGTCACTTAGTAACTCCAAGTTATAATTTTAAAATTAAGAATGAAAAACGCTCAACATTTTATCAACTTGCTTTTGTCATAAAATACATAGGCTTGTTAGTTATTTCAATTTCATGAGCTTCTTATCGAGTTTCTTTGAACCATGATATGAAAGAGCTAATCAAATTTAGAAAAACTCAAATTGAGTATATATGATAATTAAGCTTAAATTAATAACTTTTACAACATTCAGATAGTATTAACTTTACAATATAGTAATATTTACTTTGCCCTTGAATTGTGTGAACTTCTGTAATGCAAACGATGGTATTAGTAGATACATAATCTCAATCTGCGTACTCTATTATAGTCTTCAACAATAATGGATGCAATTTATGCTCGAATTTACCTTGAAAGTTATGTAATTTATAATTTTTGTGCTTTGAATTTTTTTGTAAATTAAAAGAAAAAACTATAATTTTTCAATTCTACAAAGTAAAAAAATTTTTGCTCAAGTGAAATTTCAAATATAAACAAAAAAGTCAAAAACTATATTAGTACCACTTGGTTGAATTTGAGTTTGGTCAAACTGGAAGCACCAAGGGCTTGGATTCAAACTTCTGTAGATCTAACGGTTGAGAATTGCCACCATTAAAAAGGCCGCCATAGAAGACTGTCTTCTGAAAATCAGAAGAAAATTTCAAAAGCTGTCAGAACACGGCTTTCATCAACTCCCTGACAAGTGCGCTGACGACACAATTCTTTCATTGTTTTTCCCAAACTATTAAAAACCAAAAATCCAACATAATTATGAACAACAAGAACAAGTCAACGCTTCCTCCAAAACCCAGCTAAAAGTTTCCCAGAAAAATTCGTTCTTGTATCAGTTTCCTAATACCCATTTGAGAATTTCCCAGAAAAAATACGTTCTTGCCACATACCCATTTCAGAATTTGCCAGAAAAATAGTTCTTTTATCAATTTCCTGCATACGCATTTCAGAATTTTGCAGAAAAATTCGTTCTTGTATCAATTTCCCACATACCCATTTCAGAAATTTTGATATTTTCTTCATGAAACATGTTTGAATCGAGGCCAAGAAGTGTGTTGAGCTTAGGGGTATTCCTTATACTAGTTTACTTATCCTCTGTTCCATTACCAGTTAGTTCCCAATGCAATAAAGGTTGCGATTTAGCTTTAGCTTCTTTCTATGTTCGGCGAGGTTCAGATCTCACTTCAATCTCTGAGATGTTCTCCACCAGTATACCAGAAATCATGTCTTACAACAGTAGAGACACCATCCCTAATCAAGACAATGTCATAGCTGAAACAAGAATTAACATACCATTCCGTTGTGATTGCTTGAACGACGGGGAGGTATTGGCTCATGCTTTCCCTTACAAGGTTAAGTCCGGCGACACTTATGATCTCGTCGCGAGCAACTACTCCGATTTGACAACTGCACAGTGGTTGATGAAGTTTAATAGCTATCCAGAGAATAGTATCCCCAATAATGTGAATTTGAGTGTTTTAGTGAATTGTTCTTGTGGGAATAGTGATGTTTCTAAGGATTATGGGTTGTTTATAACGTACCCTGTGCGGCCGGAGGATAACTTGACGTCTGTGGCGTCAGCGGCTAATGTGAGTGAAGACATAATTCGAAGGTATAATCCTGATGCGGAATCAAAATTAGATATAGGCAAAGGAATCATCTATATACCGGGAAGAGGTTGGTGTTCATGGTCCTGATGTGTTTGTTTTATTTCCTGTTTCAAGTTTGATGATTCTGCTTTATTAGTTATGAGTGAATCTAGGTATGAATCTACTAAACATAGTATAAGTTATACAAAAAGTACTATACAAATAACTTGTCTATTATCCAACTACCAAACGACCCCTGAGGTTATAGTCCTAGTACTTCTTTTTTGGTTCATGTTTTCGTCTTGTGGCAAAACGGGGAAAATGCTTTCTTTTTTTATGATAAGGGAACCACAGCCGCTCGTGTGTAATAGCTCACAAATCACACAGGAGAGTAAACTGCACTAGGCAAGTCCTATGTGACAAGCTCGATCCAGAAGGCCAATCCCCCGTTGTCGCAGGCAAGGATGGAAATGCTCTTTTAAAGAAGGAAGTAGGAACTTTGTTAAAAATGAAAGGAAAGAAGTAGGGACTAATATAGGAAGTAACATGTTTTGTTTTAAGGGTGACATTGGATTGAAGTTTATTGTTTATTATAAGCTGGAGTTTGTTGTTTGAATAGATAGAATAAATGAGATTGAGGGTTGAAACCTCAAGGATGGTTTTTGACGTGTCTAATGCGTAACAGAAACTTGAAGCAGGGATAGCACAAAGCATGGAACACTAATGCAAATTTTATAAATGATTCCTGTTTCATTTCTTTCTTTTTGGCGTGATGCACAGTGTAGCACTGGACCAATTGAAGTTCAGCAATGTCATCTATCTTTGTTCTAAAGTTGTTTGGACATTGGACTAAAGAGGTTCGAAGTACATGATGAACTCTAGTAGTGCTGAACTGCTCATATATGGAAAATGCGACAGTTTTCAAGCATAATAATCTTGTGTAAAGTTCCTATGATTTGGAAAATGCTTTTGATTCGCAAAATTCTAGGTATACCAGCTGAGTTTATCGCTGGCCTCTGTAATGGCAATGCAACTACTCTAGCCAGTATTCACAAATAGAAGAGGCACAACCGAATGGCTGTTTTCTGTTGCTTGGCTTCTTTGAGCTCTTCAATCTACACCCTGTGTTGGGACACAAAGTCCCACATTGGTGGTTAATGGGATGGGTGGTCTCCTTATAAGGATTAGGTAATCCTCCTCTTTTTGAGCTAGCTTTTGGAGTGTGAGTTAGGCCTAAGACCTTCTTCAACATGGTTTCAACATGGTAGTAGGGCCCGTCTCACCCAATGTTGGGCCTCGAAAAAATTGTCCACGCACCAGATGCTAAGCACTGGGCATGAGGGGGGGTCCGCTTTGGGCGTGTGAGTTAGGCCTAAGACCTTCTTCAACACCCTGGGATCATTAACTGCAGATATATCCCACATGGAATGCAAACGTGAAAGATTAAGAGTTACGTTTACCCTCAAAGAGAATTAGATGAAATAAATGTAGAATAATCTAATCTGATCAAAGTTTCAGTGATAGTAAAATATCTAGAGTTATACGCTTTCGAAAGCACAAACAAGGCCTTTCAAGTATTTTTCAATATCACTCTGTTGTCTGAAGATCAAACAGTAAGTACCGAACAAGAAGAATACTTAAAGAGCAGAGTTATGATTTTAAGGATCTTTGCTGTCCATAATGGCTCACAACAGCTTCAGAATGAAAGCTAAAAATCTTATTATTGGTAAAAAAAACAAATAAAAAGAAAAAGAAAAAGAAATAAGGACTTGGAGGATTCAATTTGTTCTTGGTTCTGCGGGGAGCAGGAGTACAGTGCGGGCATGTTGCCTGTTAGTCTTTCCTAGACCAAACTCAAAATGATATACAACAGCTGCCAGGATATTGTTGTGTTCTAAAGAGAATGAGTTTATGGAATTAAAACTGCCTGACTCAAATCTGTGTCTTGTACAAATGCATTTCTGCTAAGACACTGCTAATAGAACAGTTTGCGATAACGCTGTACTGTAATTTGTGCTGGGAAGAAGTCATAGCTTGATAGTTGAGGAATATCCTAAAAGAGCTTGCTTGTGACTTTGATACTCTCTACACCATATTTTATTTAATCTTCCCTCTTTTTAATCCATTCCAATTCCTTGACCTGTATCTACAATGCTAAATTTCTTGGTACCAGAAGTTCAAATTAAAAGAGACTGATAAACTTCAGATTACTTTTAGCTTTGATACAACATCTTTTTGACAAAGTCTTCTAATCACACATTTTACTTATTAATGAATTAATATCTGTACAGCTGACCAGCTTAAATATATGATGCTTTTGATGTTCCCTTTATCAATATCTGCAGTCTAAGTTTGCCTACTAAAATGGGAAAGTGGTAACACCTTTAGTAAAAATACTTTGTCTATTTTAGTGCTTGTGCCTGGTATGGATTTTTATTTTTCATGTGTTCTTAATGTATAAACAGTGTGTCTGAACCATCATTTCTTTCATTATGCAGATAAAAGTGGGAACTTTCCTCCACTGCCAACGAGGTAGCTCATTAATATTTGATGTTAAAATCTGATTGTCTTGTTCTCTATTGGTCTTCCATTCACTAGCACATCGCTGACATTTATCATTATTATTGTTTCTCCCCTTTAATTTGCAGCACAGGTGGTTTGGATCTTTCCTCATCTTCAGTGTTGGCTTATTTGTTATCCATTTTCAGACCATTCATGATGATAAAGGAAGTCCTTTATGCTACCTACCCTTACTTATCACTGCATACTTCTTAATAATCAGGTTTGTCTGGTGGTGCTAAAGCTGGGATAGCTATAGGAGTAATAGTAGTAGTGTTGCTGTTGGCTGGTTTGGTTTATGTAAGGTGTTATAGGACCAAAGCACAAAAGGTTTTGCTGCTCGCATCTGAAGACCATTTCCGTCAGTCTGGTCGTGGTAGGTGTTGATCACTTTCTTTAGTTCTTATAAGTTATAACATTCATTTATTTGGCATACAACACTTTTTAAGGTGCTTATACTTAGATCACCGTAAGGCTGAAAATGCAATTTAAAGTTAGCTGGTTTCTTTGTTGGAATTGAATATTTCCTTTAGTTATGGTGCCACCTTTTAGCAAGTATCGGAATAGTAAAAAGCAATATGTGTTAGTTAACTTATATGTTAACCTTTTGTCTTGATTAGGCCCACAAGGCAGCATGACAAAAGCTGCTGATTCTGGTCGACTGGCTGATGGCAATTCTCCAGGGCTTTCAGGCATAACTGTGGATAAATCTGTTGAGTTCAGTTATGAAGAGCTTGCTACAGCAACTAATGACTTCAGCATCGCTAACAAAATCGGACAAGGTGGTTTTGGAGCAGTTTATTATGCTGAGCTCAGAGGCGAGGTTTGAGCTATTCTTAAATCTTACTTCTCTGTGTAACCTGTTATATTATGAAAGAAGTGATTGTTTTAAGTTCTGATCTAATGAAGTAAATGGGTAAACAGTAGTCCAGAGAAAGGAGGAATAAGCAATAACAAAGGGCAGGGAAGACAAATGTGAAAGAACATTTGACAAATAAATGAATAGCTTAGTCATATGCTGATGTTATACGGATGCATTGGCAAACATTATATCCTGTATATTTTGCACATGTTAATCCTAACCAACACCGAATCATGATTTCACTTCTCCAGTGGGTGGGACGTCCCGTGATTTTTCTGTAATCATACTTATTTTTAAAGTTTGAACCATAACCAACTTAAAGAATTATTCAAGTGTCTTTATACCCAATACTTTTTGTGCGGTGAACTATTTCAGAAAGCGGCTATCAAGAAAATGGACATGGAGGCTACGAGGGAGTTTCTAGCTGAATTGAAGGTCTTGACAAATGTTCATCACCTGAATTTGGTAAAAACTAACTTCCCTGCCACTAGAGGCATGTCTCTTTTGACGCTCTTTCTCATTTTCTCATTTGAGAATGCATGCATGATACATATATACAGGTTGGCCAACATGTCGCATTCTGGGTGCTCAAGCACCCATTCAACCGTCCATGAACTACATATTCTTTTACAGAAATTTCTTAAAAAGTTGGGATATAAGAACTGAAAAATAGTCAAAACTTGGGGTGGGTGCTCTGGTTGAGAGCCAGATTTAAGGGGCATGGTCGGCTACGTTCACGGTTCAATCCCCTGGTAATAGAATTTTAAGAAATCCTGTTTTCTTTTTTCTTACTCGACTTGTCCTCCTTTTTCGCCCATAAAGCTTGGTCTCTTTCTTTTTGATACTTTCCTTATTCTTCTTCTCTCTTTTTTTTCTTTTTCAACTTTCTTTGTTTACTTTTTTCATTTAGTTAATAACTTTTTTTAATGTTTTTTCCGTTGACTTTTTTTAAAATGATTATTGTTCTGTTCAAATAATTTTGCTCTTATATTTTGCGATCGATAGCAATTCCATCACTGTGAGATGATTAAAATCCACTTTCTTGATTTGATATCCTGAAGAAAGTGCAAAAGTTGCTGCAACTACCATCCATCCATCCATCCATGATTAAAATACATTTTCTTGATTTTATATCCTGAAGAAAGTGCAAAAGTTGCTGCAACTAAGAGATTCCAGGGGATTTGTTACACTTGTTATTGTAGTTTGCACAGGGTCTTCAACATTCTTGAATGGGAGGGACATTGAAACTCAAAACATGGTGCAGCTCTTCTTTTTCTATTCATAAGTCTCATTGATATCGAGTGCAGGTGCGGTTGATTGGCTATTGTGTTGAAGGTTCCCTCTTCCTTGTATATGAATACGTTGATAATGGCCACATAGGCCAACATCTACGTGGTACAGGTATCTTTGATGTGAATTAAATCACATGTCGTAATTAACTATCTTTCAGTAATAGTTAGTTCCTTAAAGAATTTTTACTCAATCTGGTCAATTTATCTCCAGGAAGGGACCCATTGCCATGGTCTAAGAGGGTTCAAATTGCTCTAGATTCAGCTAGAGGTCTTGAGTACATACATGAACATACCGTACCAGTATACATCCATCGAGATATCAAAACAGCAAATATTCTGATAGACAAAAACTTCCATGCAAAGGTTTGTCAAGGCACCCTTTTTTGGGTGGTGTTGTCTATTGTGGGAGGCTATTTGTAGTAATGATAATTGTCTGATTTAGGTTGCAGATTTTGGTTTAACTAAACTGACTGAAGTTGGAAGCTCATCTTTGCAAACACGACTTGTGGGGACATTTGGATACATGCCTCCAGAGTAAGTGTTTTCCCATTTTGAATTGAAACCTTAAAAGTAGTAACATATCTGTTCCTTACCCTATTTTCTTCTTTGAAGAAGAGAATCCACTATTATTATTCTGAGAGTTGTTCCGTAATAAAATGTCTGGTGATTAGTGCACGGTCAGTCAGGAAAAGGGTAGTTCTAATTATAAAGCAAGGTTTTCTTGACGCCTTGCTCAAATCTTAGGTTGTTGCTTTCTAATTAAAGAATTTCTTTTGAGTGCTTCATGTGACAGATTTGCACATTGCTTTTCTACAGGTATGCTCAGTACGGTGATGTCTCTCCTAAAGTTGATGTATATGCTTTTGGCGTTGTCCTATATGAACTAATTTCAGCCAAGGAAGCGATTGTCAAGCCAAATGGTTCTTTAACCGAATCAAAGGGTCTTGTTGCTTTGGTAAATTTCTTTACATTGTTAATTGAAAGGATTATACGTTTGCTGTTCATTCCTTTTATTAGTCTCCTTCTTCAGTTCAATAGGCAATTTAAAACTTGTAATTCATAGTTATGCAACACTCTGATGCTAGTTTGATCCCTCTTTTGCCTTTGTTTATCATAGTTTGAAGAAGCACTTAATCAGGCAGATCCTGATGAAGACCTTCGCAAACTGGTTGACCCAAGACTCGGAGATGACTATCCCCTTGATTCAGTCAAGAAGGTACAAGATTTAAAATGAAACTTGCATTGGTAATAGGTACATTGTTTCCTTCTGCTTCTTACAAAAAGTTCCCTCTCTTCACTAATCACAGATGGCACTGCTTGCCAAAGCTTGCACCCATGAAAATCCCCTAATAAGGCCAAGTATGAGATCGATAGTGGTCGCGTTGATGACACTCTCTTCATCGACAGAAGATTGGGATGTTGGATCTTTCTATGGAAATCAAGGTATGATAAATCTTATGTCTGGAAGGTAGTAAACCAAGATCTTGCTCCCACGCGCAATTAATATTTCACTGAGTGTACTACTTGTGCATTTTTACTTGTATACTACTTGCTTGGATAGTGTAAGAAAAGCATAGAGAGATTTCTTTGATTTGTAATATTTAGCACAAACTTTGTAAGTAGAAATGGAACATTTCCTCATGGGGAAATATATATTATATTGTTTCTATTATCACAATTCTGGATTACAATTCTTTTTGCATATTGGTTTTGAATATAATATTTAAATTTTTATTTCACAATTATATGGTTCGAGCTAAGATTACATGGTTGCTCCACCCTCTTCATTCTTGTTCAGTTGCAAAGAGGGAAGTACTTGTGATCTCATGGAGTCTGATCTCAACCCGATCAACTAAGTCATCTAAATGTAAGGAATCACCAAGAAAATAATCAAATAAATCATCAAGATTAGTTTTCAAGATGAAAATAATTTCTTTGTTACATGTTCATGTGCAATTTCATAGTAGACTCGTACAATTAATAGGGTATGGACATATCTTAGAGAATAAACACTTTCATGGAAGGTTCATAAGGACAAACGAAGATTTACTTTGATGGAAGACATGTCACGTGACATGTTTAGTTAAAAGGATATTTCTTTACACAAAACTACACGTAGCTTGTGTGATTAAGGGCGTGGCTGGGACCCGGACGTCTCATGTTTGATTCCCCTTGCAACGAGGAGTGATGATGACCTGGATGTCTTGTGTTCAATTCCCTTGTAGTGCTTCCTTTTTTTCTCTCTCCTTGATCTTAAAAAAATTAATTTTTTACCGTTCATTAAAAGACTTCTCTTTAGATAAAATTATCTTTTCACCATCTTTTTAGAATTATAATTTTAACAATATTAAATATAATAAAAATTAAATAGAGAAAAATACTATACAAAGAATTTTTTATCAATTAAAATAGACTTGATCTAAAAGAAAAATAACATAAAAAAATCAAACAATAATTACCAAACTATTTTTTTAAAAGGAAAAGGGGAAAACTGTTTTTGTTTAAAGTGAACACGGACTTTGGTTAAAAAAGGAAAAACGTGTTAAAATTTAAAAGTTCCCAATTCAAAAGAGAAAACGTTATTATTATTCAAAAAAAGTTTTTTCAAAAAGGGGAAAACCTGTTAATTTTTTAAAATAATGTAACTAGTTTGTCAACTTCTTTTTTCCTAATTAATTTGAAAGTTTTTTTTTTTCAAAAGGGAAAAGGGGGAAAATTTTTTGTTTAAGGGAACACGAGCTTATTGACACTATTTAAAAATAAGATAAATCTTTTTAAAAATTTTATTTTTCAAGTACTAAACAAATTATGATTTAAAAAAAAACAATTTCATATTTGAGATATTTAACGTAGTAGAATTTATTTGTATTTAGTCTGCAGAAGTAAAATTTAAAAAAAAAAAAAGTTAAAGGGGAAAACCAGTTAATTGTTTGAAAATTGTTTAATTGGTTTGTCAACTTTTTTTTGTTTTTCCATAGTTAATTGGTTTGTCATTTTTTTCCCTTTTTTCCTTATGATTCTACTATTTCAATAAAAGTTCTTCATATTTTATCATGAATCTTAATTATAATATGATAAAAGGTTTTGTACTAAATATAATGAAATAATATTTTCTTTTCATTTTGATTTATGACGTCTCTATTTTTATAAAAAAAAATACTTCAATTTCAACTTTGATTCATTAACTCCTTCATCAATTTGTGCTAATTAAGTAGTGGTGAATCTTATTTTATACTTTTTTTTTATAACTTCAATAAAATATCATTTTTTATATATATTCTTTTCCCATTCTTTTTCACTTTTTGAATTTAAACAAAATAATATTAATTGTTATGTCAGCTTAACTTGCTCCATTAAAATTATATTAACTTTCATTTAGTTAATTTAGTCTAATAAATTTAAATTATTTAAAAATTTCTCTTGTTTTGTTACTAACATCTCTATCTATACATGTAAACTAATATCTCAAGTAAGGTAATACTTCTTCATCTTATAATTTTCTTTTTGTTATAAATTCATATATTATTCTTATTATTATTTTTGCCAACAATTTATTTTAGATAATCTTGCAATGGATTCTGAGAAACACTTATCAATGAAGTTGTGCCAATTAATGCCTTAAAAAGATACAATTCCTACGGATAATAAAAGTCTTACTCATTGGCAATAGACTAATAAAACAATATAAAAGGGACACCAATGAAGGCAATCGAAAGACTTTAACATTTGTTGACGAAAAGGTGATAGTTTTTTTCTTTAATTTTTTTTTTTTATAATTTAACATTACATATATATTTTAGTCATTAATGTTTAATTTTTTTTTAACATGGTACGAAAGTTAATACTACATTTTTTAACGATTATGTTGCATAGCAGAACAAAAAATTGCAACAAGGCAAAGTTTATTACATCATAAATGGATACATTAATTGTGTTAATCCAAATTTTCTGTCGGTAAACAAATTGAGTTGGATTCATCGATAACACTTTGGTTCAGGATCGTAACAATCAGTTTTATACTGTCTCTTTTCAAACAACTTTGTTTCATTTGAAGATACAACATTACGTATCGACGGGAAAAACTTGGGTAAGTCTTTCAGATTTTATCAACTATTTAATATAAAAATAATATGTTACTCTTATTTACGTAACAATTTTTGGTAATCTTCTTTTTAGATATACTTGACATATTTGAAAGTTCAAAGATATTCATTGGAGAAAAAACAAAATGAAAAAAGATCGTACTTATGAACGAGAAGTAAGTTAATTTTATTTTTGCAAATAATCTTAGATTCAAAAAATCTTCTATTATATATTTCAAAATTTATACTTATGTATTTAGTTGTCAAATTCAGATATGACCGGATGTAACCGCTTAGAAAAATTCTGATTTACCATAGGTGCTAATTAGTAATAGAATCTCTATATATAGGACCTTTATAAATAAATATTTTATCAAAATTTCGTTTGTAGTGAATTATTTATCTTTGAATAAGTTTATAATAGAAATTTTAATTTTTCCCCTTTTGATCACGCGCAAAGCGCGTACAACAAAACTAGTTACCATATAATATTCAAGTAATATTTATATCTTTTGAAAAGAATATAATTTAGAAAAACATTAAAGGTAATTTGAATCCTAATTATACTATAATCCAAATTCCTTCCTAATTTTTTTTATTTTTTCCTTTCTTGTCTTTTCTTTTTCTTTTTATTCCTTTCATTTTTCTTAAATTATTCTGTTCATCTTTCATTTTATTTTTAAAAAACTTAATTTATGACATTCATATTTATAATAATTCTAATAATATGTAATAAAAAAAGATTTGAAAGAGATGGGAGATGTGGGGAGTTGTTCAAGAAATTTTTCGTCTTCTATAAAAAAAATATAATGATAGAAAAATGAAATGAATGCTTCAAAAAATACTTAAT
>JAOTQR010000097.1:16738724-16786675 GCA_025774065.1 Solanum ossicruentum | reverse complement strand
AACAACAACAACAATAATAATAATAATAATAATAATAATAATAATAATAATAATAATAATAATAATAATAATAATAAAGATTCGCATCTGAAGATGGACACGAGTACATTGCTGTCAAATTTATGCACCAAACATAATTAACCTTACACGTACATAATCATTACTCATAATGTTTATCACAAGCTTTGGAAGAACTTTCATATTACCATATAAATATGTTCAACTAGATTCACTAACCTGAAGCACGAAAGTTTTTTCTTGTAACGCCGCACAAGTCATATTATCAACCACAACTAGATTTCTTTCCGTTTGTTTCTGTTTTTTTTACGTAACTCTCTTGTTCACTGTCGTATTTTCTCTGCCCCTCAAAGAACAGCATGCTCTGCTCATTAAATGGAGGCTAGGTACGCCTCTTGGTTGCGATGAAAGGTTACAAGTGCAACATAACAATAATATTAAAAAAATGCTAATGGAAAGAACATCTACACTAGCACTAAAAAGACATTAAAGTAAAGAATGCACTAGCATTGTGGAACTTGCATGACCATTAAAATAACATAAAATAACTTTTCAGCCACAAAGATAATTAAAAATATACAACCACAATCCCCCACCCCTATTCAAATCATTACATTATCCACCACTACAAGTTATATTCACCCTCGAACATAAATTAAAAGAGAGTACCTGAAGTTTCGAAAAGATGAGGATGTATAGCATGCATTTCTGACTCTGTCTCCCAAGTAGCCTCTCTAACTAGACGATTCTCCCATTGTACCTTCACGGAAGAAATCTCTTTATTTCTAAGCTTGTGAACCTGTCTATCCAAAATAGCAATAGGCTCCTCCTCAAATGACAAGTCTGGATTCAATGCCACCGAATCGAATGAGAGTATATGAGACTCATCTGGCACATATTTCGGAGCATGGAACACAACATGTACAGATGATAAGCTAGGTAGAAAGGCCAGTCTATAGGCTACCTCTCTAACCCTCTCCAAAATATCAAATGGGCTAATAAATTGAGGGTTAAGCTTTCCCTTCTTACCAAATCACATCACACCCTTCATGGGTGATACCCTGAGCCAAACGTGATCGCCCTCCATAAAATCTAATGCTCGGACCCTCCTATCTGCACAACTCTTTTGTCAAATCTGGGCCGTCAACAATATACCTTGAATTATTTGGACCTGCTCCATAGAATCTCTCAGAAAGTCTGCATCTCATGAATCTGTCTTAGCAGAATCAAACCAACCAATCAGAGATCTACACAGCCTACCATACAATGCCTCGAATGGAGCCATATGAATATTGGAGTGATAACTATTATTGTAAGCAAACTCTTCTAAGGGCAAGTGTTGGTCCCAATGGGAACCAAAATCAATTACACATGCTCGAAGCATATCCTCCAACACTTAAATAGTCAACTCGGATTGTCCGTCTGTCTGAGGGTGAAAGGTTGAACTCATATCTAGCCGACTACCTAGACCATGCTGCAAGGCCCTCCAAAAATATGAAGTGAAGAGTGAACCCCGATCAGAAATGATAGAAATGGGCACACCGTGCAATCTAACTATCTGACTGATACAAAGCTCAGCTAACTTTTCTATTGTATACTTAACCTTGACCGGAACGAAATGGATAGACTTAGTTAATTGATCCACGACTAACCAGATAGAGTCATAACCGTACACAGTAGTGGGCAAACCCACTACAAAGTCCATATTGATTCGCTCCCACTTCCATGTAGGAATGGGCATCCTCTGAAGCTCACCTCCAGGCTGCTGGTGCTCACATTTAACCTGCTGACAAGTCAAACACTTAGTCAGAAACTCTGAAATATCCTTCTTCATACCACATCACCAATAGTGCTGACTTAGGTCATGATACATCTTCGCTTCTCCTGGATGAATGGAATAACGATTATAGTGAGCCTCCTCAAGAATAAATCTAATCAAATAACCTACCTTAAGCATACATACTCGGCCCCCAATCCTTAAAACACCATCAGGATCGAGCATTGCTTCCTTAGCCTCTCCTCTAGTCACTTTGTCTCTGATGAGGCATAACTTCTCATCCTCAAATTGATGTTCTCGAATCTAGTCCATCAAGAAAGAATGAGCCTCAAGGAAAGCAAGTACGCCCCCCTATCAGAAAGTTGTAACCTGACTAGGTCATTCGCTAGATGTTGAACATCCCTAGCAAAACGTTGCTCCTCCAATCGAATGGTACCTAAACTCCCCATACTAGAAGTCTTTCTACTCAAGGCGTCAGCCACAACATTCGCCTCCCCCGGATGGTATAGGATGGTTAAATCATAGTCCTTTAGTAACTCCATCCACCTACACTGCCTCAAGTTTAGATCCTTTTGATTGAAAATATACTGAAGACTCCTATGGTCAGTGAAGACCTCGCAATGTACACCACATAAATAGTGACACCACAGCTTAAGCACAAAAACCATAGTCGCTAACTCTAAGTCATGAGTAGGGTAGTTTTTCTCATGAACCTTCAATTGTCTAGATACATAGGCAATAACTATTCCTTTTTGCATCAATACACCACCTTATCCAACTCTTGAAGCATCATAATATACCGTGAAGTCCACACCTGCCTCAGGTAGTGTAAAAATGGGAGCTGAAGTCAATAAAGTTTTGAGCTTTTGGAAGCTTGCCTCCCACTCATCGGTCCAATAAGAGGATACATTCTTCTGAGTTAATCTAGTCAGTGGAGCTGCAATGGAAGAAAAACCCTAAATAAACTGCCAATAATACCCTGCTAACCCCACAAAACTATGAATTTCAGTAGCTGAAGTTGGCCTCGACCAACCTTTAACTGCCTCAACCTTAGCTGGATCTACTCTGATCTCCTCTTTAGACACCATATGCCCTAAGAACACCACCAAATCAAGCCAAAACTCACACTTGGAGAATTTTGAATATAGTCTTTCCTCCCTCAACCTTTGTAATACTATCCTTAAGTGACTAATATAATCAGCCTCAGTCTTGGAATACACCAAGATGTCATCGATGAATACTATAACAAAAGAATCTAAGTACTGATGAAACACTGTATTCATCAGCTCCATGAACGTTGTAGGGGCGTTAGTCAACCCAAAGGATATCACCAAAAATTTATAGTGGCCATAACGAGTTCTGAAAGTTGTCTTAGGAATATCTAATGGTCTAATTCTCAACTGGTGATAACCATATCTGAAGTCAATCTTAGAAAACACAGTCGCTCTCTAAAGCTGGTCAAATAAGTCATCAATATGGGGAAGAGGGTACTTGTTCTTGACAATTACCTTATTTAACTGCCTATAATCTATACACATCCTCATAGACCCATCTTTCCTTTTCACAAACAAGATAGGGGCACCCCAAGGTGACACACTAGGACGAATGAATCCTTTACTCAACAAGTCTTGGAGCTGCTCTTCCAAGTCTTTCAATTTAGTTGGAGCAATTCTATACGGAGGAATGGAGATGGGCTTAGTGCCTGGCTCTAGGTCAATGGGAAAGTCAATATCCCTATTGAGTGGAACACCTAAAAGTTTAGTGGGAAACACATCGACAAACTAAACTACAGGGATAGACTCTATAGAAGGTGGTTTAATACTAGTATCTTGAATGAAAGCCAAGTAGGACAAACACCCCTTATCAATCAATTTCTGGGCATGAATGTAGGAGATAACTTTACTAGGATAAGAACTACTATCATCGTTCCACTCAATCTTTGGTACACCGGCATGGCTAAGGTCACAGTTTTTACGTAGTAGTCAAGGATAGCATAATAGAGAAAAAGCCAATTCATCCCTAAGATAACATCAAAACCTACCATATCCAGAATAATCATATCTACCCAAGTATCATAGCCAGCTAAAGAAACACGACAGTATCGATATACTTGATCACCACTAAAGGTTTACCTATTGGTGTAGAAACACACACAGGCACTGACATCAGATCACACAATAAGTCAAACCCAGATGAAAAGTATGTAGACAGATAAGAGTAGGTAGATCCAGGATCAAATAACACATATGCAGGCCGATGATAGACTGGAACAATACCTGTAATAACTGCATCTAAGGCCTCTGCCTCGAGTCTTCCAGGAAACGCATAGCACTGAGCTCCTCTTCCACCCCCAATTTGAGCTACACCTCGATCCACTAGAGGAGATCCAGCTGGTCTAGATGCTACATAAGTCCTCGACCACTTCCTGGTTGGTCCACGAAGCTGAAGTGCCACAAAACGGCCACCACGCTGATCAACTAACCCTACTGTATCCAGCATCTCATGGCACAAAGTTGGAAATTCGTGGGAATCCTCATTTTTACTTCCCTGAAATTGAGGTGGTCTCATTTTTTTGAATTTTTTTGTAGCTAAGTTGATCATTTACTACCAAAATCGCCTCTGGAGCAATTTGTCCCCCAATAGCTAGTGTAGGAACCACTGGGGGCTGACCCACCTGATCCAGATGAACTACACCCTGATTCTGCCCTGAAGTCTATTCTCCCACTCTCAGTTGGGAAATTCCCTGCGTGCTTGTCGTAACACCCCCCTAAGTGAGGTTTTCGAGCATACCCATTATCCTCAACAGTGTTTCCTGAAGTAAAGGTGTAGTTATGGGCTCTGGAAGGGCCTGATCCTCATTAACCCCTATTTGTGGCTTCGGAAAAGCCTCTCTATCGTGCCCTCTAACTGATGTTGCTCCTTGGGCACGTCCCCTCACTGACGTTACTCCACGAGCACAACCTCTAGCTCGACCCCTCCCCCTACCTCTAACTGGGATCTCAGCAATTGCCTCGAAAGTAGCCTCACCTCTACCAGCAGTAGTAATAGCTCTAATCCTTGCCATCTGTCAAGAGAACATAGGCACCACTCATTACTAACAAAAATAACTACGCACAATAAGAGAGAATGAATAAAAAGAAGTTTCCTAACAGTCTTCATAGCCTCTTAAAGATAAGTACAAGTGTCTCCATACCAATCCTCAAGACTCTATTTAGACTTGGCTTGTACACACGTTAGACCTATGAATCTAGGGCTCTGATATCAACTTGTCACGACCCAAAAATTAGGCGTGATGGCACTTGCTCAACCCCACCAGAACAAGTTAGCCTTAACTTAAAGGGATAATAAATATATCGCGTAGAAGTAATTTAACCAGAGTAGATAACTAAAGTTGAGAATTTCTATAAATTTAATTACCACCCAAAGATTTGGTTGTCACGCGTACAAGCCACTAATATTATACAAAATCAAACAAATACAAGTCCAAACTGTTATTCTCCTCGAATAGAACAAGTACAGAAGAAATAGGAACAAGTGAGTTAGCCAGATGACAACAGTTACCTCTCTACGTCTCCTGGGATGCCTCGGAGGATCAAGAAAATACTATTCACTACCCGAGCTCACAATCTACACAAGTATATAAGCAAGGGGCGAGTACAAAATACCACGCGGTACCCAGCAAGTCAACTAACAAAACAAAGTAAGTCTAATAGCATACACAAACTCCTTTCGTCTCAATCGATCTCCACGACTACAACCTGCACAGAAAGTTATTCCAACCCAGCAATACATACTACATAACAAAAATGGTATTTCACCATATCACAATTCCAAAGTACAAGATAAAAGTGATAGCACAATCAATTATAAGAATAAAATCATGCTATGCAGTAATATGCAAGAGTGAAATGCAATGCTTATGCAATAATTGCTGGCAAAAACCTCGGCATTATAAAATCACTGAAAAATATTTCAATATAACATCATTGCCGACAGAAATCTTGGCGTCACAATATCATCATAAACATGCCGACAAAGATCTTAGCATCACAATATCATCATAAATGCGCCGGCAAAGACCTTGACATCACAATATCATCATAATGTTTTCAACATTATAATTTCGCAAGCAAAGACCTCGGCATCATAATATCTCGATCGGTAAATACCTCGGTCCCAATATTTTTCATCTCACTCATATCAATATCTGAAATCAATGCAAATATGCATGTCATGGAATGAATGAATATGATATGAATTCCACAAGCAAATCCACTCATAATTTCCTACCACAACAATATATATATTAAAAATATAGAATTCTCATCACTTCACCATATTTATCAATTCAAGTACCATAATAATACGCCAACTTGCATTTACATTTTTTATCATCTCATTTCTTATAATATTAAATTATTTCACGTATCACACGTAGGAGAAAGGAAAATTTGAGAATCTACGAGAATTACAAAGTTTTGAAAGTCCACTTGCCTTAGTCAAATCACGGTCAATCTAACACTTTGGCCTTTCCTTTTTGAATGGAATCCATAGCACCACGATCTAGTCAACTAAATTATCATCATAACATTTCAAAACTCAGAAAACCCATATTACTATATATCTAGGATTTAATCTTAAGCTTGTGATTATATGAAGCGACACCGCTAATTGTCAAAATATGTACGTATTAAGGAGAATAAAGTAATGTTGCCATGTGTAACATTTAAGTTAACATCACTGCCTTAAATTCTTTCCACCTCACCTATTACTTGTCATTTTCCTAGGAAGAGAATTAAACAACCATTATCATCATGTCATAGCTCACTACCAAGTCCTTATTCTCTTTTATTTGTTTGACCCATAAACAATTATACATGATAATTTAAACTCTCACCCTTAAGGAAGACATAACATTAACTATGTGTGTAAGTTTTTCTTTTCTCCTACTACTACTACTACTACTACTAATATTATTCGAGTTATCAAAGAACTATGATCTAACCATCCCATACCATCTGGGGAAGGCAAATGTTGTGGCTAACGCCTTGAGTAGAAAGACTTCTAGCATGGGGAGTCTAGCTACCATTCGAGTTGAGGAGCGACATTTGGAGAGTGATGTTAAGCATCTAGAGAATGGCCTAGTCAGGTTACTGCTTTCTTATAAAAGGGGCGTACTTGTTTTCCTTGAGGCACGTTCTTCCTTGATGGACCAGATTCGAGAACATTAATTTGAGGATGAGAAGTTATGCCTCATCAGAGACAAAGTGACCAGAGGAGAGGCTAAGGAAGAAATGCTCGATCCTGATGGTGTTTTAAGGATTGGAGGTCGAGTCTGTGCGCCTAAGGTACATGATTTGATTAGATTGATTCTTGAGGAGGCTCACTGTACTCGTTATCCCATTCATCCAGGAGAAGCGAAGATGTATCATGACCTAATTCAGCACTATTGGTGGTGTGGTATGAAGAAGAATATTTTAGAGTTTGTTGCTAAGTGTTTGACTTGTCAGCAGGTTAAGTGTGAGCACCAGTGGCCTGGAGGTGAGCTTCAGAGTATGCCCATTCCTACATGGAAGTGGAAGCGAATCACTATGGATTTTGTGGTGGGTTTACCCACTACTGTGGGCGGTTATGACTCTATCTAGGTAGTCATGAATTTATTAACTCAGTCTGCCCATTTCGTTCCGGTCAAGGTTAAGTATACAGCAGAGAAGTTAGCTAAGCTTTACATCAGTCTGATAGTTAGATTGCATGGTGTGCCCATTTCTGTCATTTTTTATCGGGGTTCACTCTTCACTTCACATTTTTGGAAGGCCTTGCAGCATGGTCTAGGTACTCAGCATGATATGAGTTCAGCCTTTCACCCTCAGACAGACGGAGAGTCCGAGCGGACTATTCAAGTGTTGTAGGATATGCTTCGAGCGTGTGTAATTAATTTTGGTTCATGTTGGGACCAACACATGCCCTTAGCAGAGTTCGCTTACAATAATAGTTCTCACTCCATTATTCAGATGGCTCTATTCGAGGCATTGTATGGTAGGCGGTGTAAATCTCCGATTGGTTGCTTTGATTCTGCTGAGACAGACTCATTAGATGAAGACTTTCTGAGAGATGCTATAGAGCAGGTCTGAATGATTCAGGGTAGATTGTTAACGGCCCAGAGTTGACAAAAGAGTTATGCAGATAGGAGGGTCCGAGCATTAGAGTTTGTTGATGGCAATCACATTTGGCTCAGGTTATCACCCATGAAGGGTGTGATGCAATTTGGTAAGAAGGGCAAGCTTAGCCCTCTATTCATTGGCCCATTTGAGATTTTGGAGAGGGTTGGAGAGGTGGACTATATACTGGTCTTGCCACCTAGCTTATCATCTGTACATCCTGTGTTTCATGTCTCCATGCTCCGAAAGTATGTGACCAATGTGTCTCATATACTCTCATTCGATTCGGTGACATTGAATCCAGCTTGTCATTTAAGGAGGAGCCTATTGTTATTTTCTATAGACAGGTTTGCAAGCTTAAAAACAAAGAGATTACTTCCGTGAAGTTATAATGGAAGAATCGTCCAGTTAGAGAGGCGACTTGGGAGTCTGAGTCAGAAATGTGTGCTATACATCCTCATCTTTTCGAAACTTCAGGTACTCTCTTTTAATTTATGTTTGAGGATGAACATGACTACTACTACTACTACTACTACTACTACTACTACGAAAGGTTGCAAGTGCAACATAACAATAATATAAAAAATGTTAATGGAAAGAGCATCTGCACCAGCACAAACAAGACATTAAAGTAAAGAATGCACTATAATTGTGGAACTTGCATGACCATCAAAATAACATAAAATAATTTTTCAGCCACAAAAGATAATAAAAAAAATACAACGACAATCCCCCACCTCCAGTCGGATCATTACACCTCTTCCCAGGATAGATGATCTCTTTGACCAGCTTCAGGATGTTGCTTGTTTCTCCAAGGTAGACCTCAAACTGGGTTACCATCAGTTGAAGGTGAGGGAAAGTGATATTCCTAAGTCAGCCTTTAGGACATAGTATAGCCATTGTGAGTTCTTGAGGTCATGTCCTTCGGGTTGACAAATGCACTGCAGCTTTCATGGATTTGATATACAGAGTGTTCAGGCTGTATCTTGATATATTTGTGATTGTGTTTAGTGATGTCATTTTGGTATATTGGAGGAATGAAGAGGAGCATGCTAATCACCTTAGAGTGATTTTGCAAACACTCAAAGATCATTAGTTGTATGCAAAATTCTCCAAGTGTGAGTTTTGGCTCAAGTCAGTAGCTTTCTTAGGCCATATTATTTCAGGAGATGGTATTCGGGTGGATACTCAGAAGATTGAGGCAGTTAAGAACTGGTCAATACCAACTTCTCCATTGGAAATAAAGAGTTTCTTGGATTTGGCCGGCTACTATAGCAGATTATTGAGGGCTTCTCTTCTCTGTTAGACCCTTTGACAAAGCTGACTCAAAAGAAGGCCAAGTTTTAGTAGTCTGAGGCATGTGAGAAGATTTTTAGGAGTTAAATACTAGATTGACTACAACACCAGTTTTGACCTTTCCCGACGGGATGGGTGACTTCGTGATATACTGTGATACATCCAGAGTTGGATTGGGGTGTGTGCTTATGCAGAGAGGGAAGGTGATAGCATATGCTTCCAGACAGCTTAAGATTCATGAGAAGAATTATCTGACTCATGATCATGAGTTGGCAACAGTGGTGTTCGCACTTAAAATCTGGCACCACTATTTGTATAGAGTGCATGTGGACATGTTCACTGACCACAAAAGCTTAAAGTGTGTGTTCAGCCTGAAAGAGCTCAACCTGTGACAAGTTCCAAAAGAATTATGATATGAATATTCTCTATTACCTAGGTAAGGCTAACATTGTTGTTGATGCTCTTAGCAGGGTGTCCATGGGTAGCACTGCCTATGTGAAGGAAGGGAAGAGAATTAGTCAAAGAGGTGCATAGAATGGATCGATTAAGAGTGCAACTTGAGGAGAACAACGAAGGCGGGGTCAATGTTCAGAATAGTTCCACTTTATCTTGGTGTCAGAAGTGAAAGAAAATCAAGACCAAGACCCTATCTTTTTGCAATTGAAGGAAGCGGTTCACAAGCAAAAGGTGATGGTTTTCTCCAAAGGGAGAGATGGGGTATTGAGATATCAAGGCAGATTGTGTGTATCCAATGTTGATGGTGTTCGAGGAAGAATCATGGCTGAAGCTCATAGCTCGAGGTATTCCATGCATCCTTACTCTATCAAGATGTACCACGACTTGAGGGGAGCCTATTGGTGGAATGGGATGAAGAAAGACATTGTCGAATTTGTTTCTAAGTGTCCCAATTCCCAACAAATTAAGGTTAAACATCAGAAACCGTGTGGATTAGCTCAGAACTTTGAAATTCCAGAGTAGAAGTAGGAGGTGATCAATATAGATTTCATCACGGGCTTACCTTGATCCAGAAAGCAGCATGATTCGATATGGGTGATTGTTGAGAGGATGACTAAATCAGCCCACTTGTTAAGACAGCTGATAAAGCTGAGGAGTATACCAGACTATACATCCCTGAGATTGTGAGGTTGCATGGGGTTTCCTTGTCCATTATCTCGGACAGAGGAGCTCAATTCACTTCTCAATTTTGGAGATCATTTCAAAAGGGATTAGGTACGAAGGTGAATTTGAGCACTGTTTTTCACCTTCAGGCAGATGGGCAGGCAGCGCATTATTCAGACTTTGGAGGATATGTTGAAAGCATGTGTTATCGACTTCAAAGGAAATTAGGATGATCATCAACCATTGATCGAGTTTGCGTACAATAATAGCTATCATGCCAGCATTCAGATGGCCCATATGAAGCATTATATGGGAGGAGATATAGATCACTGATTGGTTGGTTCGAGGTGGGTGAAGCTGAGTTAATTGGGCCTGGTTTGGTACACTAGTCTATGTAGAAGGTGAAGGTCATCAGGGAATGGTTGAAGACATCCCCAGAGTTTCCAGAAGTAATATATGGATGTGAGAAGAAGAGACTTGGAGTTTGAGGTAGACGATTGAGTGTACTTGAAGGTGTCACCATGAAGGGTATCATGAGATTTCGTAAAAAGGGAAAGCTGAGTGCCCGTTATATCCGGCCATACCGAATTGTAAAAAGGATTAGGAAAGTCTCTTATGAGTTAGACTTGCCCTCTGAGCTAGATGGAGTTCACCCGGTGTTTTATGTATCTATGCTTAAAAAGTGTTTGGGGGATCCAGCCTTAGCGATTTCAGTAGAGAGTACAGATGTGAAGGATAGATTGTCATACGAGGAAATTCCAGTCTAGATCCTTGACAGACAAATTCGTAAGCTGATGAATAAAGAGATAGCCTCCGTTAAAGTCCTATGGAGGAATCAATTTGTTGAGAAGCTACATGGGAAGCTGAGGAAGCGATGAAACTCAAATACCCACATCTATTCGTGCCAAGTGATGATGACGTTGAAGGTAAATATTCTTATCCTTAACATTTTCGAATGTAACTTTTCATTTAGTTGATGCTTTGTTTTATTCCCTTCCGGAGTCTAACACAGAGATAAATAGAAGATGGATAGTGAGAGTTCGAGTATTCTCGAGTAAGGGATGAGACGAGTTCTGGGGTCATTCATGTTTCCATTGGACCTTTACTCATCATTCGAGGATGAATGAGCCCAAGGGGGAGATGATGTAACACCATGTGAAATTACTGAAATGCCCTTAAAACATAATTGTGCGCATAATGTATCTTCCAAAGCTCTGATAGGAAATTCGATACCGAATTTACGATCAGTGGAGAAAATCAAGTCAGAAAATGGTCTAGACCGAATTTAAGGGCAACCGAAGCGAAAAATAATTTTCGCTAATTAATCAAAAAATAGTGTATGCCCGCGACCTGGGTTCGACGTGGACAGAATGCAGAGAAACACTTTGCTTTTTTTTTCATTTTTTGACGAGAATTAGTTTTTCAGAAAATTTCACAAAATACACAGGTGTGCGCCCCCTCCACGACGCGCACCAGTGTACCAGTTTTAACTTTTTTCTTTTATTTTGGGAAGGGCAATTTTATCCTTCCCAATATATTTTAATACCCCAAGAATGTTTATCTAAGCCTAAATACGTACGAAAGGTTTCAAAACCCATTTTTCTAAGTTTTACATAAGTTCTAAGAGAGAACGAGTGAGGGTTCCTAGAGAAAATCCCTAAATCATTGAATATTCTTCATCCCAGGTATGTAAAGGCTACCCAGAAGCATGGAATTGTTCTTCTATGTGCCCAATATAGAGTTAGGATGTATAATTGATACTTAGAAGTCTTGAAACAATGATTTCTTGAAAGTTCTTGAGTATTATCATGAAGTTCTTGGATATTATCTTTATCTCTTGAAAACATTCTTTTAATTATATTTTGCATCCTAAATTGATGATCATCATGCTTAAAAATTATTGTATACATACATTATTGTGTGATTTTGATCTAACCCTTTACAAATTTTCTCTGTAAAAACTTGAATAATGAACTTAGGGTGATGTTTAGAGCCTTGATTGTCTGAATGTGATATTTGACGGAGTTTGAGTCCTGAGGTGATATGTGTTAATGACCGTGATAGTTGAAAACAATATTGATAGAGTTGGATGAATATATTCCCTTGAACTTGAAAAGATAGTCTTACCCGTAGAGGTTGAGTGATGGAAATCCTTGATGAATTCATAGACTTATGAGCATGTCGAGTCTTGGGAGGAGTATTGCATACCGAAAATGAGTAAGAGTGAGTCTCGCTCGCACTCATTACATATATGGCCAGCGTAGCAGAGGATTGTACCGTGAGAACGGATGTTTCCTTAGTCCCAAAAGAGGACATACTATTATTATAAACCTCTGATATACTCCCTTTTACCCCGACAAGGTACTGGGCGAATGCCGCAACGACATCGCTTCATTGTACCATCGCCAGCTCATAGGTGATGGGTGTAGGTCCAAAAAACTCCCAGATAGGTCTCCTGATTATAGGACTCTGATATGATGTGATGGTTTGATGTTTTGATGGACAGTGAAGTGATAAAGTCTGGTCCTATACTCTGAGGTGAGGTTGAGTGACTGACGAGTGACTCTTACATTGTTCCATTTACTTTAGCCCATTTTACATATAGTAAATTCCATGTACTAATGCCCCTTTGGCGCTGTATCATTTTATGATGCAGATTCTGTAGACAGAGGACTTTAGCAGCCTAATCGTTGAGGTTTAGAATTTTGATTTCAGACCGTGGTGAGTCCTCCCCAGCATTTGGAGGATGATTATTTATTATTTTACATCAGTATTTCTTTTGTCCTCCCCAGCATTTGGAGGATGATTATTTATTATTTTACATCAGTATTTCTTTTGATTGTGGCAACCATGGCCTATCATGGTGCCTTCTTAGATGTTAGTTATAGAGGCTTCGTAGACATAGACGGTTGATGGATAGTATGGGGCTTGTCGATTCTCGTTTTCTTTCTTTGAGATTTTTATTTATATTATCTTATGATAGTTTATTATTTTATTGAATCTTCCACATATGAATGGATGGAACGATGGCAATGAGACTAGGTGGTCCGCTTAGGGACTAACAATAGTCTTCGAGTGCCAGTCACGTCTAGGGTACCCTCCCGGGGCATGACATCTTTATTTCTATTTCACTATTAATTTTCAGTTGTGGCTACCATGGGCCTGTCACGATAGTTGTTTTAGATTATTTTAGTTAGAGGTTCCATAGACTGGATGATATGAGTTTCAGTTCTTACATTCAGTTATTGTTGGGATATTTCCTCTATTTAGTTTGTTCAGGTTATTGCAACATCTTTAGCTCATTATATATAAGTCTATCATTTATTATTTAAGTCTTTCGCTGAGTAAAGTAGTCAGGTCAAGTGGTTTGCTTGGGACCAGAAATGATTTTGGGTACCAGTTACGTCCAAGGTGTAAACTTGATGCGTGACAATTTTAAAGGTAAGTTGTTCTTTTTGGAGCTTTGAAATCTACAATTAATCTAAAGTTGTTTTAGTTTTATAACATTGTTAAACTGTTGTATCCTAGAGGGGATAGGTCAAGATATATACTATTAGATGGTGTAGATTATCCCACAATGGCTTGAATCATATCATATAATATATAATTAAAAGTGGGAAGCTCAAAAGTGCAAAGTTGAATTACCATTTTGCCCCTACACTAAATAAAATTATAGAATATTTAATTAATGAAATTTTAAATAGATATCATATATCATTAATTTAGTGGCATCAACCAAAACAATGTGCAAGAAACATGTATGCAACGTTCCTCCAAATAATATTAGGCTCATCTAGTACTCAAATTTTAAAGAGTGAAGTAACCAGTTTATTGTTACCTCGGATGAGATGATGTGTAACTCGGAATCTATACGACTTCACGTTTTCAAGTTTATCTGGCCAAAGTTTAATCTACTACATATGCTAAGTAAAGTGAAAACTTTTAAATAGGCATGCTAACGTTACAAAGAAAGTTTAATTTCTCTTAAGCATTTCGTAACTGTAAAATCCTTATTATGGAATCATTACGATGTATAAATTGATTTCATATTGAAGAGCGGGTAATTCTCCATAATCAATATAGTAAATTAATGAACTTTTTTTTAATCTAATCGAAACTTCTTTTAATATCATTGATAGCATTGTATTTTTTAGCATATAAAATCTTCCCATTTCAAGTATTTAGAATAATCTTATATGATTTCTATTATAATTAACTAAATATTTTATAAGATTTTAATTGAGTGTGGTTAAATGTTCACCTTCATGACTCATATTTAATTACATATTTAATTATTTCTCTTAATATTCACAACTCTCATACTTTTCAAATTCATAACCTCCAAATATTTATTTAAAACTTTAATATACTTTTTGATATTCCTTCACTTTTATTTATATAAATTCATCATTTTTGTTTCATGAGACTTCAACTAAAGGTTCTTTTGTCATATAAAGTTAAAATAGTAAAGTGAAACCTCTTGAATTTTGATTGGTATAGAAGATGATGATTTCTGTGGATTTATTGTTGTATTTATTTATTTTTTTTATTACTTAAGAAGGATGTGTATGTAATACCCATTATCATTAAGAGTATAATGGTCTTTTATTTTCTTTTTTTTTCTTTTAAAAAAAATATAAGAATAAGCAATGAAAGAATATGTGTAAAGGGAATGGGCTGAAAGCCCTAAGCAGCAAAGCTGCATTCCCGAAACGAAATTAAAAAGGGAAAAAGAGAGAGTGCTAGCGGTTGTATCGCAACAACCAGGAACAGCGACCAAGAGGAGAAAAAAAAATCAAAAGCTGTAAGTTCTAAATAAGGAGAGGAGCAAAGAAGGTAAGTCCTAGACCTAGTTGTAAATATAATTTGTTTATTTCATAGCTATAGAATTGAGGTTAAGAGTTTAAGAAACCTCCATGGATAGAAGAAATAGAGAAAAAATTGAAATTTGAGAAGATAATCCTTTGAATTCTCTTTGAATTAGATAAATGAATGAATGACATGAATAGGAGAAGTTGAAGAATTAGGAATTGTGAAAGTGGTGTAGTCCATATAAAATCTCCAGCAGGGACTGTTAGAAGGACAACCTGGGAAGCTAGGGTTGGGCATCTTAGAAAAAAGGATCATAATCATCACAGACAGTGATTCACTCTAGTTTGGGGCTGATCAATCTATTCTTGCATAAGTGTAGATGAAGAATTGAGCAAATAATTATAAAAGTATGTCAAAATGGAGGGGTTAAGAACTAGTTGAATTACTCATGGTTTGGGTATTATATTGTGTATCATCAAATGGATAGGTAATAGAAAAATCCTAAAAGGGATTGAGAATTTCTAAAGTTAGTATGAACTTAGCTTGAACAAAAAAAGTAATATGAGATTTTATTATGTGAATATAAATTGACCGAAGGAAGTCTTACGGATTGCTTAAGGTGACAAGTTTGGTTTTTCTACACGAGTATTGTGAGTAGTAATTTTAACCCCAATTTGTGTTTTATAAGTTTCATTTATAAAGTGAATTGTTATCGAATGATTTGAATTTGCATATGTGACAAGTCCTTTTACTTGATATGATACAGAAATAGTTATCTGTATTTTATAAGATAAGTATATCAAAATTGAGATGATTACCTTTATTGAAAGGATTTGACGTTTACTTGAGATATAAGTACTTTTACATGTAGTTTCCATTAAGTTTTGATATGATATGATTACAAGATTTACATTCCTTGTACTGCTTTGGAAAAGCTTATATGGTTTATAAAGAAAAGCTTTAACGGGAGTAGACCTTGATGAATCCCATAGCTAACGACGGGTTCGTTACATCTGGTGCACCTTGTATTACCTATTATAGATAGAGCCCTCACTAGTGGGTAGGATGAACTAGCATACCATTACCGATATCCCTCGAGGAGAGATTTATCGATATGAAAGTTACAAGTTATTGTCTATTCTTTTAAGAAAATAGACATACCGATTACTGATTACATGATTCATTCTTGGAAACCTCCCAAATATATGTATATGGTTTGATATGAAAGTGTTTTACCGAGTTTATTTCTGAATGGCTAAGTTGAATTGTTTATATGAGATGACAAGATGAATTTTGACTATTGATTTTGAAAGAACATTATTACATGATTTTGATGATTATACTAGCATATTTTTTGACTTGTCCCTTATTAAAACGGTTGTGGTTATTATACTCACTGAGCTAGCGTCTCCCTCTCCACTAACTTTTTTACAGAGAATACAGGTGATTTTGGCGAGGATTTAGTTAGCCAAAGGTAGCAAGTTAATTCGGTGGTGAGCCCCACACTTGTTCGCATGGGAAACGAGTTATTCATTGTTATGGACATTTTTTTTGAATTCTTAGAGTCGCTCCATAGTCATTTATTTTGTTAGAGCCATAAAAACACTTTTGTCGTCTTAGATGTGTGATGGGTTTTGTGTTTCTCCCTATTGTTGGAGACGAGTTAGTATTTTGCTTAGAAAATAGATTGAAAAGTTATATGGTATCTTGTTTTGAATATTTTCAAGCTGTGTTGTTGATTTTGATATAGATTAAAATTTTGTATAGGCTAAAAACAGAGGCCCAATTTTCTACAGAATTCTAGTAAGGCTTGATTTGGGATCCTTCCCCTTAGCGCCGGTCATAATCCTAAATTGTGACAGTTTATGTTGTATTTTTTTTCACTCATTTGATGCATCATACCACTCTTTTAAGATTTCATTTATAGTTTTTGCATTCGATTATCCATTATATGTATGTTTTGAGAAATTTTTTATCATTCTAATAAATGTATAATAATTTGTATAGGACACACGTGCAAAGCACGTGTTGAGAAACTGGTATAACTAAAAGTGGGAAACTCAAAAGTGCAAGGTTGAATTACCATTTTACCCTTACACTAAATATAATTAATGAAATGTTTAAATAGATATCATATGTCTTTAATTTTGTGGCTTAATGATCATTTATAAGTATTGCAAGGTCATTATAATTAATTTTCTGTACTCTTTGATGGAAATTAGCTAATGAAAGGATTGTAACTAACAGAAAAGTCATTATGTTGCCAATTAAATTGTAGCGGTAGCAGTCTATAAATCTTTATACACGTATATAGCTAGAGATTTTCTCCTTACTTTTTCTATTCGCAATTATTGCAAACCAAATTGTGGCTATTTCTACATTTATGATGGTTATTACATATATATTTTTAACGATAATTTAAATTTATTATTTTCTTCATGAAACGTTTTTTATAAGTGAAACCTTAAAAGCTATCTTAAATGGTTTATTTATGTACTTTCCCTCCTCCATGTAAGTCTGTACATATTTCAAATTATAGTTACTTTAAACTATATGTAAATGGATAAATATATATACTATAAATTACCACTGACGTATTAATTTTCCAACATTCTTGTAAGTATTTGTGGATTTACATTTACACTTGCACATAAACTTCACGAAGGTAAGCATAAATAGTATCTAACCCTTTTTCCCCTCTCAATTTTTACTATTTTTCTGTTTGACTTTTCATATAGTATCATAAATTTATAGATGATAATGTTGTTTGAAGAAAAATACTACTTTGAATAATGAATAGAAAAAGATAATCCATTATATATCTTTCAAGATAGGGCCAAAATATGGGACACGTGAATTTACGGTCTCCCCGAAAAATTAGTTATAACATTTTTTATGTATATATTTTTAAAAATAATATAATATTATCTTATTTCACCCACTAAATGCTACACTCCTTTACATATTAAGTTATTTCCTCTTTCCGTCTTGCTTCAAAACCATTGGAACTTGATAAAAGAAATCCAATCCCACTTGAATTTGATTTCCATAAAATGTTTCGACCTTCACGTGATTTCTCCTAATTCCAAATCTCTTTCTTTTTGTGCAAACATGGTAATGGTAATGTTTGTGTGACACCCCGAATCTACACTGGCTGGCACTCCAAAACCATTTCTGGATCCAAGCGAACCACTTGACTTGGCTACATTGCTCAGCAAAAGACGTAAACAACAAGTGACAGTTTGGGATTAACATAGCATGTAAAGTAATGTAGTAATTCCAACATTACTTAGAAAATCCAAACATCTTAACAACAACTTAAAGAAAGAACTAGATAATAGTCGTCTAGTCTATGAAACCTCTAAGATAATGTCTCTGAGTCAACCACCGGTATAGGTCCACCGATAACCACACTAAATAAAGTACTAAAGCAGAAACGAAAGGCATCAAAGCCTCTGGCCGAAAGAATGCTTCACCAATATGTATCTGACTTGAATGTTAAACCTCAATAGTGCATCTTCTGAGGTACTTGGTCACCTCTGCCAGCATCATGAAATAAAGCAGGTCCAAAGGATGTCAGTACGTGGAATATAATGTACTGGCATGTAAGATGGACAAAAAAAAAGAAACCCACAACCCTTTTCTAGCCATTTACCCTTAGAATCTTTTAAGAGCAGAAGAGAGAAGAGAAAGGGACTACAATTCAAGCATTCAAGCATTGTTATTCGAATTTTGACCATAATCTCCATATTCCACGTATGTAAGGCTATTCATAGCATTAGATTGAGTTTTTCTGCTCCTCGTACCTTCTTTGAGTTGGATTGGATCTGGAGGTTGAGTTTAGGGTTCCATGATTTGAATTCTTAAATTGTCTATAATCCTATTGAATTCTCGATATATCTAAATATGTGGTGACAGTGCCTAAGATGATTATTAAAGTACTCGTTCACGTCTTCATTTGTATTTCCATGAACTCTAACTAAATTTTTGCATGTAATATTTTCTGCAATGATTGACTTGAAGGTAAGATTCATGAATGTTTGAATGAGTTGAGTCAAGCATGACTTAAAGTATAGTCTTCAATGGTTTCAATATTTTGAGCATGACTGATTTGAGTCTAAATAAATGTTTTGAGATAGAGCTTTGAAGAGCCTAACGAGTTTGAAAGCATATCTCAATGAAAGTGATGATGGTTGATTTGATGGTTGAACTAACAAGAGTCAAATGAGACCAAAAGAACGATTTGATTGAATTGATTGATATGAGCATACTAAGTCTTGGGAGTAGTATATAAACCATTTTGGGTAAGAGTAAATAACAACTCGAACTCATAAAGTATATAGTCAACATAGGATAGAAGCTAAGCCTCTCTTGTCCCAAAATTGGACATGTTTGATTGTGGATCTAAGAATGGTTAATTTTCCCCTGCTCAGGCGAAGTATCAGACGGTTGCAGCAACGGCAGTAAAGCGTTGTATCATCACTAGCTTACAAGTGATGGTTGTTGATTAGAGAAACTCTCAGATAGTTCATAACATGAGTCAATTGAGTTTCATATGATAGAATCTCTTCTAGAAACATTATTCCATTATTGAATTGGCATGCTTTACTGAATTGACTTGTGATTTGGGTTGATTCTCTTAGGTTGATGTTGATTGAGCTTGCTTTTCTTTTTGATTATTTTACATACTTGTACATTTCACATACTGACGACATTTAATCTGTTTCTTTTTATGATATAAATGCAGGTGCTACAGATCTTCAACCAACGCGTCTTTGAAGATTAGTCCTTCCAGTTCTTGGTGAGCCTCCTTGCATTCGAAGGAACTCTTCATCTTCATTATTTCTTCGTTTGAGTAGTTTTTTTTTTTTGAGGTAGCTATGAACCTATAATTGGCACATTCTGATAGTAACACAGGCTTCATGGATGGATAGTAATAGAGTTAATGGTTTTGATTTCAAATGTTTCTTCTAAACCTATTACTGTGGTATGGAAATTAGGATTAAGTAGGATTAAGTATTACTTATTTTTATTTAAGGTTTCCACTGTTGAGTGTATGAGCGATGAGTCTAAGTAGTTCTCTTGGAGCTAGCAATAGTTTTTAACTGCTGGTCACGCCTAGGGTACCCTCTCAAGACGTGACATAAAGTCATGGGCTACTAACTCGTTATAGGATGAGACGTATCGAAATTAATCCTTATATGAACACCTACAAAAATTTAGTCGATAAAAATGCTTTGAATTTGGCTTGGTGTTAGAGGTTCCTTACGACCCTAATTCACAAATAATACACTTCAAATATTATATATATATATATATATATAGACACACACACACAAAAAAAATTCAGAAGTCATTCGAAACTCCCTGTTATCCAATAAAAACCTAAAATTCCTAATAATAAACCAAAATCCCCATCGAGTCCAGGCACCACAGTGGTTCTAGCCTGATTGTCTAACCTGGACGTCAGTGGTTTGATCCCCTGCTACAACATTTATTTTTCCTGCATTTTTGCGGCATGTAAAGTAATGTATTCCTGCTACAACATAGCATGTAAAGTAATGTAGTCAATAGTTTTGATTTCAAATGTTTCTTCGAAACCTATTATTGTGGTATGGAAATTAGGATTAAGTAGGACTAAGTATTACTTACTTTTATTTAAGGTTTCCACTATTGAGTGTATGAGCGATGAGGCCAAGTAGTTCTCTTGGGGCTAGCAATAGCTTTTAAGTGTTGGCCACGCCTAAGATACCCTCTCAGGATGTGACATAAGCTCATGGGCCACCTAACTTGTTATAGGCTGAGACATATCGAAATTAATCCTTATATGAACGCCTACGAAAATTTAGTCGATAAAAATGTTTTGAATTTGGCTTGGTGTTAGAGGTTCCTTACGACTCTGATTCATAAATAATACACTTCAAATATTATATATAGAGACACACACACAATTCAGAAGTCATTCGAAACTCCCTGCTATCCAATAAAAATCTAAAATTCCTAATAATAAACCAAGATCCCCATCGAGTCCAGGTTTATATGCATATTGGAAACGGTTCAGGTCTACATTTAAAAGTTGTGGAGCATTATAAAAAAGAAATACGCACCACATAAGATGGACCTAAAGGAGTAGTTAGTAGACTTTTTTTTGTGTTTCTAATTGATACCTTGGCTTAGATAGGGCTTCTAGATCGTGTTTAGATGATACCCTGCCAACTTGGGATTTCCTGCAAGATCTGTTAAACCGCGGGGATTCTTTGGACCTTGATTTTTATTTTCTTTCTCTACTTTAGCACTTCATTTTTCTTAAAAGCTAGTTTAACTTTGGTAATCACTCTTAATTAGTTCTTTTGTCTGTTATATCTTTTCGTGTCAATTCCTTGTTTGTGTTTTTTTCCAGTTTAACCTCGTTAATTTCTTGGCTCAAGTCTGTTAATCTTAATTTAGTTATCCATTGTTCATCCAACAAAAATATAATCTATTTTATTTTCAAGGTTGATTTATTAAATTATAGCATAAAAGTGCTTGATGATAAATTGATGACATATTCAGTCACTCCAAAAGGTTACAAACCATCAACCCGCTCCCTTTGCCTTGCAACACTTAAAAAGTGAATGAGAATCACAAATAAACACTAAAAAAATATACAGCTGCCTGAATACATGAATCAACAGAGCGGGCTTCACTCTTCAAGCAAGCAGCATTTTGAATCCAAAGTCAGTCGTGGAGAAAGAACAGATTTACTCATGATCAATTTTTCTGGTGGACTGCAACTTGGTGCATGTCCATATCCTTCAGCATTACTGAACGCCCACATGAATCACAAGGGGCGGTTCTTGATCCACAAACACTCTCGTGCTGCGTAAGTCCCCTTAACCGATCCCTCGCATCTGCTGCAGAAGTCCCTGCTTGGACCATGTCTCCACAAAACCGGCATGTTACAAGTCGCAAGGGACACTCCAAAGATTGATGTTGAACCTGTTGCCAAAAGCTGTTCTATTAACAAACAGATAAAATAGTACTATATAACAAATTAAAAAAGGTATAGAACTTTACCATCTTTTCTTTTTCAAGGACTACTCCACAAGGGCAATTCAGCGGGACATGAAATACTTTCTTGTGCTTCTCAATTTCCTCTTTCTGAAATGCTAGACCACATTCTTCACAATGGACATGGTTCTTGACTTCATCCCTCCTTAGGACAACCCCACAACCAGTATGCTGACAGATGATATTGTGCCTCCTGCAGTACGCTTCATGTAGTGCTATACTCCTGGAAGGTATATAATGTTTACAGTTTGGACATTCTACCGTATCTGCATCAGCAGACAATACGGAAGAGACCGTTTGTTGTCCAATCTTACATTTGTTTCGTATGCTAACTGATATCTTGTACTTAGTTGTTCCCTTGAAACCATAGATGCCAATACTGTAAGTTCCAGGTCCAAGGCCGAGATCCCTGGAGTTGAGGACCAAAGTTTTTGAACCAATGTCATGAGATGACCAACCGTGCTGGTGCAGTGTAGGGAATAGCAATGGGTGTCTGGAAACGTAGAGGTCAGTATCCCCATCTAGGTTTTCTGATTCTATTTTTACCTCAATTTCAGCATCCCCTGAAGATATCTTTCCCCAGATGTCATTGTCTATTTGGAACTTGTAATATACATAGCTTCCTTCTGCAACCACCCCAGAATCTAACTTGCCCAATTCGAGAGGTTGCAATACAGGCTGACTTGTACTCTCAGCAGTTGGATCAGCACCAATTACGTCAACCTCTATATCTGTTTCTAGAACAGACACACTCGAAGAAGGTTTTAGTTCAAGAACACGTAAATGGTATGTCAGAACACCATGATTAACAGTAAGTACATCGCCTTCCGAAAGCGTCGCATGCTTACGAAGACTTGTTTCAAGAACTGCCTTGTGATTTGGGATATCAGAAAATCCTGCTTCAACTGGCTGAAGTTTTGCATAAGTTCCTTTTGGGAGCCAGACATAACAAATGTCAACCATTGGAACCATTGGAGACTCTGCAGGATATAAGTTACTCCATATATGGGAAGGAAGCCCTACAACACCATCATCAGCAGTGAACTCCAGGACTCCAGCATGTGTTGTCCGATTATTCTGCTCTGCCTCCTTCAAGTCTGAAGGAGAAGATTGGTGAATTGCAGACACCCTGAAGTGTAGAGGTCCCTTGTCAAAGGCACCCTGATCAGACAATTCAGTGAAGCATGATGGTGGCAATTTAATTTTATCTCCGGCACCCTCATAAGGTACAGCTTCCAAAACACGAGAAAATGCAACTCCTCGTCCAGCCAACAGTTCTTCTTCAATTTGCTGGGTAACCTGTTAAAGAAAAATTAAAGGGTTAGGAATTCTCTTCCATTATTAATTTCCTCAAGACAGCTTAAACATCAAGAATAGGTCAAAATGACAAATAGGGAAGACAGAGCCAGCTACTTTTTTTTAAATTAGTAAAGTATTACATCACCTTGACCACTACCCTAGAATGGAGCCAGCTTATGTCTTTTAATTCGTAACCAGCAAAAGGAAAATTGTGTCTATTTACACCCCAATCTTACAACAGATTATAATGGTTTAATATGTAATCGAACATATGAAATGGACACATGAACTGGTCTCAACATTTTTAAATTCATTGGAACTTTATTACATAGAATAAATGTAGCAAATAGCTTAATACCTAGGATCCCTAAACCAGAAACAAGTACAATTTGAACCACAGAGCAAAAATAACATAGACAAATTTAAGGAAAGAGATTAGTAATAAAATTATTTCTGATCCACTTCAAACTGAAGTGTAGCAGTGGTTATCATATATTACATCTCTCTTTCAAGGAGGCAACGGGGATTTGAGTTCCATTTCATGTAGGGTAATACAAAAGGAAGTTGATCATGGATTACCAATAAGTCTAAAATACAGCGGAGCCTTTACTTTATACTTTAAGTTAATATTTACTCAGTTAATTGACATTATTGCGAACATTTATAGTTCGCATGCTTTGGCTCTACCTATGAATTATCCAGTAATAGGTCTTTCACAATCAATTCTACTGCTAGACCCCGTACTTCCCTAAGATTGTAGTTCAATTGGTCAGAAAACCACCTTGTCAAGGCGGAAGCTGCGGGTTCAAACCCCACCAGTACCGCCAGATCCATGAATATATCAGTAAATCTCTCATCATAAGCAGCCTGGAGGAAGGAACTGATTCATACCATAAGAAACTGTATCTTGATTCACAACCCATATCAAGAAGGCATGTTCCCCTCAGTTTTTCAATAACTCAAGAATCAGCTAATGCTTACAACTTCTTTCCTTTTTTTTTTTTTGTGAGTAAAGGGGTAACTTGTTATTTCATATCCAACCAAGAGACTCAACACCTACGGGGGAAGTATTACATACATAGAAAACTCAAAGTTCTTTGTCAGTCCTAGTAAGTTATACTGCCTATGAATTCCACAATATTTTTTATCTCTCACAGCGGATCTTGTTTACACCAAAAATAAAGGTTGAGGCAGTTCATACAGTACACCAGATACAAGCCGGGATACTCGCCACCAATCTTCCTTTGAATTTCTTCTGCCAAAGCTATTCCAATTTTTCAACAGCTCCAAGGTTGTTATTGGCATTGCCCAATTCACCCCCAGCATATGAAAGAATATGTACCACATTTTTACAGTTGTCTCACAGTACATGAAATGTGCTCATTATTTTCAGCCTCCTTTCACAGAGCAGGCATCTTGAGCAAATCTGAAGACCTCTTCTTTGTAATCTTTCCTAAATTAAGGATGCCTTTTTTTGCTACCAACAACACAAACAAGATAACTCCGGAGGGACTTTCAGTCTTCAGATCAATTTTCATGGCCAGGCCCTTAACACACTGAATTATTTGAGATAGACCAATAAATAGATTTCACATTGAATTGGCCTTTGCTGGAGATGCACCAAACTGGTTTGTATAGGGCATAGGTAGTGCCTTCTAAGGCATAAATTTTCTGAAGTACTGCAATGACACTGTCGACTTCCCAATCATTTAGGGCCCTTCTGAAGTTCAGCTCCCATCCATGATCTATCCATAATTGACCTACATTTGCCTGCTTTTGTAAACATAAGATAAAGATCCGGGATAAGCTCTTTACTTTGGTCAATCCACCCGTCATTCCAGAATGAAGTTTTGGCTCCATCTCCCACCTTGATCTTGATATTGGACCAAAACTCAGGCCATAGGTTTCGAATGGAGCTCCATAAGCCACAACCATCAGTGCTTTTCACTGCTTTAGTTGACCAACTAGTCCCTTGACCATACTTTAAAGAAATGGCTCTTCTCTATAAGGCATTGTCCTCTGTAGTAAACTTCCATAGCCATTTTTGCAACAGACTTTTATTATGGAGGAGTAAATTTTCGATCCCCAACCCCTCAAGCTTCTTACTACATACTAGTGAAGCCCACTTCACCAGATTTTTGTTGTTCTTTCTTTCACAGCCACTCCAAAGGAACTCCCTTCTCAGTCTCTTTATTTTGTTCCCTATTCCTTTAGGAATTGGAAAACATGACATCATGTAGTTTGGCAGAGCATCCAAGACAGAATTTATCAGGATTAATCTCCTCCCTAAAGATAAGTATTGTCTTTTCCAAAACCTCTTGCCACATCTTTCCATGACATCATTCCAAATTATCATTCCAAATCTCCAAAGACTTGTTCTTTCTCCCAGAGGCATCCCAAGATACTTTGTAGGTAGTGACCCTACTTGGAACCACAAATTTGCAGCTAACAGACCCATATCATCCACCTGATTATCGACTGCAAATGGAGAACTTTTACTCCAGTGTACATGAAGACCAGAGATCGCTTCAAAGCTTGTTAAGATAACCCTCAAGTGCCTCATCGGTTCCACTTTAGCTTCACAAAACACTAGGGAGTATCCATATTTATCTTCCCACTGATTTGTGGCCCAAAATCATTAATCCAACCATTTGTACTTGCCTTTTGAACATATGATTGAGCCCTTCCATTGCTAAGATAAATAAAAATGGGGGCATTGGATCACCCAGTCCAAGTCCCCTTTGAGAATGGGAAAAACCTATTGGATTGCCATGGATTAAAGGAGAGAACTTGCAGAACTTGATCCATCTGATCCATTTGTTGCCAAATCCCATTTTCTTCAAAATATTCAACAGGAAGTCCTAGCTGACATGGTCATAAGCCTTCAGTGGGCATGATAACTGGTACAGCAGAGGTGCGTCCTTCCCAGTCCTCTCGTACTAGGGAAAGATCCTCTCAATGCTCTGGAAGGAGTCTAAATCAATGGACATTAACGAGACTCGTTACAATTGTGAATTTCTAGTCATCACACGCACTTGGTGTGCTTTACTTTCTTCTAAATTCTTTTTTAACCAAGTGTTCAAATGATACTGTTTGGGGTGTTCTAACTCAAAGCTATTTTTACGAGGTACAAATAGAAATTCCTCTTTATTTGATTTGTTACAAAATCGACCATAGATGAACAAGAAGGAAAATGGGACAATTGGATTTTGGACTCACCCCCAGCTACGTGTCCTTTGGACCCTTTGCCCGCCCACCACCAGTGGAAGCAAGCTAGGCCCCTATGTTATATGTCAAGCTTACACAGAATTCCAGGAGTTTCTTTCTTTCAATCTTGAGTCTACCAATTCCTTTGCCAGCAAACCCACATTTAAAATTTGCATACCTATTTGATGATCATCAACTAGCTTATCATGACAGTCTTTAACCATACTGTAATCAGCTTAGCAATGACCTTGTACACTACCCCAATAAGGTTGATAGGTAGTTCTTCAGCACCACGCTTCGTAGAGATTAAAGCTATGAAAGTTGCATTAAAAGATTTCCCAAAGAATCCATTTTGATGGAATTCATCAGGTCCTCTCTTAGAAATTCCCAACAGTTCTTGTAAAAGCCCATGGGACACCATCGGGTAATGGTGGTGCCTTATCAACTGCACATTGACCGATAGTTTTGAAGACTTCTGTCTCAGTGAAGGGTCTTTGTAGCAAGTTCTGCTCTTCAGGATTTATCTTTGGATATTCTGTATGTTCAAAAATAGGTCTCAAGTCTTGGATTCAGAGTAAAGCTTCTTATAATACTCAACCGTAGCTATCTTGATAGAATTTGGTTCGAGAATTTCCACTCCCCCTACTAACAACCTATCAATAGTATTATACCTCTTATGAGTTATTGCCATTCTAGGGAAGAATCTAGTATTCTTGTCCCCCTATTGGAGCCAAAGAACTCTAGACCTTTGTCTTCAGCTTGCCTCCTTGATCTTAGCCAACTCCTCCAGTTCTACCACCACTGTTGCCCTTACCATCATATCATCCTCGATCAGATCTCTAGAATCTAACATTGGTCAAGGTCTACTAATTCGTCAGCAAACTTCTTTTTTGTTGTTGTTGGCATTTTCATTGAAGTTATGTTTGCTCCACACTTTGAAATTTTTTTCAACATCTGTAATTTAATGCTAAGCTTATAGTCAGGGAATCCCTCCACTCCAAAGCTATTCCACCGCCCTTGGACCAAATCCACGAAACCTTCCACCCAAAGCCAACCGTCGTCAAATTTAAAATAGGACTTCTTATGTTTCTAGTTGCCACATTCCAAAAGGATTGGAAATGTGATCCGAAATTACTCTTGGAAGAGTCCTCTGTCTGATGTCTTTGAAAGCTTCCTCCCATTCCATTGAACAGGAAAATCTATCAAATCTGGCAGCACTATTGGAATCACTATCTCTAAACCTAGTGAAACTTCCCCCTCCCCTCTTAAGGTTGGGATCGTATAGTTCAATTTTCAACTCAATTTGAGAATTCAAACATTATATTAGTATTTCTATGGCATCCCCTTCTCTGCCATGTATATGATGGTAGTAAAATCATTGCAACCAACCCAAGGCCCATCCCACAAACACCTCATCGTTGCTAACTCTTCCCAGCATTCGTTTTTCTCACTTCCAGTATGAGGGGCATACACCCCAGCAAGGCACCAGGTGAAAAGTTTCTAAATCGATTTGAAACTATAAATGAAAGAATATTGGCATTTTTTCAATTAGGACCCCTATCCAAATTCTGCATTCCCATGGTAACATAATAAACCCTCCCACCCCCCACCCCTCAGCCTCGCCCCCACTCCACCCCTCACTCCCGAGTTCTATCAACCTCTAGAAAACCACAATTCATCCACCAGCAAGGCCACAATTGTTTGGCTGTTGTCTCTGCCTCTACTTCCTAGTCTAATTTCACCTCTTGACAACAATAGACGTCGGCCTTTCATTTTTGCATTAAACTCTCGACAGTGATTCATTTGGAGATAATGTTAATCCCTTATATTCCTAGATAAATAATTTGACATTCATTGATAAGTCAAACTATGAACTCTCCCCCTATTTCTAACTCCTTCCACTTCTTCAGTCAGAACGGATTCTAAATTTTTCAATTCATTTTTACCAATGCCCCTACTTCTTGGCGTCTTATACTTACTTTCTCCTTTCCGTTTCTCCAGGATGTTCTGCCTCTCATCTAGTTCAATTAGCACAGAAAGAGCTGCTTCCTCACAACCAATAAAGGCAAACCCATACTTGTTTCCCAATTCCAAAATATTACCGTTAACCCAATTTGATGCTTCCAACTCTGCTCCGATGTGATCCTGTGATTGCGTATTTACAGATCATGCACTTATATTGCATTCTACTTCATGAACTCTGGTCGTATTTCCCCCTTCAACTGAGAACACTACACCCCTATCCCTCTTATCCTCGCCTTCCCCGAGAATAGATAAGGTGTATGCTTAAATCTTTTGAGTCAAAGTTGGGAGGAAGAGAATTTCCTAGAGTTTCAGACCTGGCCATCCTTTCTTCCCATTCTTTGAAGGTATCCAGAAGGGTTGTTTTGATGAAAACTAGTGGAGGTCTTACCATCTTAGGACCTCCACGTGCTTGCATGTGCTTTCCCCTTGTCATTAAGGGTCTTTTCACCTGTGGTTTACTGGATCCAAGAGGCTTTATATTAGGCCTAGGACATCATCATTCAAAACATTTCCAGTCTTCTGGTTCAATATCTTATTGTTAAACAAGTGCAAATCACGTGGCATTGACTTAAAGCTAGCATCATGCCTAAGTCTCGACCCACTGAAAGCACCTTAACTATCTTTAAAAGAATCATTTAGAGACCTCGACAACCGTTGGGTAAAGCCATGACCTTCGCTTTGTACTTCGCCATAGATTCCACCCATATCAACATCGAGAATAACAAACCACCATTTTCGATCGAAATCTCTCTTGGAATAGATGGCCCATCATCGTAAACTCTTATTCTAGCCCATTTTAGGTGGTTGCAAAGACTCGTTTTCTCTTCTTTTTCCATCCATCCACCGCATGAATCTCCGATGGTCTTGAAGGCACTTTGTGATCATAGATGTAGCGGAAGTCCCACAATTCTTCTCCAAACTGAGGATGGATTTGCCTTCTGATTGAACATCCCTGCTACAAGCGACCACCGTTAAAATCCTACTGGAAGCTTTTTCCATTCCCAAGAACCTATCATGATTTGTTCAGCTGCCATTCTAGTTGCAAACTCGAAGAGGAATTTTGAAGATAGGTGATAAATTCGGAATACCTGCCAAGCACCTACCGTAGATACTGAGACCATGGACTTGTTTCCATAATGCATTTGCCCATCTTCTAGCTTCCGACCAAGTGACCATTTCTATGGAGGTTTTAGGGATGCTTCCCACCAAACATCTTCTCAACACTTCATTTTGAATGTTTATAACACCTTCATTTCTTAGCTTTAATTCTTTAAGCCTTTCATTATCTTCCCCATTCAACCACTTAAATCTCCTAACAGATTCAAAGTATGGTAGGTTTTTCTCAGTCATTCTTGGTATAAGCCAAGTAGGAGAGCCCTGTTTCTTCAAGAAACCTTCTATTTTTATAAGCAATAAAATTCTATCCTGCATTGAATGTCAGTTCTAGAATAATTACCACAGACCTTTCGCTTAAGCTCACAATGCTTATATTATCTGCTGAACTTGTTAAAGTTCCTTGAGCAAAAAGTTTCTAAAGAATTATCTTCTCTTCCATCTTCTAAAAAAGTTGACATGAACTTTTGATGCTTCTCTCATACATGAGAGGATCCATTCCATTGTTTTGCTATTGAAAGTCAATCTCCTTATAGAATTCCTATTTTCAACTATGTCATTTGAGCTAGTTATGTCAAAGGACATGAAACCTACTACAAAGTACATTATCCATCAAGCCACAAAAGAAAATAATACCTGAGGAGGTGACAAGTTGAAGGAGGTGGTGGTCGAAATACCCCCTTAGTATGAACTATTGAAGAAAATTTTTGAAGATCTGGTTGCATGACCCCACTCGCCGGCACATGATGTCAGATTTTGGGTTGTTTTGGAGGTGCATGGCGCGTGGGCGATCTTTAGGGTAGGATCATGGGTGTATGATGGTAGCTATGGTGAAAGCATATTGACAAAGGAAGAAGGGAAAAGGAGATTTCCTGTGAACAGGCGGACCAGCGGTGAAATTTTGTCCACGAAGGGATTTAAAGTTTACGTTAGGATTAGTGCTTGGGAGAGAAGATGATAAACTTGTCTAAAGTTCCTTGCCTACAACTTTTCCAAGGTGAGGAAACAATAGAACTCACAAGAGCACTGATATTTAGAAGATTTCAGGTGAGTTTATTGGGTACAGCACTCTACACTAACCTCTTAAGTGTTAAGTTAATGAAGTAGGAGGCATCCGTACTTGATTGATCAAGCACATTCTTGCTACCCAAGATAACCCTGAAAAGGTTGATTCTATTTTCTTTTCGTATATTATTCACAAGCAGAACATTGTGCAATTGACCTAGGAATTTGAATATTGCTCTGCTTTGAGGACATACGGATGTTTTTAGAATATCAATTGTTAAAGCATAACAATATAGCAATCAATTGTTAAACACAACAATATGACTCTTTGAGACAAGTAGGGCATGGAAATTGATACGAGGACTAAAGCACATGCAAAGGTAGCCTTTTTGGCATGGGTTCTCAATAGAGAAGCATGCTCATCCAAGATAATCTTCAAAGGAGAGGTTTAAATTTGAGTAACAGGCGTTATCTATGTGAAGAGAAATTGAAGTTGGTCAATCATCTTTTTATTCACTGTATAAATTTGCTAAACAATGCTGGGAGATCATCATGAATTTGGGTGGTGTTGTTTGGATAATGCCTTCAGATGTTAAGAGTTTACTGGAGAGCTGGAATGGGCAAAAGCACAATCTCAGAAAAAGATGTGGAGGACCATCCATTTGTGCACCTTCTTGACTATTTTAGGAAGAAAGGAAATAGTGTTTGTTTTGATACTAGAAAGAATCACATCTCCAGAGTGATGAACCTTTATCTTCAGAATCTTCTCTTTGGTGTAAGAAGAGTTTATTAGAAAATATGGATTAGTATATGGACTCACTTAGGAATATGCAACTAAAGTCTATCACATGGGCTGTCTGATTCTGTTGTACTTTTAAGTTCCTTCTTTTCTGGGGGACTTACTTTTCTGTACCTTCTTTTTGTTTTGATACTAGAAAGAATCACATCTCTAGAGTGATGAACCTTTATCTTCAGAATCTGCTCTTTGGTGTAACAAGAGTTTATTAGACAATATGGATTAGTATATGGACTCACTTAGGAATATGCAACTAAAGTCTATCACATGGGCTGCCTGATTATGTTGTACTTTTAAGTTCCTTCTTTTTTGGGGGACTTACTTTTCTGTACCTTCTTGCTACCTTCTATGTACCTTCTTGGTACCTTTAATAATAATATTTAACCTTATCAAAATAAAGACATAACAGTATGAAAAATCTAATTTTGAGTAAAGATAACATTTTGAAATATTCGTACCTCTTACTGGCTTTGATTATGTCTCTTAACTAAGCATGAGTGAGAAGTAAGATAGGGGACAGTGGAAAATATAATGTGTAAACAATTTTATTTCTGTAATGAAAACCAGTCACATCTTAAGAAAGGAAGCAGAAAATAACAGATAATTGTAACAATACTTGTCAAAACCTTCGAAGCAGCAAATAAAACTGGTAAAGGACAAACGAAATTCTATATTATTAAGTAATTCCCCCATATGGGAAACAAGTAGTTTAACTTACTAGATATCCAAGTAAAATATGCTTGCTTTTCATAATTCATCAATTGAAAAACTAATAAATCTTAAGGTATAAGTCCCATTAATATCAACTCTCCTTTATTTTTGAACAGTTGTCCAACAAATTGCCATCACTTTTATCTCTTAACATGTATACCAAGTATTGGCTATAGGATCACAAGCATAAAACACTTGTGGTAGTTCAACCAACCACCGAAACAAATTCAACTGGTATCAGCCAGGAAGTAACCCCCCACCCACCCCACTCCCTCTTTTTCCTTTTGCCTTCTCTTCTCTCGTTCTTGTTCTACAGAGTAAAAACTACCTGGAGCAGGTTTAACACAAATCAAGTAACCAAAATACATCTCTTGGATAGAACAACATCAAAATTGTGTCTAACTCCATTGAAATGCTTATACATCACAGAGTTCATACCCTATCTTGTATACCCATTTTTCTGCATGTTCATGATACACAGTAACTTTTCTTTTTTAAGAAAAATAAGGCCACTACAGTCTGTATACCAAAAGAATGTAAGAATGTTTTTCCCTAAATGATGAAAGCTGTAGAGTTGACTTATACTCAAGCATGAGAATTGAACTACCTTCTAAATCATTACCATCGAAAATTATATGCACATTAAACACACTCAAGTCTATGGTTATCCCACAGACCTTGTAAAAATTGAAGTGCATCAGTCTTCCCCTTTAAGACACAATCCTACTCATATTCATCGTGACAAACTAGGGCAAAAGGGCAACTTTTACCCACAAGTTAAGTAATCATATTTTGCAATAATAAAGCTGAAATGGGGTTCAACGGTGATTTCTTCAAGAAAAGCAGACACAAGATAAAAAATGCAGTGCTTCACTACGATTTTGTATAGCAGTCCCAAATCCAAGTTGATACTATTTCAACTGTTTCTCAGAGACAGACAAATGCTCTCGCAACTAGATTCACTCATTCTCGTCTCCAGTGATTAATCTAATCCATAGCAGTATATTGGTCAACCTATCCTGCACTATTTGAAACCTTCGTAAACTCATTGTCAATTTGTATCATAATGGAGGTTGCTGTGAGGAGATTCTTGTGCCAGTGAAGCTTTGCTTCCAATCAGGAAAAAACAATTACATTAATACAGTGATGCTATTTTACCAGGCACAAGTTCATATGGTGGAAATATCACCATAAATAGTTTCAAAGTGTAAAGAAACTAATTCCTGATGGGGAAAATTATTATATGCTAGTGCTCCAACAACATTGACATTAACAGAAAAAAGTTAACTTCACTCCAAAGCAATCCCTTCAAAATCATACACATCACCCCCACTTACTCACCGGCAAAATTACGTAATTTACTTTCCCCGTTGCCAACATTCTCCTGTAAATTTTTCCACACCCTTCATAGCAAAAATAATTAGAAAAGGAACACTTAACTATGACTGCCTTCATCCATGACCTCCATTTCTTTCCTTTTTGTATTTTTCAATTTTTTAACCCTATAGGGATGCCCAAGGATTACTGCACTATAGTATTCCCCAATCTTCAAATCTAACACCCTTAAAACCCTTAAAAACTTTATAAGGTCATTTAGGCACCCCTTCAATTTATCCATCTTCATGGCATGCAATAAATTCTCAGTCTCACTCCATATCTAGACTTACTAAAGCCAATCTATGGCAGATCTCAGAAAGATCAAACTTTATTATTACAGAATTAAGGACTCACAAAATTTGATATATGAGATGATGATGCAACAAAATGCAAAAGGGTAGCAACTTTGAGGTACAAATGCACATTTACAAGTCAACTGTTTGTTAACAATTCTCGTTTAGTGAAATTCTCGGTTAAAAATACAAACTTGAAATATCAAAAGAGCAATTTAAGACTACCTAACAATTACAGTAACTCAGAAAATCTTCCTTCGATGAATGACAACTAAAAGAGATGATGATCCTTAACCCAACTACTAACTATCTTCAAATTCGACAGATACCCAATTCCCAAATCAAAAATCAATGAAAATATTGGAGAAAATGGTGTCTCGGCAAAACTGACCTTAGCTTGGGCTTCAGCAGCATCAAGACGTCGAGCTCGCTGAACAGCTTCAATTGCTTCACGTTGACGAATGGCTTCTTGTTTGGCTTTCTTCTCTCTTTCCAGTTTCAATTTAGCCCTCTGTTTCCTCTCCCTCTGTTCTTGCTCCAGCTTCTCTCTCGCTCTTCTCAGCTCAAAATCCATTCTTTCTCGCTCTATAAACTCCCCAAACAAATTCTCCTTCCTTTTGCAATGCGATTTTATCGAACAAAAGGTATATATGTGGGAAAGAACTCTTTCTTGATGAAAAGGCAAACTTCTCCAATCGAGAACAATCTGGGCCTTTCGGGATATTGGTGGCTTGCCCAAACAAAATGTATTATTAGTTAGGCCCAATAATTTCATGGGATTTTAACATAATTAGGTTAATTATTAGGAAAAATTACTATACAACATATTTTATCATACATTTTAATAATTCCTACCATCCTAAAAAATTACTACAAAAAATTTTTAAGTATCAACTACCCAAATCAAGCATATCAAGTATCTACTAGCAAAAAATATATATATAAAACTTATGACAGTTATCAATTATCAGTAGTTCGATAAACACAAACACTTCTTTTTTAAGTATTAAGTACTTAAATCTCAGATTCTAACAATAAGTATCATTCTAAAAAAACATGAAAATCATTAATCAAGTATCAACTACCCAAATCAAGCACCTAATTTTAAGTATAAGTATCTATTAGATAAAAAAACATAAAATTTACGTCATATATCAATTATCAGTAGTTTGATAAGTACAATCACACCTTATTAAAGTATCAAGTACCTAAATCTCCTATTCCAATGATGAGTATCATTCTAAAAACACGAAAATCCTTAATCAAGTATCAACTAGTTAAATCATGCACCTAATTTTAAGTATTAAGAAAAGGAAATTTTAAGTATCACATGGGATTTAGTTGGTTCGGATTGGATATTCCATGTGAGGTGCCTTTTCCCCAAGGTAGCCACCAATCAAGTTAGGGGGACGGAGATACAGAACCAAAAGTAAAATTAGAATGACAAACAAAGAAAAGGGAATGACACATGTGTTGTGACTACCCCATAACAAGAATTTCATGTTTTGTCAATATTGTTTTCCCTGATTTTGATTTTGGTGAGTATTTCTTGAAAATCGACACCACAATACGAAAACTCACCTCGTCTTTTCTTTGATTTTGGAGAAAAGAGAAAATCTAATTTGTGAAATAATGGGTATTTCTCATCAAATAATGCTGGTCTGTGATTAACTCTGTGTGTGTTGTCCGGCAATGCGGACAAGGTCCTGCCAACCTGGTAAGCGTTATAAGAAGTTGATTTCTGATAGCTTTCCTCGATCTTCGAATGGAGAGCCTAATGATTGCATGATTAATAAATTGTGTAAATATGCTTAAAAAATTCCACTTCAGATACCCAAGATAACGACTATTTTTGAGCAAAGCTGTTACCAGGAACTAAGAAATGAGAATCTCAAGTATGGATGATTGTATTTAATTTTTTAGTTCAGGCCACCTTTTTTTGGCGTAATTAATTGACTTATTTCATTTTTTTCGACTTCATCAAAGAAATTTTAAGGTATCACAAACGTCTAATAAATATGGGAATTTTAGTAATTTGAAAAATAGTTACTATAAAAAAAATTAACTGGGATTTGTAAAATTTATACTAATTATAACCCTTTTTATGATTTTTTTATTACCATCAATAGCATAATTACTTTTAATATTTGAATTTATCTCACTACATTCCTTATCACTCTATTTCTCCTTCTTCGTCGAGACACTCCTCCATCTAAAGTCGCTGGAAAAATCATCTCCGGCAAACAAACAAACCAACATCTACCATCCTGGAAACAAAGAGCCAAACAATTTTGGCTTCAGGGAGGTGATAGAAATAGCCATTATGTTCATCCCACTGCCACTTCACGACGCAAAAAGAATGCAATTACTCAATTAAAAGATGACTGTGGAAGTTGGTTTAATTGGGAGAATGGATTAAGCGACCTTATTGCGAAATACTACAGTAATTTGTTCAAGACACAACAGGGTCCATTTAATGCCATTACCGACATTGCTGAAAAGAGAGTTTCTGATGAAATTAATGAGGACATGAAGCGCCTTTTTACAGCTGAAGAGATCAACCAAGCCATCTTTAGCATGCACCCGGATAAAGCTCCCGGACCGGATAGATTAAACCCAGGCTTCTTTCGACATTTTTAGAGTACCGTTGGAGATGATTCTAAGGCCATTATGGAATGCTTGAATAATAATTCACCTACGCCTAGGAAATAACAATACCAATGCTGTGTTGATTCCAAAAAGAAACAACCTGAATTTGTCTCAGATTTACGGCCTATCTCCCTTCGTAATGTTATTGATAGAATCACTTATAAAGTCCTTGCAAACAGAATGAAATCATGTATGAATTTAATTATTGTTGATGCTCAAAGTGCATTCATTCCAGGAAGATACATCACAGATAATGCAATGATATCTTTTGAAGCTATGCATTATTTAAAGAGGAAAACACAAGGCAAAGTGGGTTATGCAGCACTTAAGACGGACATGAGTAAAGCTTATGATCGTGTTGAATGGGGATTTTTGCGAGCAATGATGATAAAGATGGGATTTTGTTTGGAATGGGTGAATAAAGTTATGCATATGGTAATGACAGTTACTTATCAATTTAGTCATGGTGGCAAGCAGTTCGAAAATATTTCTCCAAGAAGAGGCTTGAGGCAAGGTGATCCTATATCACCTTATCTATTTTTGATAGTTGCAGAAGGTTTATCAGCATTTGTTGAAGCGAAGGACTATTCAGGGTCGAATTCATGGTGTTAAATTTTGCAATAAAGCACCATCTGTTTCACACCTTTTTTTTGCGGATGATGCTTTGTATTTCTTTAAAGCAGCAAAGGAGAAGGCAGAAACTGTTAAGCTATGCTTGGAGATTTATCAGGCAGCCTCTGGCCAACAGGTGAATTTTCAAAAATTTGATATTTTCTTCACCCGTAATACTAATGAGAGTGTGAAGAAAGCGAGTGCTGATATTCTCCGTGTTAAGGAGGTGAATGCTCCTGGAAAGTTTCTTGACTTGGAGCAATGGTTGGAAGAAACAAAAAATCAGTCTTTGCTTATATTCAAGATAGAGTAGTTTCAAAGATAAGTAGCTGAAAGAGTACTAGTCTCTCGCAAGCAGGACGAGAAGTATTGCTCAAAATAGTGGCTCAATCAATTCCAACTTATGTGATGAATATGTTCTTGATTCCCAGTAATATATGTGAATCTATTGAATAAGCCATGAATGGATTTTTGTGGAGATCTGGAATGAGGGAAAATCGAGGAATAAGATGTCTTGGAAAAAAGTTTGTGTCCATAAGGAGGATGGGGAATTAGGCTTCCGAGAGCTTTAACAGTTTAATATCGCAATGCTCGCAAAAGTAGGTTAGAATCGTTTAACTAGGCCTGATGCACTCGTGAGTAAGTTCTTCCAAGCTCGATACTATAATAAATAAGATTTTCTCCATACGGAACTAGGCTCAAATCCAATATGGGCGAGTCTTATGTGAAGGTGTGATCGAATAGAAGTTGATTATCTATTCTAATAGGTAAACAAGATATAAGTACAATACATTTGGTGCTAATTAAGGAAAGAAAATAAAGAGGGATTCCTAAAGATCTACTAGTAATTACAAGGGATTCCTAAAGATCTGCTAGCTAATTATGACTATGTATATTACTAAGAATGATGTCTATATACATTTTGTGACACTCCCCCTCAAATTGGAGCATAGATGTTGATCATGCCCAACTTGTTGCAAAGGTAATCAACCCGAGATCCATTTACTGGCTTTGTAAGCAAATCAGCTAGTTGTTCACCTGTCTTTACATAGCTAGTAGAAATCAAGCTTTCTTGAATCTTGTCACGAATAAAGTGACAGTCAACTTCAATATGTTTAGTTATTTCATAATACACTAGGTTTGATGCAATATGAATAGCAACTTGATTATCACACAAAAGTTTTGCTGGCACATAATGCTTCAACCCGATTTCAATTAAAAGATGATGTATTCAAATAATTTCACTCGTAGACTGTGGCATAGCTCTATACTCAGATTATGCACTGGATTGAGATACAATACTTTGCTTCTTACTCCTCCATGATACTAAGTTTCCTCCAACAAAGACACAATAGCCTGTAATAGATCTTCTATCAATTTTGGAACCAGCCCTATCAGCATCTACAAAACACTCAATACGAGTACGGTTGTGATTGTTATATATTATGCCAAGTCCAAGGGCTCCTTTTAAGCAATATAGAATTTGTTCCAAAGTTTCCCAATGTTTCACCGTAGTTGTAGAAATGAACTGAGTAACGACACTTACCGCAGAGGCAATATCTAGATGAGTCACTGTGAGGTAGTTTAACTTCCCAACTATCCTCCTATATCTCTTTGGGTTATCAAAAGGCTCGTTATCATCTTTCATAAGATGTACACCGGGAACCATTGGAGTAATGCAAGGTTTGGCTGCCAATTTTCTAGTTTCTGCAAATAGGTCAAGAATAAACTTTCTTTGAGATAGAAGAATTCCCCTCTTACTTCTATTTACTTCTACTCCCAAAAAGTATTTCAATTGACCTAAGTCCTTCGTATGAAACCTAGTATGCAAGAAAGACTTACGGGAAGATATCCCCTCAGAATCACCTCCTATGATGACAATGTCATCAACAGATACAACAAGAAGGATATTGTCAGCTGTAGATAGTCGGTAGAAGACCGAGTGATCACATTTGCTCATTTTCAGCCCAAACTCCTGGACTACCTCACTGAACTTGCCAAACCAAGCCTATGGACTCTTCTTCAATCCATACAAGGATTTCTTCAAATGATAGACTTTCCTATTCTTCCCCTGAGCAATAAAACCGAGTGGTTGCTCCATATATACTTCTTCTAAAAGATCACCATGAATGAATGTATTTTTGATATCTAGTTGATATAAAGGCCAATTCTCACAAGCAGCTAGAGAATGAATAAGCGTATAGAAGTGAGTTTGGCAACCGGAGAAAAGGTGTCTGAATTGTCCACTCCATAAGTCTGAGCATATCTTTTAGCCACAAGTCTAGTCTTAGGTCTTGCCACGGAACCATCTGGATTAACTTTCACTATGAACGCCCACTTATATCCCACAGGTTTCTTCCCGTCTGGTAAATCCACTAAATCCCATGTGTGAGTTTCCTCCAATGCGTATATTTCCTCAAGCATCGCATTTGACCATCCGGGATGATGCAAAGCCTCTTTCATACTTTTGGGCATAGAAACAGAGTCTAAAGAAGCAATCAAGGATCTAGATGCAGGAGACAAGAGATCATAGGAAACAAAATTAGCAATAGAGTATGTAGATTTAAATATATGTGTACCTTTACGAAGAACAATAGGGAGGTCAATATTTTCTGAAGGATCTGATAAAGGAGGATCAGATAGAGGAGGAATTGGTGCAGGGCATGTAGTATTAGTCTCTTGTCTCCTCGAATAAGCTTGAACAATAGGTGGTCTTGCTGGAACATGTGTTGAAGGCATACTACTCGAGTGGTGCTCAATAGAGTAACTAGGAGATGAAGAGTAACATCAGTTGATTGCTCAACACGAGTAACCTGATAAACTAACCACTCATCTTTCTCCCCCTGACTTTTAGAACTAGGAGGGTTATAAAAGAATGGTGTAGTCTCCGAAAATATCACATCATTTGACACTAGATATTTGCCAAGTTCAATAGAATAACATCGATACCCCTTTTGAATACAAGAATTACCCAAGAAAACACACTTCAATACCTTAGCGTCCAACTTAGTAACAGATGGTCGTACATCTCGAACATAACACGTGCTTCCAAATTCTTTTGGTTCCACAGGGAATAATATCTTGTTTGGAAAAAGAACATTATAAGGTGTATTACCATTAAGCACTGTCGATGACATGCGATTAATTAGAAAAAAAGTTGTAAAGACTGCATCAACCCAAAATTATTTAGGAACTTTCATTTGGAACAAAATTTCTCGGGCTGTCTCAAGTAGATGCCTATTCTTCCTCTCAACAATTCCATTTTAAGAAGGTGTATCAACAGATGATTACTGATGGAGAAAACCATGTTGTCTCATGTAGGATTGAAACAACTCTGACATGTATTCTTTTGCATTATCACTCCTTAAGATACGCACTGAAATATTGAATTGAGTTTTGACTTCAGCACAAAAGGCACAAAAGTGAGTAAACACTTCAAAGAGACTTTTCATAAAATAAATCCAAGTCATCCGAGAGAAATCATCCACAAAAGTGACAAAATACTTATATCTAGTTTTAGAAACAACAGGACATGGTCCCTAAACATCAGAATGAATTAACTCAAAAGCTGACCCAACTCGTTTATTAACCCTTGGAGCTAATGTGATGCGGTGATGTTTTGCAAATTGGTATAATTCACACTCCAAAGAAGGAACATTTTGAAATAGGAGACAAAGCTTCTGTAACAAAGGTAAAGAATGATGTTCCAATCGACAATATGCTTCAAATGGAGAGATGACAATTGACAGGTAACAAATCAAGGCTCATATTCATCAAAGATATATAGATCATCAATTACATGTCCTTTACCAATAACCTTATGGGTCGCAAGATCAAAAAACAAGCAATGATCAGAAAGGAAATATAACAGTTAAGATCTCTGGTAAGTTTACTCACAAAAATTAAATTGAAGGTCAACTTCGGTAGATTTAATACAAATGAGAGGGTAATAGAGGAGGTTGCTTTGACTATCCCAGATCCCATAATGTTACATGTTGACCCATAGGCTACTGTGACAGCAGAGGGTGCTTTGTGTGATCAAAAGGTAGAAAATATATTATGATTACCTGTCATATGATTTGTAGCACCTGAATCAATCACCCACTTGTTCGAAGAGGAGACCAAACATGTTTTTTTGAATCAAAAGGGTAGTACTGAAATGAATTCTTTAAGGGATTCCTGATACTGAGAGAATTGTGCAAACTCATCTGCCAAAATCAAAATTTTCTCACCATTTTGATTTGTAGCCATACTTCCTCCTCAATGAAGAACTTAAGTATAGCAAAGCTCCAAAAGGTCCCCGATAATATTCGATTCCAAGAAAAATTAGAAGCCAATTCACCCAGCAAAATAATTTTAGCCAATGCTCAAAATCAAGAATAACATCTACAAAACACTATTTATCAATATTGAATAAAACTTGACAATTGTAGCAACACCAAATAGAAAACAAAATTTGAAGCTATAGAGAAAATATGATCCTGGAAGTAGTTTTCAGAAACATAGGAACCTAGAAGTGAGGAAGTGTTCTCCAAACAATGTATCAACACCAAACAAGACTCGGGTATGTCAAAACTAACTAGATGACACTAGATGTTGAATCCCGAAAGATTCTAATAGAGCATGTGCTGGTGCGTAACTGACAAATGAGAGATAAAAGTGGTGTGTGGCCTCTCACCTCACACCTCAAAGAAGTTTATTCTGGCTAGAAAATATATATGCCTCCTCCTTTTGCAGTATGACACAAATTGACCACTTTGAAAGTGACTGATTCAAAGTCTAAGCCTGTTTTTCTAAGACAACAAATAAGTTCAAGCTATCTTTTTAAACAACGCCAAAACATGATCAAGGAGCCTATAGGCTCTAATACTATATAATCGAATAGAAGTTGATTATCTATTCCAATAGGTAAACAAGATATAAGTACAATACATTAGGTGTTAATTTAGGAAAGAAAATAAAGAGGGATTTCTAAAGACTGCTAGTAATTACAAGGGATTCCTAAAGATCTGCTAGCTAATTATGACTATGTATATTACTAAGAGTGATGTCTATATACATTTTGTAACAGAAGGTAAGCAAATTCTAAAACAAGGATGTCTTCGACGTATTGGGGATGGAAAGACAATAAGAGTCTATGTTGATCCCCGGCTACCTAAGGAGAATTCAAGTTATGTTGAAAGCTCTAGTTTTCTTGGAAGTGAGAGTCTACTTGTAGCAAATCTGATGAAACAAGGTGCAAAAGGATGAGAGTTGGATTTGCTAAATGTTCTTTTTAATGACATTGATATGGAGGTTGCTAGACAAATCCTGTTGAATATTAGTCCCTGAGTAGATACTTGGATGTGGAAATTGGATAAGAAAGGATTATACTCCGTGAAGAGTGGGTATTGTCTCCTTTATAATCAAAACATAGCACCCAATTCACAAGACCAGCAGCTTTGGAAATTCATCTAGAGTATGTCATTACCTCCTAAGGTACTTAACTTTATCTGGAGAGCCTTGAGAAATATTTTACCTACATGTGAAAGCCTTTCCAAGAGAAAATGTGTTAATAGTTCAATCTGTCCTTGATGCTTGCACGCATTGGAAACTGTCAAACATTGCTTGATAAATTGTCATTTTGCAAGACAATATTGGATTCAAGCGAAATTTGGTTGGCATGATGTACTAGCAGATTGTCATTTTGTGGCGTGGTTTGAAGAGTAAAGAAAGAACAACACAAAAATAAAAATGGAGGAAGTAGTTATGATTTTATGGAGCTTGTGGGAGCTAAAAATAACTTATGTTGGAATAATAAACAAAGCGTACCCGTTTTAACTTTGTACATCATTAACCAACTAAGAGCCTTATCACGACACAAAATCTCCTAATACATTATGCCAACCAAATTTTGATTGAATCTGACATTGTTCTGCAAAATGATAATCTATCAAACAAATAAGACTCTTGGTGAGCTCATTACGGATGGATTGGCGTGAAGAGGCTCTTAATGAGGCTCTTGGCCTAGTGAGGCTCTTAGTTGTCTAAAGGAACATTTTAGTATATCGAGGTTGGTTGTGAAAACTGATAATCTTCTAGTCAAGCAAGCTCTGAAAAAAGATTTGGTGAACTACTCTTATTTTGATTTTTTAGTTTTTGATTGTAAAACTCTTATTAAATAGTTATCGTTTCTCTCTTTGTGGGCTGTTAAGAAATCAGCAAATCAGGTCGCTCATTGTCTTGCTAGAGCATCTGTTTCTGTGTCTAGTTCTGGGATAACCGGGGGCTTGGGCCTAATTTTTTCAAAACATTATACCAACCCATCCTTAATGAGCTCACCAAGAGTCTCAGTAGGCACGATGGTACCGGACGATGCCTTGTAGCATTTTATGGGCCGAGGAAAAGGAAACAGATAATTTTGCCAATATTGTATTAGTGTTAGCCCATGAATTTTGGGGTTGCCGGGTTAAAGTTTTTGAAAAATTACACCAACCCGTCTGAAATGAACCGCCATGACTACCAGTAGGCCCAGCAGCCCCAGATGACTCCCGGTAGCATTTTATGCACTAAGAAATAGAAAATTGGCGAATTCGATAATTTTTTGTAGGTGTTAGCCTACAAATTTTGGGGCTGCTAAGGGATCGAGCCTAATTTTCCAAAACAATTACACCAATCCATCTCTAACGATCCCGCCAAGAGTCATAATAGGTTCGACGATGCCGGACGACATCTGGTAGCATTTTATGGCCTAATGAACAAGAAACAAGCGATTTTGATAGTTTTTCGTGTGTCTTAGCCCATGAATTCTGGGGAAGCCAGGGGATCGGGCCTAATTTTTCAAAAATTTACACCAACCCATCCGTAACGAGCCTTCCAAGAGTCTTAGTAGGCCCCGCGGCAACGCATGCTGCTTGGTAGCATTTTATGGGCCAAGGAACAAGAAACAGACAATTTTGGTAGTTTTTAATGGGTGTTGGCCTACGAATTCTGGGGCTGCCAGGGGCTTGAGCCTAATTGTCACGCCCCGAGTCTATACCCTGAACATGACCGACACTTAAAAACTATTGTCCATTCCCAACCGAACCACTTGGCTCAATTCACTTATTCAATTAGCGTAAGATTTAATAAAAACAAAACAGAGTACTCAAGTCATGCAAATTCTCATGTAAAATAATTTTATATCTTGTATTAGAATAACTTAATGCTTCAATTGAAATAAATAATAATAGTTTTTCAAAATTGACTTTGAAAATAAGACAGACTCTACTATTCTCTATCTAACTCGATCTATGAAGCCTCTATCAACTCATAAGAAGGTGCCAAGACATGTTCAAGGCTACCCAGTGGCGGATCCAGGATTCCTAAATTGTGGGTGCTCAAAGTAAAAAAAATTGTTGCAAATGGAATTCGAACCCAGGTCTGTCAGCTCATCCTGAACCTTAAAAAGGCATGGAGAACCACTGCACCCACGAAACTTCTTGTTCAATGGGTGCTTAACCTTACACTTATACCATTTTTTCATATTTTCTATATGGATACACAAAGATTTTTTAGGGTTAGTGGGTGTTCGAGCACCTGGAAGCCAACACTGGGTCCGCCCCTGAGGCTACCTCAAGACAATTTAAAAAAAGAATGAACTAACATAAAAGAGTTCCTCCAAAAGTAAGGAGGTCTCACCACTATCTGCGACTGAATAGATCTTCAACGAAATGCTTGTTGAGGATCTCTAAAGCCTGAACCTGCATCATGAAATGATGCAGCTGAGTGGCATTAGTACGTGGAATGTACAGTATGTAAGATGGCCAAAAAGTGTTAAGAATATGATACTCACTTTAAAATTGAACTTTGAGATAGCTTAATTAACAAAAGTATTTCATGCAAGTAAAACATATATTTTTGAACTTGTTTAAAAGTGCAACTTAATATAAAGAAATACTAACTTTAATGCATTAATGAACACAACTCAGTATATAAGAATAATGATACTCAAATGTTTAGCTCTGCAAATAGCTCAACTCAATTAAAAATGTAACATAATAAAAAGAAAAACTTTAATAAGGAAATAATAAATCTCAGTGTGTAAAATAATAAACTTTACTTCTTTGAGAGTTTCTCTAACCGACAACCATCAATATGAGCTTCATGATGATACAACATCTTGAACATGCTTCCAGAGCCATCTCATACTTTGCTGGGGTAAGGAACGAAAACTAGAGGAGTGGATCCATCTCCAAACTAGGCTAACTTAGTGGCTAGTGAGGAGTTGTACCTTGGTACAATCCTATCCTATGCTGGCGATATAGTTTATGAGTTCAAGCTATTATTACTCTCACTCATATCGGTACTCAGTACTGCTCCCAAAATTATTAATTATATGCTCATACTTAAAAGAATATTCTTTCTCAAAGTATTACTTTCTTTTCTTTAGGATTTAGCCCAACTTAACATTCCCTTAACTTTTCTCAGAACTGTCTAAAATCATAGGCTTCATGTTTCACTATTCATAAAATACTTATACTAATATTTTCTTGAGTTTAAAGCAAGATATCAAGATTCATAGATTTTTGTAGTAACTTTGGGGTTTAACTAGTTTAACAATTAAAAGCAGTATCTCAACTTAAGACCCCAATTTAGTAGAAGATTTTAGTAAATCATGCTTTTCTTCAAAAACTTATTGAATCATGCATCATCTCATCAAAACATATTCTCCAACATGTAACTCTTTGTACTTAATAAAATACATATATAATATTAGTTTAAATTACTCTTTTATCAATGCATAGAAAAGTCATCATCTTTACTGGAACATGTAAAACCTTTATTCAAAATACTTGTTTAATGCATGAAATATCATCAATCTCAATATTAAAGAATGTATAGGAAAATCATGATCATCAACTTCCTTATGGTTCATGGGAATGTATCCACAGACAAAAAATTTAACAATATAAGATATATTAATAATTATAATCTCAGTGCATAAATATATATAACTCAATGGAAGAGAAATTAACTCATTTAGAATTCAAGAATTAGGGTTAAACTCTATTTGAACTCAATTATGGAGAATAAACATATGGGGCGTGTGGATGAACTCAGTCCAACGCTATGGATAGCCTTACATACCTGAAAAGTTGATATTACCATCGAAATTTGACGAGTACTAGCTTGCTTGGAGAAAATCCTCGATCTTGGTTGTTCTTTCAAAGTTAAAGAACTTCAAAGGATATTGGTTGAAGGAATTCTATTTGATTCTTGAGTTCTTACTTAGAATCTCTAGAGTTCTTGATGATGAACCCTACATCCTTGAAAAGAAGAACCAAGGAATCCTTTCTTAGGATTTTTGAATTCGTCTTCTTGAAACCCTAGGTTATGATTTAAAATCCTATTAGAGATTCATGAATAAATGAAGAAATTTGGGCTAGTTAGATTAAAATTCATGAAGAATAACTTACTTTGAGGATGAATCTTGAAGGGTAATCCTAACTTGATGACTTTCTTGATGATTCTTGAGTGTTTATGTTTAGGTACGAATGAGAGGGTTTTTAATTATAAAAACTGATGTTTTATGCATGTTAGGACCTTAAATAGACCCCCAAAGGTTTTAGGATAAAAAAACTCTCAAAATAAAAAGAAAAAAATTGTCATATCTTATCCAGTACGGGTCCGCGTCAGGTCCGCCACGCTCTCTTGGCGTGGACCTTCAGACAACTCTACACTTCTTCATTAAAATAGTCATAACTTTCTACTCCAAAATCTGATTAAGGCAAAATTAGATGCGTTGGAAAGCCAATTCAAATATCTTCAATTTAATAAATTATGGGTTACCTAACTTATTATACTTTAGGAGATAAGAGCATTTGAAGTTGACCCTTCTATTAACTCATACGAAAACTTAGTTGTCAGAAATTCTTTGGACTTGGCTTGATGTAAAAGATCTCTTATGACTCTAAATTACATCTAATATACTTTAAATACTTAAGAGTTCATCCTAGCATATATATACAACCTAAATGTCATTGGTCCATCTAATTTTTATAAAATCTTACATTAGAACTCAAACGCTAAGAAATTCTCCAATTCTATTCCCACATTAAGAAATTGACTTTAACACTTATACTCAATTAAGAATCATTAACTAAACTCATATATCATATGAAGGATGACTCAGTCTCAACTTTAAAAAAAATGGGTTGTTACATTATCTCCCCTTTGGGATCATTCATCCTCGAATGATGAGTAAAGGTAGATATCAAGACATGAATAACAATGCGATATCTTCTCAAAACTCATTCACTTTATCAAACTCTTGACTCATCAACCATCACTCCTCTACTATCATCAACACTTCTATTAAGACTAGAAAGCAGGATCACTCAAAGTGATGGGAACAAAAGATCATTAGCACAATTAAATCAAGAAATATTATTTGAGGACATTCACAATGAAGTACAATCTCCCTCGTCTATCAAAACTCACTTTGAGTCCACAGAACTATACGCAGTATAAAACTTAGGTCACATCTCATTCAACATGGGACTAAAACTCTTAGATCCATGAGGTAAGATCACTTCTTATCTTGAAACTCAAAGCTCAATTAAAATTTGGCAAAAGGTTGGCATTTGCTATGATTGTTGCGCCAATCCTTTTAG
>JAOTQR010000097.1:16669646-16738624 GCA_025774065.1 Solanum ossicruentum | reverse complement strand
AGAGAGTTTATAGGTAGAGAAGAGAAAAATAGTGAGGTAAGTAAGTAATATTGTAATTGTATTTTGTATTTATAGAAATGTTCTCTTCTCTTAAGTTTCCCGGTTAATCCTTAGTCTGTTTTTAAGTTCTTAGTGCACTGGTATTGTATTGTATGGTCGGCTCTGTCGCCAGAGTGATATATGGTCGGTTATACCGCCTGAATGATATATGGTCAGCACTGCCGCCTAAGTATTATTGTGAACTAAGGATTTATAAAATCAAAGACCAACCAACATCAAAGAGTTGGTGTAGTGTGTGTAGTACATTCTAGGTCCTCTATAGTGGGTGTGTTGGGCTTGTCGAAGTTTTCAACAGGATCTGACAAAATATGCATGACAAATAGCTGAATAATATTATGAATTACCATAAATATACATTAGATTCATTATGATTATGTTAATTATTGTATCATGTTTTATAGTATCTTAAGAATAATATATGATTCATTCATATGTATAGTAAATCTAACAAAATAATATTATATCATGTGGTATGATACAGTGAAATGTTTTTGATGTGTGGAACTGACAAAATATGTCTTGATTTGACAAAACTTTTTGTAACTGCTATATAAATACAAATAAATTTTCACAAAAATAAATTAATATATATGATAAACATATTTTCACCAAAAAAAGTTGAAACTGATACACTCCATATGTTAATGTGGATAATAAAATAAGTTATTTAGTTGATGTATCAATCAACTTTCATCTATGATGAATTATTGCAACAAAATAATTTAACACATGGCGATTCAATTTATCAAATAACTTCTATAAGTTTGTATAACAATGGATCATATAGTATGATTCATTGCAATAAAATAGTTTAACACATGGTTGATTCACTGCATCAAATATTTATACTTTAACCATGAATCTTTCATGATGATTCATTGCACGAAAATGCTTTAACACATAGCTGATTCAATTATCTAAATAAGTATAAATGATAGATGCATCAGACCCTATGAATCATCAACTTATACCAAACTTTCAACTAAATTTTCAGCTACACATTTTATCAAACACCTTACATGCACAATTTTTCACTCCCCAAAACTCACAAAAAATAAACAATGAAGGATCCATATGTATGAAGCATTTGAAAGTTGAGAAAAAAAGAATTTGCCAATAAATTTCAAGAGAAACCGTATGAAATTGGAATAAGGAAGATAAGTTAACCTATCTTGATTTTGAAATTTGAAATTGATAATAAAGGAAGTTGAAATGGAAAAGACAAGTTCTGATAGAATTCAAAGATAGTAAGGTAATTTATTTGAAAATGAAAGACGTAAAATCAAGGAAGGAAATTTAAGCAAAAAAGAAGGAGAAAAGGATTGAGAAGTGAAGAGTTATGTATCCGTAATTAGGAGAGAGAATAAAAAAATAAGAGATTTTGGAGATTTATTAAAATTGTTGGGACTTTTAAAAATTATTATATAATAATTTGTGTATTTATGTAAAATTTCCTAAAAAATATATAGGAAAAATCTATCGGCGTTTCATAAATCGAGATTAAAAAATAATTGAGAAAACTAAGCTTGTACCCCTTTAAATGAAAATATTTACATTCATATACCCCTATACATTTTGTACCCCAATACTATTAAAATTTTATCCCCCAAATATTAAAATTTGCGTGCTGACATCAGCATGACGTCGGCATATCCTTGTATGATATACTAATAGGGTATACATATATCAAGAGGGTATCACAAATGATTAAGCTCAATACTCTATGATACAAATATGATATATATATGTATATATATACCGACAGAGTGTATAACGAATATATTTTCTATTAATTTAAAGTTTAATAGTTTTTTTATTTGTTTCTTAAAAAAAATCATATATACCTGTTGTGTATCAATATACTGCTAGAGTATCACAAAGGACTGAATTCGTTCTATATGATATTGTTATGGTATACATATATCATCAGAGTATATTTCAGGGTATTTATGCTGACGCCAACATGCGAAATAAAAAGGGGTAAGGGATAGAAAGGTAAATAGTTTAGGTAATGTATTCATTAATGATAAATAGTTTATATTGAGTTTATTAAGGATAAATAATTTTAAATTAAATCTATTTTGCATACTTTTTCTAAAATAATTTATATTGCACGAACCTTTGCCACTAGTATAAAATTAAAAAATTTCAATGCCACGTGAGCATATGAATCCTAATTATGTTGATATAAGAACTTGTAACGCATTACTATGTAACTTTCAACTTTAATAGATGCATCAATAGATGAAAAGTTCATTGCACTACATTTTTAACTTCAAATTAATTAATTGCTGCAAATAGGTTTAAGAAAGGTTTAATTGTGTGATATTTTGTAATTTTTTTCCCCTTTCTAAAAAGAGATCCAAAAAATCTCCAAGTGTTACGTTATGCCTAATTATACGGGAGTATATTTAATAATTTAAATAGATGAGAATTTTATTTTTTTATAAAGTTATATGTTTGACCATTCATAAAAAATAATTACAATTATAATAACAACATATTTTATATAGCGATACATAATAAAATAAAAACATACACACATACATATTCCTCCGTTATATTTTATGTGACACCCTTCTTTTCTGGTTCGTCTTAAAAAATTGTCATCTTACTTTAAGTGAAATTTAAAAATAATTTATCTTTAAAATTTCCTTTTTATCAAATAAAATAATTCTCAACCATAATAATTTTACACCACAAAAATTAAATTTTTTTTAAATATCATACCAAATCAAAGATGACCTATAAAATGGGATGGAGAGAGTTTGCTATGAGGTCTAAGAAAGTAGCCGTTACTGCACATGGACCATGCCGACATTTAATTTTAAATATTTTTCACAGAGAAGGAAAAACGAAAAAGTAACGTCAGAAAAGCCCATAAAGCTAAGAAAATCTCTGTTTTCTATATTAAAAAAATTTGAAAAAATTAATTCCATTCTCCGTTAAAATAGCCCTCTAAACACAGATCAGATTCAGGTAATCTTGCCAACCCAAAATTAGCCATTTTTCAGGTGTTTCATGAATTCCCATTTGTCAATTTCTTCTTCTTTTGTCAATCCTTTTTATATAAATAATAAATACACTGTTATAGAACTGTCCTTTTGAATTCTTGAATTATTGTTTCACACCTCCATTGTCTCTCTTCTCCTGCTCTTCTTGTTGTTATCTCTTCTTTGCCAAGTTAAAGAATTACTTTTTATCAGTCATCGAGTAAGAATTCCAAACACCCTTTTCTTCGTTTTCAGTAATGGTGTCCCCTCCCGAAGACATTTTCATGTGAAAGATTGGAACTTGTTAGTGTTGTTCTAGTGCCAAGATTGCTATTTTCATGTGAATAATTACTGTTCTTTGTAGTTCCAGAATGGGTTGATTTTGTTTTAGTATTTTTATTTGGTATAAATTTTTCAATTTTTCGATACCATCGAGGTAATTAGAATAATATAAAGAGCAAAACAAAATGCTGCAAAGCTGAAAACTTTTTTCAGTCACAGTTGACTGTCAATTGGATTTTGGAAAAATTAATATTTGATTTTCGTAGGGAATCTTAATTGGATGGAAGATTTTGGATTAATTGTCAGTTTAAAGCTACTTTCAATTTTAGGAATTTGGTACATTTTAATTGTATTCTTGTTGGAAATTCACATGATGGTGACTTGGGGAAGAGTGTTCATTCACGACCTCATAGGATGTTTGATCATGACGGCTGGAAGGATAAGGCGAGAAAATTCAGTTACAAGGTTTCAATTTTAATGCCAAGGGAAGTGTATGTGAAGATAACTTGAATTGGATATTCTGGAAGTTTTGAGATTTTTCCAGAATGAAGCTTAACATGTCTAAGAGAGGATATGACATTTGCATTGGTTATCTGTTTCTTTTGGTGCTGAACTGCTTCATCTCACAATTGGAAATTATGTTTAGGCTCTGGTGAATCTTTTTGAAAATTGATGTTCTTCTAAAATGCAAGTTCTACTGCAAGGTCTTGAGAGGCAGCTGATATGTCGATAGGCCCTTATATTCAGGGTGAAAGATGACACTGTCGCAAATCCTAAGCATCTGAGTTGATGCAGTTCTGAATATTTTGTATAGTGGTTAGTCAATGATGGATCCCAGTGATCGGCAGTGGGCTTAACACTAGTTCATTGTTGTAAAGAACTAATACTCCTTTCAGTGAATTGTTTTAGAATAATCCAGGACCAACTATTTTGCAATGTGTGAGAACAGGAAAGTTATTGATGTGAAACTAATTGTCTTTGATAATAATGATTTACTTGGAGGATGATTGATTGACACCCAAATAGGATACCATTCTAGCACACTGAGACAATCTACTCACTCCGTTTAGGTATCATTAGTGATGGTTGAGAAGGAATGCTGTGAAACTATAGATTGCAAAAGGAACTAGTATAGGCATATCCAATTCTATTCTATAAATGCGTGCGATCATAGTGTTTGTTAGCTAGACTGTTATGGTGATGATTTTTAAGGGCAGTGCTTTCTTCATGCGTATGAGTTCCCTGGCTTCCTTTCATGCATTGTCTATGAAATGTCATCTCTTTTTTAGGGATTCCATGGGTTATCTTGATGCATTCATGAGTTTTATGACTTTGGCTTTTTCTTCTTTCCCGTGGTTCCATTGACCTCCATTATTTTTTCTCAGTGTGCTGGTGGCAAAGCATTTTGCGGAGAATCAATTAGACATCTTCATTTAGTTGTTAACATAAAGAGGATAGTTGGTCTCTTTAGAGACAGTATTTTAAATTGAAAATGTGAGTTGATGGACTGCAATTTTAGTCCTGATCAATTCTTTCCTTCACAAGGCATGAAATATAGTCCAGACATGGATGAATTCTCATTTACCATAGTTCAGTCATGCTGAATCTGGTCTTAGGATTGACTTTAAATGAATACAGCGAGCCTGGTATCATTGACTTTATTTAGTTTCTCAGCTTTATCCTTAAGGATATGAATTAACTTCTTTGCTATCTCTCTCTTCGAATTTCATTCATTCTGATAAGTTCACCAGATTAATCCATTGTTGAAACTTTACTCAAATATATGTTATATATTGTTTCTGATTGTATTTCACTTTGACATGTTTAACTCACTAAGAATGCTATATTGCAGACAAGTCTCTGAAGCAGAAACATGGCCACTCTGGCTGATATAGGTGTTGCAGCTGCTATTAACATTCTGAGTGCATGTATTTTTTTAATTGCATTTGCCTTACTTCGAATACAACCTGTCAATGATAGAGTATACTTCCCAAAATGGTACCTAAAGGGTCTAAGAAACAGCCCTTTGCACTCGGGTACAATTGTCAACAAGTTTGTCAACTTGGATTTTCGTGCATACCTGAAGTTTCTGAATTGGATGCCTGCTGCATTGCAAATGCCAGAACCAGAGCTTATTGAACACGCAGGATTGGACTCTGTTGTCTACTTGAGGATCTATTTGATAGGGTATCTTCACTTTCACTTCTTGTTTTCCATTTATCATTAGAAGCTCCGCCAGTACTATCTGTTTGCCCATGTCTATTTCGGAAGTCCATAAATATGTGCTTGAGGTCTTTCATTTGCCTTCCTTCCATTTGTTTGACATTTTTCTTTGGTCAGAGAAAAATCTAGAAGCTAATTTCCTTTTCAAGAAATTGCTCAACTGTTTTAACTCTTTTGTGATGATAATCATCTCGAAAGTAAACCTCGAGCACTTAGAAATTTTAGAAGATGCTTTTGGTGTTTTGAATGAAAATCTTTGGCACACATCAATATCTGCAACTAAAATAGTGTGTGGCTAATCATATCATACCTGGAGGAATGAGTAATGCTGTGATCTAATGCTGATAAATTTACTGCTGATAAATTATTTGAGCAGACAATTAATACTAATTAGTATAAACAGTTTTTTCTTTTTTTTGGCATTGGGAAGTCTTGCCTAGTGATGTGGCTTTTGTTTCAACTTTTTAGGAACTATATCAGAATCATTTGGGAGATAATCATTGGTTTCTGCATCTTATGTCTGTATCTAGCTAACTTAATATTGAAAAACCTGGGCTTCTTAAATCAAAAGCAAGAACGTATTGTTTTTAATAGCTTTATGAGTAGTTGTTCCTTCCCCACTCTGTGTTTAATTTCTGTATTCCTTTTGTTCAATGCAGGCTTAAAATATTTGTGCCAATTGCTTTTATTGCATTCTCAGTCATGGTTCCCGTTAATTGGACCAACCACACATTGGAGCATTCTAATTTGAGTTACAGTGATTTAGACAAGCTTTCAATTTCAAACATTCCTCTGGGATCACAGAGGTAACGAGTATATTTATTTGCTGTATAGATTGCAGTTGTTCTTTCTGTAGTTGCTAAGCTTTAAATTTTTCCATTAGTTTTCTCTGACCAATTTGAAGACATTATTGGTTTCACTTATGTTGATGCTCCTTTTTAATGTACCAATGCCATTAAGTTTCCTTGATATCAGCTAAGTCCCTATAATGAGGAAGTCCTCATTGCTTGGTTCCAGAAATTCCTGGTTTCATGTATGTCTTGTGATCCTCTTTAATGTACCAATATCATTTATTTTCCTTGATATTTGTCGAATTCTTAAAAATAAGGAAGCTCCTCATTGCTTGGTTCCAGCTGCAAAGTACTTAAAGTATCATAATTTTCTAACAAAAGTAATTTGAAGGGAAAATCCAGTTTAGTAATATCAAAAAGTTGAAAATCTATCAAAAATATGACCATACACCCAATCAGCTAAATGAGCCGGGACCTAACTAGTATACCAAAAAGAAATTAAAGATAAAAAAGGCTATTCCTTGGATTTACAAAGTCATTTTTTTATTTCTTCACACTTTCCAACTTCTCTCCTTCCATACAATCCAACACAAGAGTAAAGAACTCATGGGGTTATCCCATGCCTTAGGTCTTCTTTTTCTCCTTCTAAATGACCAGCTATGTAGTAATTTCTAGACGGTCGCTTGCATCACCAGCCACACTCCAAACCAATTCAAAACCACTGATAACACAGCAGTGTTGCTACCTGACAGTGCAGCAGTAGAATGATCTACATCTTCACCACATAAAGCACCACCTCAAGTAAATGTCTCTGGTTTTAACAGTTAATATCACACCCTTAGCTGCCAACTATGCAAAGATTGAAGAAGCACACCTTTTTTGGCACCTGGGTGTCCAAATTGCTTGGTATAGGAATAGCAATTCCCATCTCCCTAGCAATTTGTAGTAGTTAGATTTGTCTGTGAACAGGCCATCTCTTCTTCCCTATCTCCACGGATCCAGTGTATAGATAAGTGTAATGTGCTTATAAAGTAGCTCCAGCGAGTTCTGCAAAACTAACTCGATGAACCTCCCCTTTATGTATCCTGCGATTCTGTTTGTACAGTCATCTGTTTTTGACACGACGCAGTGAATATTCTAGGGAAAGCAATATCAAAGTGCTGAAAACCACTTGATGTCTCGAAGAATAAAACAGAAAATGTAGCACATAAAAATTTAGGCATATTTAACATATTATATTCGGAGAAAGTAGAATTTCTCATCTATTTATTCACAAAAAGAGATATCAAAGTGCCTTAGCAAAACAAGATTCCTTTTGTGTGCATCAGAATCTATTTACGACATCTCACTACATGTGGCCCAAAAAACATTATTGCGGGCAGTCTAATAAGTCAACATTATGTTTTACTATTGATTTTATCTTACGTTCTAACTATAAACTATAGTAAAACATATCATCTTGTAGAAGTTTTTGAGTGTATATAGAGACAAGGTACCATATCCTTATCAGACGTAAGCCTTGGAAATCGTCCAATGTTGAGTTTCTAATTATGGATGCATGAAGAAAGCAGGTCTTAAGTTTAAACTGGAAAATATGGGAAAGAAAGCAAGTTTTAAGTCCCACTTAAGCATTAAATGTAGGGTCAAAAGTTACAAGTTGACAGTTCGGGGTTTTGCTTTTAACAGCTTAACTGCCCATTGTCAAAGGCTCTGTCAGGTTTCACGTGCTGGGATCAAACTAGAGGAGCTTTAAGTTTCACCAACAATAAAGTACAGTGATGACAAGTTGATTATTTTCAAATGTTAGGTACACGGCTGAATATTGGACCTCTAAGCATATTTATGGGGAAGTAGATTGGTGGTTTCATTGTGTCTTCTTGCTGTTATCCTGCTTAAGTGAATAATTTTCTAGTCCCTGAGTCTTGAACTAATGCTCACAGATTCTGGACCCATTTGGTTATGGCTTACATCTTTACTTTCTGGACTTGCTACGTGCTGAAAAGGGAGTATGAGATAATTGCATCAATGAGGTTGCATTTCCTTGCATCTGAACGTCGACGACCCGATCAATTTACAGTAAGAACCATAAGCCTTGTTGATCTATTACCTTGGCAATCTTAATCGGACTGTAGATTTTTGTGGTAAGCGAAGCCTCAGGCAAAGGTTGGCTGTAAATTTATCTTATAGCAAGTGAAATTTTTGAAATTCAACTTTGTCTAGATAATTTTATCTTGTTAGTAAGAACATAATATTGATCTTGGGGCTTGGATAACTTGGGAAAAGACTTATTAAGATGCAAAAGGTAAGTTCAGCATATCCTATCTTAGAATTTCAACTTGCTGTGTTCAGCTTACTACAATAACAATATATCCAGTGTAATCCCGCAAAGGTTGAGTCTGGGGAGGGTAAAATGTATGTAGACCTCACCCCTACCTCATGGAGTAGAGAGTTTGTTCCGAAAGACCCTCAGCTCAACGGATGCCAAAGCAGTTTTAAACGGTAAAATATATAAATAATGCAGACATGACAACTTACAGAAATTCAGTACATAGCATACACAAAAGTGGAATAGTAACAACAAACAGAATAATGCAAGTAAGCAAAGCTTGAAGCTGTAAATTAATATTTTTTCTTCTCTGGGTAAAGAAATGGAGTTACGCTACTCAGCCAGGGTAGATGAAGATGATATTTGGTGTTATATTGTCTTCAAGGCCATCTCTCTTGCTAGATCAATAATAACCATCTTATTAGAGAGGCATTTGATTAATGTAGTGGGTGTTTGGATTGGTTTATTTTAAGTGGCTTTTGGCTTTGCTTGAGTTATTTTTCAGTTTTGGAAGTGTTTGGGAACAGAGTTGGCATTTGACATTTAGCTTATAAGTCACTTTTAAAAAAGCCAACCCAAGCACCCCCTTAATTTGTTTTCTTACCTTTTCTTTTTCTTGGTTTAAAACTCCCCCTTCCAACTAACCAAGCCTTCAACTTCTTATCATTCTTTATCTCTTCTCAATAACATATGCTATACAACAATTAACTAACTGCTGTAAATTGATGCCTAGTATGACTGATGCATGTTTTCTAACAAATACTATGCCCTGCCCAGGTACTTGTCAGAAATGTGCCACCAGATCCTGATGAGTCCGTGAGGGAGCTGGTAGAGCACTTCTTCATGGTCAACCATCAAGATCATTATTTAACTCATCAGGTTGCAATTCATATGCCTTATCTTCTCATTTAAGGGATTTTCTCGCTGACAAACTAGAATTTTTCGAAGTAGTACATCTGTTTTGCTTTTGTACTGACCTCTAAAGGACTTCCATACTCTTAGCTCTTAACATTTTGATATATTCTCAAATCATTTGTCAGTATCAATGAAGAACAAGGTGTTATTGAGAGTTCAACGTAGATGGGGTATAAAATATAGAGTTTACCATATGTAGTTGCTCATACCTATTAGCATCTGATACTTTGTGAAAACACGTTTGTCTCTTATTTTCAAAAATTTTGTGTGCATTTTTGGAGAAATTTTGTGTGCATTTTTGGAGTGAACTTAACTTAGTCAACTGGTGCGAAATTGTTTAAAAACAATCAGATTTTGAACATGATAGAAGTATATATTTTTGTTCTAATTTGCCTAGATCCTCTCAGAGATCAGATCAAATGATTTAGTTACATTTCTGTACTAGTTATCTTATTTACTAGATTTGAAGGTTTTAACACCAATAGGGAAGGAGGATTCAGTCTATGAACAAACACTTACTTTATGTTCTGTCTATGATGAACAAACACTTCTTTTATTTTCTCCTTAATAAATGTGTAGGTTGTATACAATGCCAACAAGTTGACTGCGCTAGTCAACGAAAAGAAGAAAAAGCAGAATTGGCTGGACTATTATCAACTTAAGTATGCTAGAAATCAGTCCAAAAGACCAACAACAAAGGTATTATTAATAGTTTCTTTTTTCTCTAGTACTAGCTAGTACTGATTGCGAGGGGAAATGCCATTTCTCACATCTCAATACTAAAAATCTAATGATGAATATTATTTCTGTTAAGCAGACTGGTTTTCTTGGCTTATGCGGCAAGACTGTGGATGCAATTGATTTCAATAGTTCTGAAATTGAAAGGCTCTCAAAAGAAGTAAGTACACCAACAATATGTTTTTTACATGGTTGAGTTTTTTGTGTACTGTGACTGCATAATTTATTTTATTTTTTAGGAGGGACTGTCCTTTCTTGCATTCTTATGCTTCTGCCATTCGTATTTTTTATGTATGTATGAAGTGGGAATTCAAAACCATAAAAATTATTTTATCAGATATTTGTGACCAAGTCAGATTGTCTCTAAAAATATGAGGTAAATCAGTTTAGTTGGTTGAACATCAACTTTCAGGGAGAGTCCTTTGTCGTCTCAAAATGATTTAGTGAATAGTTCCACTGAAGCAACATAGTGACAGCTACATTTTCAGGTGTCAGCATATGATGTTTAATTTTTAAAATTCCTTATATTTGGATTGTGCTTATGTCAGATATCTGATGAGAGAATGAATATCATTGGGAGCACCAAGTACATTATGCCAGCAGCATTTGTTTCCTTCAGAACAAGATGTGCAGCTGCTGTTTGTGCGCAAACACAACAAGCCAGAAATCCAACATTGTGGTTAACTGAGTGGGCTCCGGAGCCCTGTGATGTCTATTGGGATAATTTGGCAATTCCCTATGTTTCATTGTCAATCAGGAGGCTTATTGTTGCTGTGGCATTCTTTTTCCTTACCTTCTTTTTCATGATTCCAATTGCATTTGTACAGTCCCTTGCTAATATAGAGGGAATAGAGAAAGCGTTACCTTTCTTGAAATCCTTAATTGAAATGTGAGTTTCTTCTTCTTCATACTGTTTTCTCTCCAGTTCATTTGAGACAACTTGACCTATATAATTTTTGAATACCAGCTTTGGCAAAATGAGAAAGTATGCAATGACAAAGCAATATTGCTAGAGTATTTATACTAAATGATGCTTTTCCATGCAGTAAAGCTGTAAAATCCTTCATCCAAGGGTTCCTCCCTGGAATTGCATTGAAGATTTTCCTTATCTTCCTACCTTCAATATTGATGCAAATGTCAAAATTTGAAGGATTTGGCTCCATATCAGCTCTTGAAAGGAGATCGGCAACAAGATATTATATTTTTCAATTTGTTAATGTATTTCTTGGAAGCATCATTACTGGGACTGCATTTCAGCAGCTAAATAATTTCTTGCATCAGTCAGCAAATGAGTATGTCCTCTATAATTTCATCTAATTCTCCAATGCAAAATGCTTCCTTTGATGAACAATATTCTGCAAAGTTCTTTCAAATTGATTGAAGAATTTTCTTGTTTTCATTTATGTTGTTTGTCTTCAGCTTTATCTATCACCAACGGACTCTTGTTCTGCCAGTGAGTGGAACCGAGAATTTTGTCCTCCTTATTTATGCAGTTCATGTCCCTTTCTCTTGTTGTGAGGTGTGACAGAAATTCAGTAAATATTCTAGTTGTCCCACTAATCTTGTTTCATGCATAAAATGCGGCTGAACGAAATGATCTTGACAAATGTCATGTATATATGTAACTTCTTAAAGTGATATCTAGATAGAGCTGCTACTTCATTTGCCAATCCCATGCCTCTATTTCTTCTACTCTTTGATCTCAACTTTCATAAAGAACAGCAAGAAAATTTCCACTCTGGTTTGCTTGTGCCGATTATGAAATATCAGACAGTTAAAAGGTTGCCTGGTTTCTGACGCAGAATACCAAAGACAATCGGTGTATCCATTCCAATGAAGGCAACCTTCTTCATAACTTACATAATGGTGGATGGGTGGGCAGGAGTTGCTGGAGAGATACTTAGGTTGAAGCCGTTAATATTCTTTCACTTGAAAAACTTCTTCCTGGTGAAGACCGAGAAGGACAGAGAAGAGGCCATGGATCCAGGAAGTCTGGGGTTCAACACTGGCGAACCTCAGATACAGCTTTATTTCTTACTAGGCCTTGTTTATGCTGTTGTGTCACCGATCCTACTTCCTTTCATCATAGTATTTTTTGGCCTGGCATATGTTGTATATCGACATCAGGTAAACTTAATAATACTTTGAAATGACTTTTTTTATAGTTACCTTTTTCTAAAGTATTTCTTCCAGTGAAAAAGCGACCCATTCAAAAAGTTAATAAATTGCTGGTTTTTGTATTTTTGTTCTAGTCACATGGTATTTCTAGGTGTACATTATTCATGATTTTATGTGTATCTTAATGCTGGTTGTTCTTTTGATTGAAGATGATCATTTTGAAGTACATTTTTCCCGGCTTGAGACTAATTGGACTATTATTTACTATGTGATCATCTCCTTAGTTTTTATTATTCATTTCATTTTTGTTTCTTGGTTTATATAGTATGTCAACCGTCTGTATAATTTTATGTTTGCTTCTCCTTATGCATGTGCACAGTCGAAACAATTTTACATTTCTATGTGTACTTACGAAAACCTGATTTGTGATGTTTCTGTTTGCCTGTAGATTATAAACGTGTACAATCAGGAGTATGAAAGTGCAGCAGCTTTCTGGCCTGATGTGCATGGGCGCATCATAACTGCACTCATAGTCTCTCAATTGCTTCTAATGGGATTGCTAAGTACAAAGGGAGCTTCTAATTCAACTCCATTGCTGATTACACTTCCTATACTAACCATATGGTTCCGTTTTTTCTGCAAAGGTCGTTATGAGCCAGCTTTTGTTAGATATCCGTTGCAGGTATTGCAGCTCTCTCTATTGCTTGCTTTTTTTCCCTGTATGATATATGATAGCCAACTGAGGCAGTTTGATTGATCAAATATTAGGAAGCAGTGAGAAAAGATACGCTAGAACGTACAAAGGAGCCAAACTTCAACTTGAAAGAGTTCCTTCAGATCGCTTATATCCACCCTGTTCTCAAAGGTGAAGAAGAAAGTGAAACTGATGCAGCCAGTGAAGATGGGGATCTGGAACCTTCGCTTGTCCAAACAAAACGCCAATCGCGTTTCAACACTCCATTGCCAAGCAAAACGAGTGGTTCATCTCCTCCTTTGTTATCTGATTTTGATGCAAATACGCGAGTATAGTTAGTTGTCTCTCATCTATAAGCATAAAGTTAGCATCTCACCGACAAAACTAGCCAACTTGACAAAAGCAGCTTGACGGGATTATGCTTTGTTGAAACATGCAAGTTTTTGTGAGCTGGCAGAAACCTGTTTGGTATTGCATGTTTTTTCAGGGTTATAGAGTTTAGTTTTGTACATAACCTTCTTGATTATTTGTTTCTTTATTGTGATTCCTGTCCCTACAATCAGCTGTTAAAAAGAGGTGGCAAAGGACGGAAATGATTGTTCCTTCTTTAGTTTTGAATTTCTTTCGTTGGCATTTTGCACTTTCTCTTCTGTCTTCAGTTCCTTTTCCTTTGCTGTTGCTGTCATTGAAAAGTTCTTTTGTCCCAGAAAAGAAAACATGACACCCCTAGTGGAAATATTCAATCAGTAAATTGAGGAATAAGGTTTGTATACTAAAGGATAGTGAAAACTTGAGCACCTCGAACTCTGATTGATCAAAAAGAGCAAGACACACTTGTATGCTAAAGCTCCCGCTGTGCGTAAAGTTTAGTAGAGGGCTCGACCACAAGAATATATTGATCAAGCCTTATCTTACATTTCTATCAGGGTCTAATTGGTCAAGTATTTTGAAAAGTGTTTTTTTTTTGTCAAATTCCAAAAAAGAAGTTCAAAAGAATAGTAAATGTGTTGGGCTAATCAATTTAAAAAACATTTTTGCCAATATTTCTCCAAAAATGCTTTAGCTTATGAAAAACTTCTGCTATTACTCTGTAACGTTTATTTAATTTCAAAAGCTTTATCAAACACTTAACTTTCCAAAATAAGTATTTTTGAATCCTAGAAGCTTGATCAAACATGATAACTCATGCTTTCTCCGTGCATTTGTACTAGTTTTACTATATTAAAACTTTTAACTTTTCACTTTTGACATATCATGAGAAAAATATTTTTTTTTCTTTTTTACCTTTAACATTAACTACTCGTTTCTCATATGATTTTCAAATCTACTAGAGTACATACCAATTAAATGAGCACTTTTTTTTGGTAAGAAAAGATTTTTCATTTACCAAAAGTAATACATTATGAGAGTAGCAGGTATGGACAATTAAGCTCCATCCTTGCACTTGCCTACTAATCTATCGAAGCTACAGCCTACAAAACCGAAACCATATTTAAACTATTAATCTTGTTAGCAATTCCACTATGTCTAATTCCTCTCCCATATATCTCCTGAATGATGTTAATGAGCATTTCCGTTGTTTATAAATTGCCTTTGTTGAAAGACTCTTCTATTCCGTTCAAACCAAATATTATAAATTGTGCTTGCCAGGGCCATCTTATATATATGTGTCGTTCATGTGTTGGATTGCCCACTGTACCTCTTCATTCCAGCTCCTTGAGGGATCTACTAATTACTTGCCATGTTAATATGCTATTCCATATCTCTGCTGCAAAAGGACATTGGGAAAATGTGTGTCTACATCTTCATCTTCAGCTTCACATAGTGGGCATGTGAGTGATTGTATCATTCCCCATTTAGCTAGTTTGTCTTTAGGTGCAAGCGCCTGTTCATTGCCAAGTATAGAATGAAGATCTACTCAGGAGGCCCATAGTTTTTCCATACTAAAGAACTCCAATCTACCTTCTCCACTGTACTCTTTAGTTGCTTATACATTCCGCCTATAGAGTATCTTTCAATGCCTCTTACAATGTCTTCAGTGTACCCAAGTTCTTGGAGATATGTTGCAGCTTTGAGAATTTTCTGTACTACCCAGGAAGCTTGTTTTGCTTGGATGTTCCATATACCCTACTGCCCATAGTAGCTGCGAATCCATACTACCCAGAGTTTTTCCTTGTTTTAACAAACATCCCATATTAGCTTTCCTATAGCAACCTTGTTCCACATTGTTATGTTAGGAAAATCTAGTTCACCACTTTCTTTGGAACAACACAACCTGTCCCATGCAATCAATGCTTTCCTTGAGATGTTTGTATGTCCTGTCCGCAAGAATCTTCTACAAATATTCTCCATAGTCTGTATAATCTTCTTTGGCAATACGCAAATCTGGTTTGGCAGCTTTCTATGGGTGTTAGTACACGAAATCTGGCGCTGCCAGAGGCTTCGACGCAACTTTCCCGAAAAATCATACGAGTGGGTCTGCAATGAGTTCGGCAAGAGCTCGAGGTGGCCCGGCCGCATGGGAGGACGCCTGATAGGATTTTATGGGCCAAGGAACAGGAAACATGCAATTTCAATAGTTTTCGGTGGGTGTTAGCCAAAGGATCTGGCGCTGCCGGGGGCTCCGGCGCAACTTTCCTAAAAAATCATACGAGTGGGTCCACAATGAGCTCGGCAATAGCCACAAGAGGCTAGACAGTGCTGGAGGACGCCTGGTAAGATTTTATGGGTCAAAGAACAGGAAACATGTGATTCTGACAGTTTTCTATGGGTGTTAGCCACAAAATCTAGCACTATCGGGGGGCTCCAGTGTAGCTTTCTCAAAAAATCATACGAGTAGATCTGCAACGAGCCTAAAAAGAGCCCCAGGTGAGTCGGCGGTGCCCAGATGCCTAGTAGGATTTTATGGCCCAAGGAACAGGAAACAAACGATTTCGACAGTTTTCTGTGGGTGTTAGCCCATGAAATCTGGCGCTGCCTGGGGCTTCGACACAACTTTCCTAAATTATCATACGGGTAGATCCACAATGAGCCCGAAAAGAGCCCCAGGTGGCCCGATAGCACTAGAGGACGCCTGGTAGGATTTTATGGGCCAAGGAATAGGAAACAGGCGATTTTGGCAGTTTTCTGTGGATATTAGCCTATAGAATCTGGCGCTACCGGGGGTTTCGGCACAACTTTCCCAAAAATCATACGAATGGGTTCGCAACAAACCCGAAAAGATCCCCAGGTGGCCCGACAGCGCCGAAGGACGTTTGGTAGGATTTCAATAGTTCTTTGTGGGTGTTAGCCATCCATAATGAGCCTGACAAGAGTATTATTAGGCCCGACGGCACCAGACGATGCTTGATAGCATTTTATGGGCGAAGGAACGGGAAACAAACAATTTTAACAGTTTTTCGTGGGTGTCAAGCCATGGATTCTGGGTAGCCGAGGGCTTTGGCCCAATCTTCTGAAAAATTATATCAACCCGTCTGTAACGAGCCTGCAAAGAGCCCCATTAGGCCCGTCGGAGCTGGATTACGCCTGGTAGCATTTTATGGGTCAAGGAACAATAAAAGACAATTTCATTAGTCTTTTGTGGGTGTTAGCCCACAAAATTTGGGGCTGCTGGGGGCTTGTGCCCAATTCTCCCAAAATATTACACCAACCCATCCATAAAGAGCCCTCTAAGAGTCCAGTAGGCTCCGCGGCGCCGAACAACGCCTGGTTGTATTTTATGGGTAGATTTAGAAATAGGCGATTTTGATAGTTCTTCATAGGCTAACACCTATGAAATCTGGGGCTGCCAAGGGCTGGGGCCCAATTTTCCCAAAATATTACACTAACCCATCCGTAATGAGCCCTCCAAGAGTCCAGTAGACCCGTCGGCACCAGACAACGTGTGGCATTTCATGGGCTAAGGAACAAGAAACATACAATTTTGGTAGTTTTTCGTGGATGTTAACCCATGAATTCTGGGGCAGCCGGTGACGAGCCCAATTTTCTCTAAAAGTTACACCAATCCATTCGTAATGATCCCGTGAAGAGTCCCTTTAGGCCCAACAGTGCCAGAAAATGCTCGATAGCATTTTATGTGCCAAGGAATAGGAAACCGACAATAACGAAAGTTTTTTGTGGATATTAGTTTATGGGTTGTGGGTCTGTCGGGGGCTCGGGCCCAAAATTTCCAAAAAATTACACAAACCCACTCGTAATGAGCTCGCCAAGAGTCCTAGTAGGCCCCACAACACTAGACAACGCCTGATAGCATTTTATGGGCAAAGAATAGAAAATAATCAATTTTGGCAGTTTTCATGGGTGTTAGCTCACAAATTCTGGGGTTGTCGGGAGCTCGGACCCAGTTTCCTGAAAAATCACACCTATCCATTCGAAGCGAGCCTAACAAGATTCCTAGTAGTCCTGGCAGCGTCGAACGGTCAAGAAATAGGAAATAGGCGATTTCGACAGTTTTTCGTAGGTGTTAGCCCATGGATTTTCGGGTTATTGGGGGCTCACCCAAAAAATTATACCTATACATCTGTAATAAGTTTTCCACGAGTCCCCGCAGTCTCCGCAGTGCTGGACAACATCTGGTAGAATTTTATTGGCCAACAAACAGAGAACAAGTGACTTCAACAGTTTTTCATGAATATTATAACCCACATAATCTGGTGCTGCTAGGGGATCGGGACCAATTTCCCAAAAAATTATGCCAACTGTCCATAAGGAGTCCCCTTAGAGTCCTAGTACGACCGACGATGTCGGACAAAGCTTGGTAGCATTTTGTGGGTCAAGAAATAAAAAACAGGCAATTTCAACAATTTTTCGTAGGTGGTAGCCCACGGATTTTGGGATTTCCAGGGGTTTGGGCTCAATTTTCCCTAGAAACTATACCAACCCTCCATAATGGGCCCGTAAAGAGTCTTAGTAGGCCCCGTAGCGCCAGACGACGCCTGGTAGCATTTTACTGGCTAAGGAATAAGAAACAAGCAATTTTGGTAGTTTTTTATGAGTGTTAGTCCACAGATTCTTGGACTTTAAGGGGCCCAATTTTCTTGAAATATTATACCAACCATCCTTAATTAGCATGGTAAGAGTGCCATTAGGCCCGACGATGCGAAATGATGCCCGATAACATTTTATGGGCCAAGGAAAAGGTAACAAGCGATTTCAACAGTTTTTCATGGGTGCTGGCCCACAGAATTGAGGGCTGTCGAAGGCTTGGGCCCAATTTTCACAAAAAAATACACTAATTCGTCTGTGACGAGCATGGTAAGAGTCCCAATAGGACCAATAGTGCCGAACGATGATCGGTAATATTTTAAGGGCAAATGAACTAGAAACAAGCGATTTCATCAGTATTTTGTGGTTATTAGCCCATGGATTCTGGGGAAGCTGGGGACCCGAGCCTAATTTTTCCCAAAAATTACACTAACTTGTATGAAACGAGCCCACAAAGAGTCCCATTAGGATCGACGGAGCTGGACTGCACCTGATACCATTTTATGGGCTAAGGAATAGGAAACAGAAAATTTCAGCAGTTTTTTGTGGGTGTTAGCCTAGGAAATCTGGGACTGTCGGAGGCTTGGGCTCAATTTTCCCGAAACATTATACCAACCCATCCTTAAAGAGCCCCTCCAAGAGTCTAAGCAGGCTCTGCGGTGCCGGACAATGCCCGGTAGCATTTTATAGTCCAAGGAACAGGAAATAGGTGATGTCGATAATTTTTCATGGGTGTTAGCCTACGAAATCTGGGGGTGTCTGGTGCTTGGTCACAATTTTCTCAAAATATTACACCAATCCAATTTGTAACTTGTCCGCCAAGAGTCCAGTAGGACTAACGGTGCCACACGATGCCTAGTAGCATTTCATGGGCTAAGGAACAGGGAATAGACAGTTTCGATAATTTTCCATAGGTGTTAGCCACTGATTCTAGGGCTGCTAGCTCGGACCCAATTTTCTCAAAAAATTAGACCAACCCATCCATAACGATCCCACCAAGAGTCCTTGTAGGCCCAGAGGTGTCGGACGGTATTTGATAGCATTTTATGGGTCAAGGAATAGAAAACATGTGATTGCGACAGTTTTTCGTGTGTATTAATCCACGAATTGTTGGGATGCCGAGGACTTGGGCTTAATTTTCCAAAAGATTACACCACACCATCCATAATGAGCTCTCCAAGAGTCCAGTAGTCCCCTCGGTGCCAGACAACGCCTGGTAGCATATTATGGGCCAAAGAACAAAAAATAGGCAGTTTCGATAGTTTTTCATAGGTGTTGGCCCACAGATGTTGGGGCTGCCAGGGGCTCGAGCCTAATTTTCCAAAAAATTACACCAACCCATCCGTAGCGAGCCCTTCAAGAGTCCTAGTTGGCCCGACGACATTGGATGGTGTCTGATATCATTTTATGAGCCAAAGAATAGGAAATAGGAAATTTCGATAATTTTTTTGGGATGTTAGCCCAAGAAATCTGGGCTGTCAAGGACTCGGGCCCAATTTTCTTGAAATATTACACTAACCATCTGTAACGAGCTAGCCAAGATTCTTAATAGGCCCAATAGCACTGGATGATGCCTGGTAGCATTTTATGGCTAAGGAACCGAAACATGCGATTTTGGTAGTTTTTCATGAGTGTTAGCCCATGGATTCTGGGTAGCCAGGGCTCAGGCCCAATCTTCCTAAAAACTTACACGAACCCATTCGTAATGAGCCCTCCAAGAGTCCCCATAGGCCCGGCAGCACCGAACAACACCTAATAGCATTTTATGGGTCAAGGAACAAGAAATAAGTGATTTCGATAGTTTTTTTGGGTGTCAGCGCATGAAATCTTGTACTATCGAGGGAACAAGCCTAGTTTTCCTGAAATATTATGCAAATTCATTCGTAATGATCCCTCTAAGAGTCCCAGTAGGCTCGGCGGTGCCGAACGACGATTGGTAGCATTGTATTGGCCAAGGAATATAAAATAAGCTATTTTAATAGTTTTTTATAGGTGTTAACCCACATATTCTAGGGCTGTCGTGGGATCGGGCCCAATTTTCTCAAAAAATTACCATGCGTAATAAGCCCTCCAGAAGTTCTAATAGGTTTGGCGATGCCACACGACACTTGATAGCATTTTAATATTTAAGGAACAAGAAACAAACAATTTCGGCAATTTTTCGTGGATTTTAGCCCACAAAATTTGAGGTTGCTAGGGGCTCGAGCGCAATTTTTTGAAAAATTACACCAACTCATCCATAACGAGCCTGACAAGAATCTCAATAGGCCCGACAGCACCGGAAGATAATTGGTAGAATTTTATGGACCAAGGAATAGGAAATAAGCGATTTCGATATTTTTTTGTGGGTATAGCCCACGAAATTTGGGGATGCCGTGGGCTCAGCCTAATTTTCCTGAAAACTTACACCAACCCATCCATAATGATCCCTCCAAGTGTCCCAATAGGACCGATAGTGTCGGACGATACCTACTAGCATTTTGCGGGCTAAGGAATAGGAAACAAATAATTTTGATAGTTTTTCATGGGTGTTATCCCACAGATTCTGGGACTACTGGGCTTGAGCCCAATTAACCAAAACAATTTTACCAATCCATCCTTAATGAGCCTTTATAAGAGTTGCAGTAAGCCCGGCGGCACCAGACGACACCTGGTAGCATTTTATGGGCTTAGGAACAGAAAATAAGCAATTTCAGTAGTTCTTTTTGTGTGTTAGCCCATGGATTTTGGGACTGTCGAGGGATCGAGCCCAATGTTTTTGAAAAATTACACCAACTAATCCATAACAAGCCCACAAAGAGTCCTAGTAGATCCGGTGGCACCAGACAATGCCATGTAGCATTTTATGGGACGAGAAACAGGAAACAGACAATTTCGATAGTTTTTTATTAGTGTTAGCCCATGAATTCAAGGGCTTTCGGGGTCGAGGCCGACAATAGTTCCAGTGGGATCGACGGCCCCAGACAACTCCTGTAGCATTTTTATGCCCTACGAAACAAAAAACAGGCGATTTCAATAGTTTTTCGCAGGTGTTAGCCCACAGATTCTTGGGATACCGAGGGCTTGGGCCCAATTTTCCCAAAAAATTACAACAATCCATTTCTAACGATCCTACCAAGAGTCACAGTAGGCTCGTCTGGATGATGCTTGGTAGCATTTTATGACCCAAGGAACAAGAAAGAGTTCGGGCGCAACTTTCCCAAAACATTACACCAAACCATTCGTAACGAGCCTACCAAGAATCCTAATAGGCCCAACGGTGCCAAATAACCCCCGGTAGTATTTTATGGTCCAAGGAACAAGAAACAAACGATTTTGACAGTTTTAGTGGGTGTTATTCTATGGATTCTGGGGCTGTCGGGGGCTCGGGCATAATTTTTTCAAAAAAATTACGTCAGCCTGTCCGTAGCAAGCCGACCAACAGTCCTAGTTTGGCCCGGCGGCACCAGATGATGCATGATAGCATTTTTTGGATCAAAGAACAGAAAATAGACGATTTAGATAAATTTTCATGGGTGTTAGCCCACAGAATTTGAAGCCGTCAGGAAGTCGGGGCCAACTTTCCCGAAAAATTATACCAATCCTTTCGTAACGAGCCCACCAAGAGTCTCATTAGGCCCAATAGCGCCGGAATCTTCATTCTCAGTAACCACTCTATTTTTACAGCATTTTCACAAAGAATCATCATGTCCAATAAGATACCTTTAGAACACAATCAAGAATTTGAAACCGAAGCTGTTTTATCACTATCTCCTCTTCTCCACATGATCAATTCAACAATGATCTACAAAATGAAGAATCGCTCATCATAGGTCCAAAAAATTGAGGGAAAAGGAAAGCATTTCATTCCTGAATCCTATGAAATGAAGCCTATCAATGAGCCTCCATTTTACAATCTTGAAGAAGGAGGAACATCCAAAAATAAGTTGAAAAAACAAGATGACCATGATTATAATCTGGATTTAGCCATCTTGAATGCTATATATCATTACTATTTCAACCATGGGGTAATTCCATATCCTTATTCAAACTATTTTATCAAATATATCAAGAATTTAATTCCCAACACAAAATTTCGTGGCAAGGAATTAGAGTTTAAGATCCTTATGTTAAGGAAATATTTCTTAACAGTTTTTTCAAAATGGCTGGAAGATATAATCCTAATATAATTCATTCTCTTTATCGTGAAGCTTTCATCTGTTCTTTTTGTTTATGGGTTAATTATAGAGACTATTTTCAAGTTGACAAAGAGATAGACAAAGCTGATGACAATTTGAGAAACCGGAGTTGTTGATCTGTTCTTAATTTTTAAGGTCTAAGTCTTCATAGCAACATTTTGAACTGTTATGCTTTTGCATGTAGTTTTCGTTCAGATTAAAATTTATTGTGGAATTAGAGATTGTTATTTTGATTTTGATATGAAAATATTTCCTTTTTCGAAGTTTGATATCTTGTCTCAACTTATGGAATCAGATATGTTAATGAATCTGATCTTCTTTCAAGAAAAAAAAAACCCAGGTCAGGAGATTAATAATTCCACTTTCCCCTTGAAGTTATTGACTATTGAAAATTTAAACAGAGCCTACATTTAAAACTTATCGGTGTATATAGAAACAAACCCTATGCTTGAGCAGTTGGAACAAGCTCTCTAACATTGACATTCTTGAGCGAGTGCCTCCTCTTTTGATTTACATCATCACTGGCTTCATTGTCTCCTTAGAGGATTTTCATACAAATTATGTTATTTAGTAATCGGAGTATAATCTCACGCATAACTAAAATCTTAGGTAAGATTTGTTAATTAATCCTCTATTTTAAGGAAGGAGAAAATAATTATCAAAGAAGTGAAAACAAATCAGAATAAAATGAAAACAAAAATTGCTAACTATGATTTTATGGCGTCCTTGGTAATGAATCTAATGTTTCATATCTCATGACGTCTATAAAGTTTTGTTAGCATTATACTCGATTTGCAACTTTTCATATATGTTTTTAATAATGTTGGCTGCAAGATAGTTTTGCACACCTCAACCAATTCACCTATATTTGATACCCCCACTTATACATGTATCCAATAAGTCTATATATCCACCAATGCTCGCTAGTGAAAAAATAATTCTTAGCATTTTTGGCCTCTTTGAATATTTGGTCTCACTGTGACTTAGTCCAACTTCACTGGCCACTAAATTACATCTTCACTTCACCATAATCCCATCATATATTGATATATAATAAAGATCTAGTAGCATTAAAAGATTCCACATTTTAGTACATAAAAATTGGTCACCCATTTTGGAAAAGATAATTACATATAATTTTTTTTCCAAATGTGAATTATTATTATTTTTTGATAATATAGTTGATTTCTTTCTTTATCAGCTCTTACAATTTTTTTAAACGTTTGGCTTCTTTCTTTATAAGCTTCAACATTTTTATGAAGAAACATCATATCCAAAAAAACTTGATTCGCTTTGATCTCATTATTGAATCCTCTCAAGACTTCCAGTGAAATCTCTCTTGCGGTTAAAGTCTACTTCAAAAACTTTGCTTTCTTTGATCTGTAGCCCTATGTTTGTTAAATTACATATGAGTTTGTCAACTAATAAAGAAGACTACATCAATAATAGACTTATGTTGAGGACCGATCATCCTAAAAATAATCTTAAGGATTGTTCTCTTAAGTCTTCACTTTTTGAGTCTGTTATTAAGGAATCGGATAGGGATTATCCCATGAAAAACTCCAATAGATATTCTTTGCCTAGGCATTTTGTAGAAAGTCTTTACTCACTTCTTATGAGTCTGTTAATATGTATAATCTAAAGAATGATTCTTGGCAAAGAATTGACTATCATCAGAACAGGATGCGATAAGTTGGTTCGGGTAAGTTTGTTAATGGGAAACTTCATTGGGCTTCTACAGCTGGTCTTGGTTATGATAGGGGCTGGAGAATAACCTCTTTTGGTTTGGCTGATGAGAAATGGAGAAAGATGGAATGACCTTGCTATGGAGAAATGGATGGTATTCTTATGCTGGGATGGGAAGTAATCTTTCTATGCTTTGTAAGAATCTGACTACTCAAGTAGATGTGTGGGCTATGAAGGAGTATGGAAATAAAGAATATTGGATAAAAATATTTACCATCAATTATACTCTAGATCCTAAGGATTATTTCTTTCTCAATCCTTTTGTTTATCAAAAGGTGGTGAATTTTGGTTATGTTTGAATCAACTTTTATGATATACAATCCAGAGGATAACTCGATCAGAATTCTCAAGTCTCCTAAGTTTGGTAAAGGTCTTATCGAGGAATCTACATTGAAAGTCTAGTTTGTCCGCTTTCACAACAATAATGAAGGCAGCAAAAAATTTGATAATTTTGACTGCGTAAGTAGTAATTTGAAAGAGTTCCACCTTATGCATTTTGCAAAGGAATGTTATATTTGAAAAAGTGTTGTTATGTTGTATGTTGTGTTTTTGAACATTTTTTGAAATTTTATGTTATGATCACACATTGTTTAAACTTTTTTATGTGTGTGTGATTTTAAAAAGTTTGAACAAATTAATATGGGATACATGTGCGACGCACATGTTTGACAATTGGTAATCTAATAGTGTAAAAAACTCATTTTATAAATGAGTTTAAAAAATTTTAGCTCAGCCCTGCTAAATCACAATTAGGCCAGATCAGTCCAATGGACTTAGCTCATTTGACTATTTTAATATAAGTAAATTTTTATTAGTTTTAGATCATGAAAAAGTTAGTAAATATCTTATCTCAAAGGATCACTTAATGTCTAACCAAAGAGATAATCTTGAGATTCAATATAATTAATGTTTTAGTCAAGTGAAGAAGCTATTAATCTAGCAAGAGAAAGAATATCTCCTAATTCTTAGTAAAAATTCTTCTTTCTTTTTCTTTATAAGCTCCAACATTTTCATAAAGAATCATCATGTCCAAAATGCTATCTTCAGAATAAAATCAAAAATCAGAGATTGAACCAATTTCATCTCCTATCTTCAAGAGTGATAACTGAAAGAATAAGATTACTCCATTGTTGACCATTTCTTCTAACAAGACTAATTTTTTAATGTATTTATCACTCTTATCAATGAAAAAAGAGTCACTTAACATTTATAACTTTTTTTAAGAGTTGAACGTTTGTTCATATAATGGCTCATTCAACTCATTGATTAAATCTTTAATTACTTCACCATGATCCAATCATAAATTGATATTATGAGAGATAATCTAAAATAATATTTGATACAAATTTTAGTGATATGAATTAGCTATAAGTTTAACAAGATAGAGAACTATCTCTTCATTCACAGATCATTTCAAAAACAAGTAAAAATTCTTCTTGCTTTTTTTTTTTCTTTCAAAAGCATTAATAAAAATTCAGAATGATATTTGGAGAAAAAATTGAAAGGAGAGAATAATGAAGTAGACTAAGAAAATTCATAATTTGATGAACAAGATAATGAATTAGTTAATTAAGAAGACAAGAGAAAACTAGAATTAGAGGAAAATTAAGTTGTGAAATTGAAGTTTTAAACTCATCTGATGAATCCGCCCATGAACATCTAAATGAGAGCAACCCCACAAACCCTTTTGATTTGCCAGAGGAAATTGTTATACATATTTTCTTAAAGCTTCTAGTGAACTATCTCATGCAATTAAAGCCTGTTTCGAAATCTCGGAATGTTTTGATTTACCATAGATTTCTCAAGTATAACTTGAGTTTATCAGCTAATAATAATAAATACTTCACCAAACATAAGGTTATGTTGAGGATAACCCAATCAGAATCCAATCTTAATAATTGTTCTATTATAGAGGAATCTAACTTGGATTGACACATGGAAAACTCTGGTATATATATCTTTTAGGATTGTGGGTTTTATCAACGGATTAATTTATCTTTTAAATAAGGCAAACAACTTATTTTTATGGAATTCAACAAGAAGGAAGTATAAGAAATTCCCTAACTTAAGAACTCAATTGAAGAATGATAGTTATTGCATACATGGCTTTGTTATGACAAGATCCCTGATGATTTCAAGGTAATATGTATTTTTTCTACTGTTAGATGTCTACCTAATTTTTAAGAGGTCAAGATATATAGTCTAAATAAGGATTCTTGGTGAATAATACATTGTTCAAGAGAGGTTATGTGATTAATTAGCTCGGGTAAATTTATGAATGGAAGATTTTATTCAACTAGTAGTGTTGATATCGAAAGCGCTTGGAGCATAAGCTGTTTTGATTTGTCTAATGAGGAATGGAGAATGATGGAGCGACCTTACAATGGGAGAAGAGGATGGATATTTCTTGTTGAGAATGTTGGAAAATAATCTTTGTGCTATTTGAAATAATTGGACTATTCACGTAGATGTGTGGGCTATGAAGGAGTACCAGAATGAAGAATCTTTGATAATGATATTTACCATCAATGATTATGCTTTACATCTCGAGGATTATTTATTTTATCACTCTTTTTATTTTTCAAAAAGAGGTAAATTTTTGCTTCTGACTAATAGTATTTTTATGATATACGATCCAAAGGATGCACAATCAGATATTTATGGACTAGTGAATTTGATTATGATCTTGTGGCGAAATTCTTTCAAAGCCTAGAGTAACACCTCATAAAATTACCAAAACGCCCCTTAAATGTAATCGTGCGCACAATGCGTCTTCCAAAGCTCTGATAGAAAATCCGAGATCGAATTTACAATCAATGTGAAAAATCGAGTGGGGAAATGGTCTCGATCCAATTTAAGAGCAATCGGTGCAAAAAATAATTTTTGTTAATTAATGTCTGGAAAGTGTCTGTCTGTGCCCTTGGCGCTACGTGGAGGGGGACGTAGAGACACTCTTAAACTTTTTTTAAAAAATTTTAAATCGGAATTGATTTTTTTGGAAATTCGCAAAAGTACATAGCCCGCACTCGTGTCACGTACCAGTGTACCATTTTAAAACTTTTTTTCTTTTAATTCGAGCAGGACCTTTTGATCATTCCCCACCCTATCTTAAATCCTAAAATGTGCTAAGGTTGTATATTGTTGATTAATGGTTTCCAAATCCAATTTTCTTAAGTTCCTACGCAAGAAAACCTTGAGAGGAGAGACAGGAAAGCTCAGAGGGCTGATGTTTGAGTACAAGTTCTTGAAGTAGAGTTGGTACTTCGTCATCCCAGGTATGTAAAGGCTACCCAAAACATGTAATTATTCTTCCATGTGTCCTAATGCATGTAGTAGGTTGATAGTTGATAGTTGATAGGTCTTAAACTATAATTCTTGAAGATTTTCTTAAAGTTTATCTTGAATATCTATACAATATCTTAAATTAATGGTCATCATATTTTGAATTGATTATTTCCATGTATTATTATATGATTATGTATTTTTCCTACATGAATTCTCTGTAAAAGACTTCAAGAATGAACTTAGGAGTAACGCCTAGAGCCTTGACTGCCTGACTGTATTGATTGTTATGGTCTGAGTCTTGAGATAAGTATGTTGATGGCTGAAGTTGATGGAATTATTTTTCTTGGAGTCTAAAAGAGGTTGAACTTTGAGAGGAAGAACCCATTCCTTGAGTTAATAGATTGTAAGATGAGATGAGGTCCCTACCTGAGGGGGGTTAGTTGCATAACCAACCTGATGATGATATACTTATGAGCATATCGAGTCCTGGGAGGAGTATTAGCATCGAAATGGGTAAGAGTGAGTCTCACTTGTACTCATTAACTACGTGGCCAACGTAGGAAAGGATTGGACCGTGAAAGTGGATGTTTCCTTTATCTAGCAGAGGACTTGACAGACTTCATTGGGATCTCCAACAAACTTGTCCTTTACCCAAGAAAGGTACTAGGCAGACATGGCAACAACATCTTTTCGTTGTATCATCACTCGCTCATAGGTGGTGATTGTCGATTATAGAAATTTCCATATAGGTTTCGTGCTAATAGTACTCTGAGATTGATTGATAGTTCGATGTTGTGATGGATAGTGATGTGACAGAGTCATATTCCTTACTCTGAGTGAGGTTGAGTGATTGATGAGTTGATGTCATTGTTTATTGATAACCTTACTGTTTACTTTAACCCATTTTTACATACAACACATTCCATTTACTAACGCCCTTTGGCTTCTACATTGTTTTATGATGCAGATTCTGTAGACAGAAGACATTAGAAGGTGAACTGTGGAGGTTTAGAGCTCTATGATCCAGACGTGGTGAGTCCTCCCTTTCTTTCGGGGGAGGGGGGGGACATATTTATCTTTCATTTATTTTGAGTTATTTCATTGGACTGGGGTAGCTATGGCTTGTCATGGTACCTTCTTAGAGGTTAGCTATAGAAGCTGTATAGATGCGGATAACTGATAGTGATGTTGGGGATTGTTTTTTTTGCTTCCCTATTATTATTGGGTTGCTCTTTTCTTCGTACTCCATATGATAGTGATTGTGATAGTTTCTTAGCTCATTGATAGTTGTTTTGAATACTTAACATCTTTCGAGATATGAATTGAATGAACGAATACAATGAGAATAGGTGGTTCGACTGGGGGCTAGTAATAGTCTCGGAGTGCCAGTTACGCCTAGGGTACCCTCCGAGGCATGGCAAACTTGGTATCAGAGCCTAGAGTTTATGTGTCCGAGAGAGTCTATTAAGTCGTATCAATTAAAGTCTTGTTTATGGGTGTGTTGTGCACTACACTTCATAAGCAAAAGGTTATACGATATTAGGAAGTGTTACCCTTCTTCTATGATTTGGATTTGTGCAATAGAGTTTAACTTTATGGAAATCGCATTTTAACTCGTGCATTGTACGTTTACAAAATGCCGCTAAAGAGGATAGCTGCTCAGAGAGATGCCACAGCCCAAGCTGCTGAGAACATCCAACCTGAGGCCCCGGTCTAGACAGAGGCTAGGAGATGGGGACAACCTCCTAGGACTACTGAGGTCCTACAGGCACCCCTACTCAACGCCAGCCAGCTCCCAGCACAAAGGTGGAGTTTCAGAGAGCCATCACCATGCTGACTTAGTTGGTGTCCTCCCAGGGTAACAACCGAGGTTCTCAAGCTCTGAGCTCTAGCTCACAGGAGCCCTCACCTGCCACCAGAGTTAGAGACTTATTGAGGATGAACCCACCACTGTATACAGGGTCTAAGGTTGAAGAGGACCCACAGAATTTCATTGATGAAATGTACAAGGTCCTAAAAGTGATGTTGCTGATAAGATTGAGGGAGTGGAGCTTGCTTCTTACCAATTGAAGGACCTTGCTAACATTTGGTACAACCAGTGCGAGGAGAGTAGGGGTGAGAATGTGGAGCCTGCAGCATGGGAGGAGTTTGAGACTGCCTTCCTTGACCACTTCTTTTCTCAAGAGTTGAGAGAGGTGAAGGTGGATTAGTTCGTAAACCTGAAGCAAAAAGGAATAATAGTGAAAGAATACAGTCTCAAGTTTATTAAGCTTTCCAGGTATGCTCCGGAAATGGTGCAAGATATGAGGGCAAGGATGCGAAAGTTTGTGTCTGGTTTGGGAGACATGTGCAGAAAAGTGTAAGGTGGCTTTGTTGATCCCTGGAATAGACTTCTCCAGAATCATGGTGTATGCCTAGCAGGCGAAGGAGGACAAGAAAAGAGATAGAGAGGAGTAGATAAACAGAAATGCAAAGTCAAAAGGACATGAGCCTAGCTAGCAAAGATAGAATAAGGGCAATAAGTCCTACTTTTAGAAGAAATCATCACATCATGCACCTTTTGTAGCGAGTGTACCCGTTCAGTCAAATAGGTATGATCAGAAACCTCACGGTTACCAGAACTATAGGGCTCAGGGTGCCCAATCTCACACTAGTATGACCCAAGGTGCAATGGGAAGGCCACCTTATAATAAATGTGGTAATCTTCATCTGGGTGAGTGTCGTGTGGGAAGAGAAGTTTGCTATTCATGTAGACAGACTGGTCACTTCAGTTATGAGTTTCCCAAGAGGAGGCGATGTGAATAGGGCAGCAGACCACAATCCTCCACAGCATGCCCAACTGGCAATCAATAGAGGGGTACTACTATAGGTACAGGAGGTGGGACGAACCACCTTTATGCAATGGGTAATTAACCAGATCAGGAGGTTGCACCAGATGTTGTTACGGGTATGCTTCGAGTCTTTACATTTGATTGTTATGCATTGCTTGATTCGGGTTCCACTTTATTTTTTGTCACCCCTTATGTGACTAGTAAGTTTGGGATCCATCTAGAGTGTTTTCTTTGAACATTTTTCTATTTTCACTCCTACTAGCGAGTCTATATTAGCTAGAGGGTTTACAGAGATTGTGTAGTATCCATTTATCATAGAGACACCCTAGCTAACTTGGTAGAATTTGAGATGGTTGATTTTGACGTGATATTTGGCATGGATTGGCTTCATGCCTGTTATGCTTTTGTTGACTATAGAACCCGAATTGTTAAGTTTCAATTTCCTAAGGAGCCTGTTCTAGAGTGGAGAGGGGGTTCGGTTGCACTTAAGGGCAAGTTTATCTCCTATCTTAGAGCCAGAAAATTGATCTCCAAAGGTTGTATTTACCACCTCGTGCGAGTTTAAGTCTAATGAAGTTGAATCTGCTACTCTTGAATCAGTCCCAAATATGAATGAGTTTCCTAAGGTGTTTCCTGCTGATCTACCTGGAGTCCCTCCTGATAGGGAGATCAACTTTGGGATTGATGTTCTTCCCGAGACCAAACCCATTTCAATTCCACCTTATAGGATGGCCCCCACAAAGTTGAAAGAATTTAAAGAACAATTGAAAGACTTATTAGAGAAAGGTTTGATAAGGCCTAGCGTCTCACCTTGGGGTGCCCCTGTCCAATTCATTTGTAATAAAGATGGGTCTCTCAGAATGTGTATAGACTACCGGCAACTGAACAAGGTCACCATAAAAAATAAGTATCCTCTCCCTAGGATAGATGATCTCTTTAAACAACTTCAGGGTGCTACTTGTTTCTCAAAGATAGACCTCAGATCGGGTTACCATCAGTTGAGGTGAGGGAAAGTGACATTTCTAAGATAGCCTTTAGGACACGGTATGGCTACTTTGAGTTCTTGGTCATGTCCTTCGGGTTGACGAATGCACTGGTAGCTTTCATGGATTTGATAAATAGGGTACTCAGACCGTACCTTAATATGTTCGTGATTATGTTTATTGATGATATTCTGGTGTACTCAAAGGATGAAAGGGAGTATGTTAATCACCTTAGAGTCATTTTGCAAATGCTCAAAGATCATGAGTTGTATGCAAAATTCTCAAAGTGTGAGTTTTGGCTCAAGTCTGTGGCCGTCCTGGGCCATGTTGTTTCCGGAGATGGTATTCAGGTGGATACTCAGAAGATTGAGGCAGTTAATAACTGACCTAAACCAACTTCTCTGATGGAAATAAGAAGCTTTTTGGGTTTAACAGGGTACTACCACAAATTTGTTGAGGGCTTCTTTTCTTTGTCAGCACCATTGACTAAGCTAACTCAGAAGAAAGCCAAATTTCAGTGGTACGACGAATGTGAGAAGAGTTTCCAAGAGTTGAAGACTAGATTGACTACAACCCCAGTTCTGACCTTGCCTGATGGGATGGGAGATTTCATGATATACTGTGATGCCTCAAGCATTGGACTGGGTTGTGTGTTGATGCAGAGAGGGAAGGTGATTACTCATGCTTCCAGATAACTCAAGATCCATGAGAAGAACTATCCGACTCATGATCTCAAGTTGGCTGCAGTGGTTTTCACACTTACGATTTGGCACCACTATTTGTATGGAGTGCATATGGACGTGTTCACTGACCACAAGAGCTTGCAGTACGTGTTCAACCAGAAGGAACTCAACCTACGACAGAGGAGGTGGTTGGAGTTGCTTATGGATTATGGCATGAGCATTCTCTACCACCTAGCTAAGGCTAACATTGTCAATGATGCTCTTAGCAGGATTTCTATGGGTAGCACTGCCCATGTGGAAGAAGAGAAAAGAGAGCTAGCTAAGGAATTGCATAGACTGGCTCAACTGAGAGTGCAACTTGAGGAGAACAACAAAGGCGGGATCAATGTTCATACTGGTTCTGCTTTATCCTTAGTTTCAGAAGTGAAAGAAAAGTAAGACCAAGACCCTGTCTTATTCCAATTGAAAGAGGCGATTCATAAGTAGAAGGTGATCGTTTTCTCCAAAGGGAGAGATGGGGTGTTGAGTTACCAAGGTATACTATGTGCACCCAATGTTGATGGTGTTCGAGAGAGGATCATCGCCGAAGCTCATAGATCCAAATATTCCATCCATCCTAGTTCTCCCAAGATGTACCACGACTTGAGAGAAGTCTATTGGTGGAATGCATGAAGAAAGGCATTGCTAAAATGGTCTCTAAGTGCCCCAATTGTCAGCAGGTTAAGGTTAAACATCAAAGACCGTGTGGATTAGCTCAGAACTTTGAAATTCCTAAGTGGAAGTAAGAGATGATCAACATGGATACCATTACCGGCTTACCAAGATCCAAAAAAAACATGACTCGATATGGGTAATCGTGGATAGGATGACTAATCAGATATCTTCTTGGCAGTTAAGACAACTAATATGACTGAGGAGTATGCCCGACTGTACATTCATGAGATTGTGAGGTTACATGGAGTTCCCTTGTCTCATCTCGGATAAAGGAGCCTAATTCACCTCTCAATTTTGGAGATCTTTCCAAAAGGGATTGGGTACGAAAGTACATTTGAGCAGAACTTTTCACCCCCAAATAGATGGACAAGCAGGGCGCACCATTCAAACCTTGGAGGATATGTTGAGAGCTCGTGTCATTGATTTCAAGGGTAGTTGGGATGACCACCTACCATTGATAGAGTTTGCGTACAACAATAGCTACCATACCAGCATTCAGATGGCCCTTTATAAGGCGTTATACGGGAGGATATGTAGATCACCAGTTGGCTGGTTCGAGGTTGGTGAAGCTGAATTGATCGGACCTGATTTTGTTCACCAGTCCATGAAGAAGGTAAAGGTTATCAAAGAAAGCTTGAAGACAGCTCAGAGTCGTCAAAAGTCCTACACGGATGTGAGGAGAAGAGAGTTGGAGTTTAAGGTAGATGATAAGGTATATTTGAAGGTGTCACTCATGAAGGGTGTCATGAGGTTTGGTAAAAAAAAAAAGAAGTTGAGTCCACGTTATATCGGTCCATATAAAATTGTGAGGAGGATTGGGAAGGTCACTTATTAGTTGGACTTGCCTTCCGAGTTAGATGGATTTCACCAGGTGTTTCATGTGTCAATGCTAAAGAAGTTTTTGGGAGATCCTGCTTCAGCAATCCCTATTGAGAATGCAGGAGTGAAGGATAGCCTATCTTACGAAGAAATTCTAGTACAAATCCTTGATCAGCCAGTTTGTAAGCTGAGTTACAAAGAAATAGTCTCCGTCAAAGTTCTATGGAGGAATCAATTTGTTGAAGAAGCTACCTGGGAAGCTGAGGAAGCGATGGAACTTAAATACCCACACCTATTCATGCCAAATGACGATGATATTGAAGGTAATATCCCTACCATTGACGCTACTGAAATTTCCTTCTTGATTTGATGCATTGATTCTAATTCCTGAGTCTAAGACAGAGATAGATAAGTGATGGATAATCAAGAGTTTGAGAGTTCCTGAGTGAAGATTGAGATGAGTCTTGAGGTTACTCGTGCTTTTGTCCTACCTTTGCTCTACATTTGAGGATGAATGATCCCAAGGGGGAGATGATGTAATACTCCATAAAATTACTGAAACACCCCTAAAATGTAATCATACGCACAATGAGTCTCTCAAAGCTCCGATGGAAAATTCAAGATCGGATTTGCGATCAACACAAAAATCGAGTGAAAAAATGGTCTAGACCCGATTTAAGAGCAACCAGAGTGAAAAATAATTTTCGCGAATTAGTACCCAGATAGTGTTTGTTTGTGCCCTTGGCGCGACGCGGAGGGGGTGCGGAGACACACTTAATCTTTTTATTTTAATTTTCGATGGGAATTGAATTTTTAGAAAATTCACAAAAATACACTAGTTCGCGCCCCTAGTGCGCCGCAGACTAGTGTACCATTTTAAAACTTTTTTTCTTTTAATTCGAGAGGGACCTTTTAGTCATTCTCCACCCTATCCTAAGTCCTAAAACATGCTATTAAGGTCATATATTGTCAATTGAGGGTTTCTAAACCCAATTTTCTTAAGTTTCTACTCAAGAAAACCTTGAGAGAAGAGACAGGAAAGCTCAGAGGGCTGAGTCCAAGTTCTTGAAGTAGAGTTGGTACTTCGTCATTCCAGATATGTAAAGGCTACCCTGAACATGGAATAGTTCTTCCATGTGTCCCAATGCATGTAGTAGGTTGATAGTTGATAGTTGATAGGTCTTGAATTGTAATTCTTGAAGATTTTCTTGAAATTTATCTTGAATATTTATACTATATCTTAAATAGATGGTCATCATACTTTGAATTGGCTGTTTGCATGTATTATTATATAATTATGGATTTACCCTACATGAATTTTCTGTAAAAGACTTCAAAAATAAATTTAGGGGTAATGCCTAGAGCCTTGACTATTTGACTGTATTGATTGTTGTGAGTATGTTGATGGATAAAGTTGATGGAATTAGTATTCTTGGAGTCTAAAAGAGGTGGAACCTTAGCTTTGAGAGAAAGATCCCATACCTTGAGTTGATACATTGTCTGATGAGACGAGATCCCTATCGGAAAGGGGGGGGATTGGTTGCATAATCAGCCTAATGATGAGACTTATGAGCATATCGGGTCTTGGGAGAAGTATTAGCACCGAAATGAATAAGAGTGAGTCCCAATTGCACTCATTAACTATGTGGCCAGCGTAGGGGAGAATTGGACCGTGAAAGCGGATGTTTCCTTTGTCCCGTAAAGGACTTGACAGATTTCTTTGGGATCCCCAACAGACTCATCCTTTACCCTAGCAAGATACTGAGCGGATGTGGCAATGATATCTTTTCATTGTATCATCAATGGCTCATAGGTGGTGTTTTTCAGTTATAGAAACTCCCAAAATAGGTTTTATGCTGATAGTACTCCGAGATAGATTGATAGTTCGATGTCGTTATAGATAGTGATGTGATAGAGTCATATTCCTTACTCTGAGTGAGGTTGAATGACTGATGAGTTGATGTCATTATTTCTTGTATAACCTTACTATTTACTTTAGCCCATTTTACATACAGTACATTCCACGTACTAACGCCTTTTGGGCGCTGCATTATTTTATGATGTAGAGTTTGTAGACATAGGACTTCAGCAGGCAAACCATTGAGGCCTAGAGCTCCGTGATCCAGACGTGGTGAGTCCTTCCTTGCTTTTGGGGGGGGGACATACTTATCTTTCATTTACTTTGAGTTATTTCATTAGACTGGGGTAGTCATGGCTTGTCATGGTACCTTCTTAGAGGTTAGCTATAGAGGTTTCATAGACGTGGATAGCTGATAGTGATGTTGGGGATTGTTTTTTTTGCTTCCATATTATTATTGGGTTGCTCTTTTCTTCGTACTCCATATGACAATGATTGTGATAGTTTCTTAGCCCACTGATAGCCCTTTTAAATACTTAATATCTTCCGAAATATGAATTGATTGAACGAATGCAATGAGACTAGGTGGTTCGCTTGGGGGCTAGAAATAGTCTCTGAGTGCCAGTTACGCCTAGGATACCCTCCCGGGGTGTGGCACCTAGTATGTCTGTTTTCACAATTCAATCAAGGACACTACAAGAATGAAGACATTAGAGGTTGTGATGATTACAACTATATAAATGTTGATTTATAAGAGTTTTATTTTATGCATTTTATAGAGGGCATGTTTTAGGGAGAATATCAACCATATCTTCATGGAGATCTAATTTGACTTATTTCCTTTTACTATTTTCATGAAATAATATTTTTCTTAACTCTCAACATCACTTGTTTCAATAAAAAATGAAACATTTGGCTAAATAAAAACAAGAGTAGCAAAATCAGTAATAATCAAAGTTTTCTTTATATAAAGAATAGTTCTATTGGCTACATTTTTCATTCGTAAAGATTTCTATCCATACAAGGACATATAGCCTGATGCTACCAATGGAATCATTATTATTCTAATTCTCCTTCTTCTCCTACTCCTTAGCATCAACGTCCGCCTTTTTCCTAGGCAGCAAAACATTGTAAATGTGTTCCCTAACACCGCCATATGCAATCGTCACATCTCTAAACAAATTATTTAATTCATCATCATCCCGAATAACCAATTGAATGTGCCTCGGAGTGATCCTAGCCTTCTTGTTATCTCGTGCAATTTCCCCGGCCAATTCAAGTACCTGCAGATAATCACAGATATGTAAAATTCAAATACCATAAACCCTAGATACTTGACATATCAAATATCAGCTACAACGTACTCAAGAGCAGCTGCAAAAACTACCAAAGCTCCAACACTAACACGCTTGGCATACCTCCCTGCTTTCAGGTACCTGGCTATACGACCAAGTGGAAATTGGAGACCTACTTTGCTGCTGCAGGAACGAGACCTTTTTTCCAGCTATATTTTATTTTCACTTCTTAAAAGAGGCAAGTTTTTTATGTGTGTATATGAATCCCTAAAGAAGTCCTATTTTTAGGCCATGAGGATTATAACACAACTAATGAGAAGAGATCATGAGGATTGACCATGTACACCATTGGATGAAAGAGAAAATCAATGGTCGATATTTTTTGTTGTCAAAAAAGAAAAATGTTATGGTAAGTTTAGTTTATTAGCAAAAAAGAAAAAAGGATTCTGATCAATTTTGAATTTGATAAAAGACTTTTCGCGGGCAATTTTATCTCTGATATTTGTCTTAATAGCCCTTTACATTTGTGGAAAAATTTTGTTTACACACTTCTAAAATTTATTTGTTTCAATTGAATACTTAAACATACAATAAAATGTATATTTTGAACTTGTAGTTTAAATTTAGAAAATTATTTTTGTGCATTATTTCAAATACTTGTTACTTAGACAAGTTAATCAGTTTAGAACCTGTTTGGATTAACTTATTTTAAGTGATTTTATATAAAAATAGCTTTTAGGCATTTTTTGAGTGTTTGAGTAAATTAAAAAAATGCTTATAAGATACTTATTTTTAAAGTCAAAATGACCAAAATAAGTCAAAAGCTATAAATTAGGATTCCTAATTTATGACTTTTGGCTTATAAGTTAAAAACAGTAAACTCATCCAAACAGAATCTTAAACATATCATTTACTTTAATTATACACATCATTCTCAATTTGAATAAATCTAAAGTTTGGCACACTAAGACTAATTTGCATTACGTAAGTAAGTTAATCATTTAAAATATATCATTTACTATAGTTATACGTATCATTCTCAATTTGAACATATCTAAAGTTTTATGACATATTAAGACTAATTTGTATGACGTATAATTAAAGGGAGTGACATATTTTAAGTGGATAACGTATCTACATCACGAGTAATTGAGAAAAACACACAAAAATATACATATATATTGAAGGTATTTAATCACCTTATCATATGTTCAAGTGTTTAATTGAAACAAACAATAGTTCAAGTGTCTAAATGAAATTTAGAGACAAATTTGATGATAGTCTATACATTAAGCTTTGATTTTTCCCCCTCTACCATTATGTTATTTCCTATTAAGAAAAGAGAGGATGAAAAAGTAAAAAAATTATGTGCGCATTGGACCACATTTTCACAATTTTCACTCCAATTTATTTTGAAAACTTTAAAAGTAATTTTTGGTTTCTGATTATGTCCAAACACAACTTTAATCTTCAAGGAAATCTGAAGTAAGATTCAATACAGTTAATATTTTATTGATTTTAGTCAAATGAAGAATAGAGTTAATATTTTACTGATTTTATGTCACAATGCAAAATCCGAGTGTGAGAGCACTCACCTGACCCACCAAGGTGGGTTAGCCCAAAATCCGAACAACTTATAATAGAAATTAAAAGTGTAAGATAATTAACAATATAAATATATAGATAAGCGGAAAAAATAAACTATAACTATCCCAAGGACTGGTGTCACATATACAAGGCTCTAAGTACAGATTACTCATACAAGTCATAATGTCTAGTCATCAAATAGAACAAAACATAAAATGAAATCCTTAAGTCTGGTGAAGACATACGCAGCTACCTTGCAAGAAATTCAAAAGCTCGATCCAACAAGAAAGAAGTCTAACAGGATGGACCGAGCTCACAACCTACAAAATATAGCAAGGGGTGAGCACCAAACAACAGGGTACTTTGCAAATGGAACTAACCTAAGTTAAAACAATGAATAACACAAGTAACTCCTTAAATCCCAATCACAATCCGCCGAACTACAACCCTGCACTCAAAAAAGTCTCAACCCAATATAATATACAGATCACAGTAATATAGTTATATTATCTTCTAGCACAGTATCTCAACACACTAGTATATAGATAGATCCAACACTCACAACAAGATAAGGGATCCAATAAGTACACAAATCTCATAAACAATATAAAACTATATTAATCAGATAAGATATCAGATAAAGTGGATGCCATGATATGTATAGAATGTAATGCAATGTCAAATAATCATAATGCATGTCTGTCCTATGATACACATTCGCTGGCCATATATATGTGTCAGTCAGAATCCATAGGGTCACACATGGATCATGTATCCACCAGAACTATTTCCCTTCGGCAATAACTTTCATATCTAGCTGGAACTATTTCCCTTTGGCTTTATATTTCTTTTCTTTTTCACTAGATGGGACCATTTTCCTTTGGCTTTTTCTTATAGGTGGATCATCAAGCAAGCATATAATAATGACACACTAATCAGGTTCAAGCAAATAGAGTATGCAAGATGTCCATATGCATCATGTATGTCAACAATAGAAATCGAATAATTTTCAAGTTTCTCAATATCACCATTGTATCAATATACCAATCATACCTTAATATAAGCACCATCTCACTATCAATATCAAACGATTCACAAGATCATATAGGGTACAAATCCGTAATTAATTTATAATTTTATATATTACCATAAGAACAATCATTCACTATGAAATATTATGATCAAGCCTACGACGAAACAATTTTACCCCCAAAGTACTCAAATCCATGCACATAGGAGCATACAAGGTTCATACGTACTTAATAAAAGATTAGAAGTCTACTTGCCTCAAATAAAGTCTCGAAATCAAGAAGGGATCGCCGCCTTCCCCTCCTATTGTGCTCAAAAATCACAATCTCTTGAACTATTGCATCACAATCACATAACGAAACTAAAAACTGAATTAATTCAGAGGAAAAGGGTAAAAATTATCAAAAATCTCATGCCAGGAAACATAGTCAGAAACTGGAAATAATTGGATGAGAACATTCCCCACATAATAAGGAGTTCAACGGTGAAGACGGTTCTGAAAATGGAGATGAGATGACGGAGAAATCAATGATGAAATATTAAAAATCGATATCCAAAATATCCCCAAATGTCATCATCAAAACCCAAAATTAAAAGTTAAAACACCAATTAATCAATGGAAATATAATTGAAATAAGTTAGAAATTAGTTACCCGATCACTTCGCCTTGAAAACCCACCAAATCTCCCTTGAAAATGAAGCTTGAAGAGTTAAAAATGGTGAAAAGGGTTTAAATAACGTTTTTTAAAATGAGACATTGTTTAAGCACTAAATACATTCCGCGAACGCAGGTGAGGCCCCACGAACACGGAGGAGAGCCAGATTCACCACCATGAATGCGGGGGCCTGGAATGTGAACGTGGAGAAGGACCAGGTACACATCCACAAACGCGGACCCCAGGGCACAAATGCAGACAGTAAGCGGGGGCAGCCCCAGAAGCCTTGCACCAACAATGCACAACTACAACCAAAATTCAGAATGGGCACTCAAAACTCATTCGAAATCAAATTTCACAAACCAAATATGTAATCCATACTAGAAATGACAATCCAGGCTCAACAAAAACATCAAAATTTGATTTTGGGACCTCTATGATACAGTTACCAATGCAACTTGAATAAATTAGTTTGAAATTTGAAATACCAAAACTACCCTCGTAAACTCCAAAAATAAATAAGAGACCATTTCTAGTGTTAGTTAGACCATCTGGAACTACTAGAATTAACGGAATTTTGATATGAGCTCACGAACCCCGAATGTTGACCAAAGTCAAACCAATGATCCAAAATGAACTAAAAATATAACTTTGGGCCTAAAATCTCCATTTTAACTCTAACTTTAGTTCTGCAAGTTCTCGTAGACTAGATTCGGTATTTCAGAACTATGGAATTGACGGAATCAAATTCTGATAATCGAAACTCAAAATGACCACAAAACTTGAAATTTCCAATTTTAAGCCTTATAAAACTCTTTCTTTTGAAAAACTTCAACTTTTTATGATATTTTCAAAACCGACTTCTGGATTTATCCAAAAATGACCCAAGGCAACTTTTGAAAGGGGCAAAATGGAAATTTGGTCAAAATGGAAATTTGGTCAAAATGTAAAAAATGACCTTTGAAGTCATTAATTCGTCCACTATTAAAAACAATATTCATCCTCAAACATGAGATAAGGGACATAACTGAAGGCGCAAACAACTGCGGATATCTGGCACACATATTTGACTCTATCTCCCATGTAGCCTCATTTTCGGGCCTATAGCTCCACTGGCTTTACTGAAGCGATCTCCTTAGTCCTCAACTTTCTCACCTGTTTGTCCAAAACGACTGTTGGTTGCTCCTCATAAGTCAAATCAGGGCTCAACCCAACTGAACCCATATAAATCACATAAGACTCATCTGGAATATAACACTGCAATATTGAAACATGGAATACAAGTTAGACTGAAGTTAGGTTGGGTGGCAAAGCAAGTCTATAAGCCACCTCTCCTACTCTATCAAGGATCTCAAAGGGGCCAATGAATCTCAGATGGAGCTTGCGTTTCTTTTCGAATCTCATGACATCCTTTAAAGGTGAGACTTTCAACCAAACCATGTCACCAACCGCGAACTCCAAGGTCGAACCTGACTATCAACATAGCACTTTTTGCGACTCTGGGCCATTACCAATCTACTCTCAATCAATTGTACTCTCTCAAGATCATCTCTCAACATATCAACACCCATACTTACCATCGCTACTGAGTTAAACCAACCTATGGGTTATCTGCATCTTCGGCCTCAAAAAGAGCTATGTGAATATTGGAACAATAGTTGTTGTATGCAAACTCTATTAAGGCCAACTGCTAGTCCCATTTAGCTCCAAAATCAATAACATAGGCTCGGAGCATATCCTCTAATACTTGAATTGTCCTCTCGGACTGGCCATCAGTCTGGGGGTGAAAAGTTGTACTCAAATCTAAACAAGTACCCACACCATGATGTAAAGCCCTCCAACAGTGTGAAGTAAACAATGAGCCTCAATTTGATATAATAGACACCGGGACCCAGTGAAGTCTCACAATCTGACTGATATAAAGCTGGGCGAGTCTGTCATTTGTATATTTCACTTTGCCCAGAATGAATTGGGCGAACTTGGTCAGACAATCCACCACTACCCAAATAGAGTCAAAACCCCTAACAGTAGGAATAAGCTAACCATAAAGTCCATGGCAATACGCTGCCATTTCCACTTGGGAATGGGCATCCGCTGAAGTTCTCCACTTGGCCTCAAGTGCTCACTTGACCTACTAAAATGTTAAGCACCTGGATGTGAACTCTAAAATATCTCTCTTCATACCAAGCCACCAATAATGCTAACTCAAATTATGGTACATCTTTGTTGTCCTGGATTAATGGAATATCTAGCACAATGGGTCTCCTTAAGTATCAATCTGATAAATCACCTACTTTAGGAACACAAATACGAATCCCAATCCTCAAACACCAACAAAATCAAGCGCTTCCTCTTTAGCTTCACCTCTAATCACCTTATCCCGAATAATACACAACTTCTCATCCTCAATCTGCCTCTCATGAATATGATCCATCAAAGATTAGTGGGCCTCTATAGTAGCAAGCACTCCACCTTGCTCTGGAATCTACCATTTTACCAACCCAATGGCCAATCTCCAAACATATCTAGCTAATGATCGCTCCTCAACTCGTATACTACTAAACTTCCTATGTTGGATGCCTTCCTACTCAATGCATCAGCCACCACTTCTCGGTCCAATATTTGTTCTCGAAGATCTTCGTTTTTGTATAGAAGTAAAATGGCCTTCCTAGGGCGATAGAGATTGTCAAGTCATAATCTTTTAGAAGCTGAATCCACCTTCTTTGTCTCAAGTTTAGATCCTATTGACTGAAGATACATTGTAGGTTGCATACTTAGTAAAGATCTCACAATGAACTCCATACAAATAGTGACGCCATAATTTCAACACGAACACAACCACAACCAACTCTAAATCATGAGTGGGGTAGTTCTTCTCACGGGCCTTCAACTGTCTAGAGACATAAGCAGTAACCTTTCTTTTTTGCATCAACACATCATCTAACCCCACTCCCGAGGAATCACAATAAACAGTGAAATCAATATCCTCCTCCAGCAATGTTAGAATAGGAGTTGTAGTCAACAATAACTTGAGCTTTTGGAAGCTCTCTTTGCGCTCCTCGGACCAATGAAATACCATATTCTTCTAAGTAAGCTTAACCAATAGAGCTACAATTGCGGCAAAACCTTGAACAAAATGGCGATAATAACCAGCCAAGCCCATAAAACTGTGAATCTCTGTAGCTAAGATAGGCATAGTCCAACCTTGAACGACCTCAATCTTCATTAGATCAGCTCGAACACCCTCCTTAGACACCACATGTCCCAAGAATGCTACCGAACTCAACCAGAACTCGCAATTGGAGAATTTTGCATACAACTTCTTGTCCTTGAACCTCTGGAGTACAATCCTTAAATGTCTCACATAGCCGTCCTCAGTCATACAATAGAACAAGATATCATCGTTGAACACAATCACGAATGAGTCCAGATACGACCGAAACACTCCATTCATCAACTTCATAAATATTACAGGGGCGTTACTCAAACTAAAGGACATGACAAGGAACTCTTAGTGGCAACACCTAGTCTGAAAGGTTTTCTCGGGTATATGTGATGGGCGAATCCAAAGCTGATGATACCCTGACCTCAAGTCAATCTTAGAAAAGAGAGAGATTCCCTGAAGCTGATCAAATAAGTCACCTACACAGGGAAGCTGGTACTTGTTCTTGATAGTCACTTTATTCAACTATTTATAATCAATACACATTCTCATAGATCTGTCTTTTTTTTTTTACAAACAGGACTAGGGCAACCCATGGTGAAAAACTAGGGCAAATAAAGCCCTTGCTCAACAGCTACAGCTACTCTTTTAACTTTTTCAATACAGCTAGAGTCATCTAATAAAGAGTGACAGATATGGGCTTAGTGCCTGGCTCAAGGTCATAGAAAAATCAATGTCCTAATCAAGAGGGACTCCAGGTAGATTAGTAGAAAACATATCTGGAAACTCGCAAACCACTAAAATACACTTCATAGAATGTGACTCAGCAGTAGAATCACAAATAAAAGCCAAACAAGCCAAGCACCTTCGATCAATCAATTGTTGGGTCCGAATATAAGATATCACTTTACTAGGATAGGAACCCTTCTAACTCGTCCACTCAATCCTCGAACTACCTGACATGGCTAAGGTAACGGTCTTGGCATAACAATCAAGAATAACATGATAGAGATAGTCAATCCATACCCAGAATAACATCAAAATCTATCATATCCAATATAATCAGATCTACCTAAGTCTCATAGCCCACCAAAGTAACAAAACAGGATCGATACACTTGATCCACTACTAAGGGCTCTCATACTAGGGTCAAAACATGAACAAGTACTTACATAGAATCATAAGGCAACTCGAACCCCATGGAGAAATAGGCAGACACACATGATTAAGTAGAGTCAGGATCAAATAACACAGATACAGGGCGATGGCAAACTGGAAAAATACCTATGATCACAGCATCAGGGGCCTCTGCCTCAGGTCTACCTGAAAAGGCATAGCAATGGGCACCTCGACCTCCACTCGTAGAACCTAATCCTCTACCACCTGAAGGAATAGAAGTATCACTTGCTCTCCCACTATCGGTACGTCCACCTCTGTCAGTCTGACCTCTACCCCGGCCCCTAATCTGTGGGGCTGAACCTCTGGCTGGTGGTGCCAGATCTCAGACAGGTGTTGCGGAGTATGAATAGTGGGGCCTAGAATGAGTTTGCCTAGGGCACTATCAAACCAAATGATCATGATATCCACACCCATAACAAGATCTAAGGGTGGACAACTGATGTGAATGAGCAGAGATATATTGTAACCTCTCCTGCCCGTAGGCCTTTATTGGGAACCAAATGAACTCTAACTAGAACTATAGGAATCATGGGGACCTCGTCCTTCCTTTGAAGCTAACAAGGCTGCATGAACCCTACATTCCTAAAAAGAACTACCTCCTCTGACCATACATCTACTCCCTGATGAGGCACCTGAGCACTATCCTGAAGTATAGACCCTTTTGGGGTCCCGAAACTCCTCCCTCTGCATCAACTCCACTGCTTTGATAGTGAAAAACTGACTGAAACGAGGCTTCATCTCTAGCTACCCAAAATTTTGACAGTATGATTGGATAAATCAAATCTTTTACAAATCGATGAACCTTCTCCTCCTCAGTTGAAAGTATGGTTGTGGCATAATAGGCCAACTAACAGAATCTAACCTCATACTGTGAAACACTCATGGTACCCTGTCTCAAACTCTCAAACCTCAATCGGCTCTCCTTGCGGACACTCCAAGGAACAAACCGATTATAGAATGCATCGGAAAATGTCTCGCAAGTCATCTGAGGAGATCCAGCTAGAAGGGATCTTGTATAAGTCCTCCACCACTCCCTAGCTAGCCTACGGAGATGGAGAGTAACATATCTCACACCATGTGTCTATGTTAGTCCCACGGTATCCAACAACTCTCTACAAGTGGTCAAGAACTCATGAGCATTCTCAATCTTCCCACCCTGAAAATGAGGTGGGTCCATCTTCCAGAATCTCTGATATCTTCGCTGCTCATCATCATTAAATGCAGCAACTGGTGGAATCTCATCAATCGAGGCTGCTAGTGGGTGCTCATCCTGAACTTGGGCCTCTGGGACCTACTGCTGATCTTGAGACTGTACTTTCACCCGAGTCTATGAAGTATAGGGAGTGCCAACTAGGCTACCTACCTGCCCCAAAGTCTCCAACACACCCAAGACTCTCAAAAGCGTATCCTGGAGTAGTGGTGCTGCAGCAAACTCATGTAGAACCTATTCCTGTCTAGGCTCCACAGCTTGCTCGGGAGAGATACGCCGCTCATAATCCCTCGTATAAGCGGTTCCTCAGCCTTGGCCTCTCCTTTTGCTCATATTAGGGAACAAGACCTACCCTTAGTTGGGGTCTCAATAGCAACATCAGGGGTGGCCTCCCCTCGTCCTGTAGCAGTAGTAGCTCTGGTCCTCGCCAACTGTCAAAAGGAAACACGAACACTCAGCACTTACACAAAACCTGCATACGAATTGATTATAATGAAACAAAGAGTTTCCTAACAGTCTACATAGCTTCTCAAGGATAAGTAATGAACATCTCCGCATCGATCCTCAAGACTCTACTAGACAGGGCTTATACATATGCGAGACCTATCAACCTAGGGCTCTGATATGAAATTGTCACGATCCGAAATCCAGGTGTGATAACACTCATCTAACCCACCAAGACTAGTTAGCCGAAAACCAAAACAACTTACGATGAAGATTAAAAGTGGAATACAAAAGTATAAATATATAGATAAGCGGAAGAAAATAAATATAACTATCCTAAGGACTGATGTCACATGTACAAACCTCTAAGTATAGATTACTTAAATGCAATACAATTCATAATGTCTAGTCCTCAAATAGAACAAAAACATAAAATGGAATCCTCAAGGCCTGTTGAAGACATATGCAACTACCTCGCAAGAAATTCGGAAGCTCAATCCAACAAGAAAGAAGTCTAGCAGGATGAATCGGGCTCATAATCTACAAAATATAGCAAGGCGTGAGCACAAAACAACAAGGTACTCGGCAAATGGAAGTAACCTAAGGTAAAGCAATGAAAGACACAAGTAACTCCTTAAATCCTAACCATAATCTGCGAAACTACAACTCCTCAAAAAAGTCCCAGCACAATATAATATATAGCTCACAATAATATAGATATACTCATCTTCTAGCATAACATATCAACACACCAGTATATAGATAGATCCAACAATTACAGCAAGATTAGAGATACGATAAGTGCACAATATCGTAAATAATATACAACTACATCAATCAGAAAATATATGAGATGAAGTAGATGGCATGAGATGTATAAAATACAACGCAATGTCAAATAATCATGATGCATGTCTGTCCTATGATATACATCTGTTGACCATATATATACCTTAGTCGAAACCTATGGGGGCCACACATGGACCATGTATCCACCAAAATCATTTTCCTTTGATGATAACTTCCATATCTAGCCGAAACCATTTCCTTTCGGCTTTTTATTTCGTTTCTTTCTTTTTTCTTTTCTACTAGCTGGAATCATTTTCCTTCGGCTTTTTTTCTCATCAATAGATCATCAAACAAGCATATAATAATGACACATGAATCAGGTTCAAGCAAATAGAGTATGCAAAATGTCCATATGCATCATGTATATCAACAATAGAAATCAAATACTTCTCAAGTGTCTCAACATCACCACAGTACCACAATATAAGCACCATTCAATATCAAACTTTCACAAGATCACATAGGGTACGAATCCACAGTTAACTTATAAGTCAATACATTATCATAAGAACAATCATTCACTCTGAAATATTATGATCAAATATACAATGATACAATTCTACACCTAAAGTACTCAAATCCATGCACATAGGAGCATACAAGGTTCATCCATACTTAACAAAAGATTAGAGTCCACTTACCTCAAATAGCGTCTCGAAATCAAGAAGGAATCGTCGCCTTCCCCCTCCCACGGTACTCCAAAATTATAATCTATTCAAATATTGCATCATAATCACATAACGAATTTAATGATCTAAAATCCATTAATTAAAAGAAAAAGGATAAAATGGTAAAAAAATCCCATGTCGAAAAACATAGCCAAAAACTGAAAATTATTGGATGAAAACGTTCCTCCTGTAGTAAGGAGTTCAATAGTGAAGACAATTTTGAAAACGGAGCTAAGATGAGGGAGAAATCAATGATTAAAGACTAGAAATCAATATTCAAAAATCTCCAAATTCCAGCGATAGAACCCAAAATTAGAAGTCAAAAAATACAAATTAATCAATGGAAATAGTTGAAATAGGTTAGAAATTAGTTACCCAATCACTTTGCCTTGAAAACAATGAAATCTCCCTTGAAAATGAAGATTGAAGAGCTAAAAAGGGTTTAAATCACGTATTTTAAAAAGGAGACACCGTTCAGACACTAAATACACTCCATGAACATGGTGAGGCCCCGTGAGCGTGGAGGAGAACCAAGTTCACCTCCGCGAACGCAAAGACCTAGACTACAAATGCGAAGAAGGACCAGGTGCACCTCCGTGAATGTGAACCCCAGGGTGCCAATGCGGAGAGTAAACGAAGGCTGCACTAGAACCCTTGTACCAGCAATGCACAATTAGAACCAAAACTCAAAATGGGCACTCAAAACTAATCCAAAATCATAATTTCAAAAACCAAATATGTATTCTTAACAGAAACAACGATCTAGACTCAACGAAAACATCAAAATTTAGTTTTGGGACCATTACGACATAATTACCAATGCAACTTGAATAAACTAATTTGAAACTTGAAATACCAAAACTGCCCTCGGAAACTCTAAAACTTAATACAAGACCATTTTTAGTGTGAGTTGAACCATACGGAACTACTGGAATTGACAAAATTTTGATACGAGCTATTGAACCTCAAATGTTGACCAAAGTCATACTGAGGGCTCCGATGTAACTTTCTCAAAAAATCATATGAATGGGTCTATAACAAGCTCGGCAAGAGTCCCAGGCGACCAACGACACCGAAGTACGTCTGGTAGGATTTTATGAGACACCAAAAAAATAAATAATTTTGATAATTTTCTGTGGGTGTTAAGCCCACGAAATCTGGCACTACCGGGGGCTCCGATGCAACTTTCTCGAAAAGTCATACGGATGAGTCTGTAATGAGCTCGGTAAGAGCCTTAGGTGGCTCGGTGACGTTGGAGGACGCCTGGTAAGATTTTATGGCTAAGGAATTGTAAGCAGGCAATTTTAATAATTTTCTATGAGTGTTAGCCCACGAAATTTGGTGCAACCGGGGGCTCCACGCAACTTTCCAAAACAATCATGCGCATGGGTTTTCAACGATCCCTAAAACAACCCCAAGTGGTTCGGCGGCGCCGGAGGTCGCCTAGTAAGATTTTATAGGCCTAGGAATAGAAAACAGGTAATTTTGATAGTTTTTGTAGGTGTTAGCCCATGGAATATGGCGTTGTCGGCGTCTTCGATGTAACATTCCCAAATAATCACACGAGTGGGTCCGTAAGGCCGACAGGAGCCTCAGGTGGCCTAGAGACGCTGGAGAATGCCTAATAGAATTTTATTGGCCAAGTAATAGGAAATGGGCGATTTTGGTAGTTTTTTGTAGGTGTTAGTCCATGGAATCTAGCGCTGCTGGGGTCCGGTGCAACTTTCTCAAAAAATCATACGAGTGGGTCCGCAATATTTTTGACAATAGCCCCAGGTGGCCCAACGACGTCGGAGGATGCTTTGTAGGATTTTATCGGCCAAGAAATTAGAAATAGGCGATTTCGGCAATTTTCTATAGGTGTTAGCCCACAGAATTTGGTGTTGCCGAGGGTCCGCTCAACTTTCTCAAAGAATCATAAGAGTGGATCTGCAACGTTCTAACAAGAGGCTCAGGTGGCCCAGTGGCGTCAAAGAATACCTGGTAGGATTTTATAGGCCAAAGAACAGGAAACAACTAATTTTGGCAGTTTTCTGTGGGTGTTAGCCCATAAAATTTGGTGTTGTCTAGGTCTCTGGTGAAACTTTCCTTACAAATCATACGAAAGGGTCCTCAACAAGCCCGGCCAGAGCCACAAGTGGCCCGATAACGTCAGAGGACGCCTGGGAGGACTCTATAGGCCAAGGAATAGAAATCGATGATTTTGACAGTTTTGTGTGGGTGTTAGCCCATGAAATCTGATGTTACCGAGGGCTCCAGCTCAACTTCATGAAAAATAATATGTGGGTATGCAACGAGCTCATAAAGAGCCCTAGATGGCTTGGCAAAACCGAAGGATGCCTTCTAGGATTTTATAGGCAAAGGAACAGGAAACAGATGATTTCGGCAGTTTTTGTAGGTGTTAGCCCATGGTTTCTGGCGCTATCGGGGGATCGGGCCAACTTCCCTGAAAAATTACGTCAACCCATCCATAACTAGCCCAGCAAGAGTACAGGTGTCCCGGTGACGTCACAGGACGCCTAGTAGAATTTTTATAGGCCAAGGAACAGGAAATAGGCAGTTTCTACAGTTTTCTGTAGGTGGTCACCCATGAAATCTAGCGCTGCCAAGAGCTCTGACATAATTTTCTTGAGAAAAAATACGAAAGGTCTCAATAAGCTTGGAAAGAGCCCCAACAGCTTCAATTAGCAGCTCCAGTTACAAGGATAAAAGTGGTGAATGTATTACAAGGAATAAGTGATCTCAAAGCTCCAGGTTAGGATAGAGTGAATGTTGTATTCTTCAGAAAAGCATGGTCAGTAGTAGGGGAACTAATCATTAAAACAATTCTTCAGTTCTTTAATACATGGGAGATGTTTTAGCCTATCAACTGTATAGTTGTAACCCTCATCGATAAAGTGAAGAATCCAACAAAAATCAGTGAATATAGATCTATATCTTGCTGCTCAATAATTTGTAAAACCATCTCCAAGGTGATCATTTCAAGATTGAAATAGGTCATGGGATCTTTGGTGGACAGCAACCAATCGGTTTTTGTGCCAGGGAGGAATCTGATAGATAATGCAATATTAAGTCATGAGATCATCAAAGGCTACGGAAGGAAGGGTTTGTCTGGAAGATGCATGGTAAATGTAGATATGAAGAAAGCATATGATAGTTTGGAATGGAGTTTTCTGGAACAAATTTTACATGAATTAAGAATGTATGTCAAAGTGGCACATTGGACTATGGGGTGTGTCACAACAGTGACATACTCCATACAAATTAATGAGCACAGTATCACACCTTTCATAGCAAACAGAGGAGTGAGGCAAGGAGACTCAATGTCACCATACATATTTGTGCTTGATTATCTAACTAGGATACTAAAGACTTTACAAGAAAACCCTAACTTTCACTTTCATCTAAGATGTCAAAAACAAAGGATAGTCCAATTAAGTTTTGTTGATGATCTTTTGCTATTTTTCAGAGGATATACTAAATCAGTAAGATGTATTAATGGATGTTTTCTAATGTTCTATAAAGCCTTAGAATTGGTTGATAACATAGGTAAAAGTTGTGTTTATTTTGGAGTTGTTAATCAAAAGGATCAAGATGATATATTGGAAGAGTTGCAATATATGAAAGGTCAGCTCCCTTTTAGATATCTAGGCATACCACTAAGTACCAAAAGGCTATCCATTGTTCAATGCAAGCTACTTCTGGACAAGATGTTAGGTAGAATCACAAGTTGGGAGACAGAGTTCTTTTCATATGTTGGTAGAACCCAACTCATTAAAAGTGTATTGTATGTTGTCCTCCAACGCAGCTAGGACAATTGAGGCACTTGCTGGACTCGTTGCGGACCCACTCATATGATTTTTTTGGAAAGTTATGCCGGAGTCGCCGGTAGCACCAGATTCCGTGGATTGACATCCACAGAAAACTGCCAAAATCACTTGTTACATGTTCCTTGGCCCATAAAATCCTACGAGGGGTCCTCCGAGGCTGCTGGGCCACTTGGGCTCTTGACGGACTCGTTGTGGACTCACTTATATGATTTTTTTGAGAAATTTACGTCAGAACCCCTGACAGCGCCAGATTCTATGGGCTAACACACATAGAAAACTGCTGAAATCACCTGCATCTTGTTCCTTGGCCCATAAAATCCTACCAGGCATCCTCCGGCACCGACGGGCCACCTGGGGCTCTTGCCAGGCTTGTTACGGATGGGTCGATGTAGTGTTTCGAGAAAGTTGGCCTCGAACCCCAGGCAGCTCCAAGAATCGTGGGCTAACAACCACCAAAAATCACCGAAATCGCCTGTTTCCCATTCCTTGGCCCATAAAATTCTACCAGGTATCCTTCGGTGCCCTCGGGCCATCTGAGGCTCTTGACGAGCTTGTTGTGGACCTACTCATATAATATTTTGAGAAAGTTGCACTTTCATGACCCAAGCCTAGGGCCTAGACGTGAAACAACGAATGGGAACCCAAAGGGACCCCAAACAAGCCTCTTAGCATATCATTCACTCATCCTTGGTCGCGAAAGCAAAATAAGCAATAAAAATATATATAAAACAAGGGAAGCGGGACTAAGGAAAGTCTATAATTATCATAAAAGCATAAAAGAGTCAAACTCATAGCATAAGTACATCATAACATCCAACAACACCTCTAACTTGGAATGGATCGGGGGCAATGACACTTTTCGGGCTCACCCTCATAGTAACAAGTGCTCAACATAATGAAGTCTCAAAATAGCAAGAGTAATATAGATGGTGCCCTCAGACTTGAGGACTCACCAATGCTTATATCCAATATCGGACTAGCCACGTGAGGATGATCAAAAGGTGCTCCGGTCCCTACATGGTAATATCCATATAGGCATGGAGTATGCATTAGTATGTTTGAATGTACTAAGAATGAGGGATGCAATGCGACAAGAGTCATATGCCATAAAAACAAGATGCTTAATCATAATCAAAGAACATAAACTCAATATGGAATATATAATCGAACCTTACACAAGCATGCATGAGATGGGCCAAATAGCCACCCACTCACCTTACGGTATAACCTTTTCGGAGAGTGTTACCAATACCCCTACCTTACAATATAGTCTTTTCGATAAGTAGTATAAGATGTCCCCTACTTTACGATATAGTCTTTTAGGTAGGAGCCGTGAATTATTCTACCTTAAGACACGGCCTTTTCGATAGGTATTGTAGAGTGTCCTTGCCTTACGATATAATCTTTTTGGTAGGAGCCATGATTTATTGCACCTTAGGGCATGGCCTTTTCGTTAGGTGTTATAAGATGTCCTTACTTTATGATATAATCTTTTTGATAGGAGCCATGGTTTATTCCACCTTACGGCATGACCTTTTCGGTAGGTATCATAAGATGACCTTACCTTATGATATAATCTTTTCGGTAGGATTCATGAAAATAGCTCATCAAACCATTGCTTCAAGTATCAAGAAAGGACTTCACATTCCCCAAGAACATAACAAAACATAGTAGCCCAATAATTCACTTGCAACGTCATAGGTACTTTACATGAATTTAATACATGCTTGGAAAACCTTAATCATCATAAAGTCACCTGACTTATAAATCATGTAATAGATCATCAATAACTTGAGAATTCTTGGCTTAACATCTTATCAAACACATGGTGGGTTCATGACCTTTGTTCAAAATCATGCAATTCAATAGTAAAATAAGATGAGAAAAACTTAATGCAAATCAACCCACCAACATGTAGTAAAACCCTTATGTGGTTATGTTGAAATCCATCATCAAATCTCATAATAGATCATAGTTTCATAGCTCAAAACATACATAGTCTTAATAGACAAAACTAAATCATGGTATAAGCTTGAAATAGATAGACATGCATAATGAATCAACATTTCATAAACCCCAACATAATTTATAATCATAATCTATAATAAGAGATACTCATAGACGATACATCTTTAAAACGTGCAATTTGCATAAAAAGGAAGATTAGGCTCCATGGGGAAAAGACCTAATGGATGAAACCCACATACCTCAAACTTGGGTTTTCTTGAGTTGAGCTTGAAAGAAACTTAGAGCTTGACATGAATCCTTGAGTTCCAAAGTTAAGCTTGAAATCCTTGAATTTGGAATGAGATATTTGGTTAAGTCTTGGAGAGATTATTGTGAGGGTTTTGAGTGATATAGAGTTGAAAAACGGCAAGTATAAGTGTTTTTACGCATAAGTGGGCATAGGGCTATTACACCAATGCCCTAGGACCGAATAAGAAACAAGGAAAATTTTGCGCTGGTCCGCGTCCCAAGCGCGATGCGGACCAGGCGTGCCTCACACTGTACATTACTGCGCGCCCCAGGAGCGTCTTGGCCTGGGCGCACAAGCTCTTTGGAAATCAAAAATTTACGAAAATTATTTTGCACTATGGGCCTTCTAAAATAAGGGTTATACTCATTTCCCACTCATTTTTCTCCCTGATCGAGAATATAAAGTCGAATTTTCGATATCACACACGGATTTTGAGATATATGGATATTACAATTATGGGCATTCCAAAGCACATTTTTGAGGCGTAAGTTTATTGAGACTTTCCCCAGCAGCCCTTTACAAAACCTCACTGCTTCTTCTATATCTCCTTGAGTATGAACTAATTTGCCTTCACCAGTGATAAGGTTGTTAATAGTATGTTGAGCTATTCTATTCTTCAGTGAGCCAAAAAGTAACCTGTATTTGAATCTCCCAAATTCAGCCATTGTACCCTAGACTTCTGCTTTATGGCACTCACTTCTATCATGCTCCATTTCTCTAGCTGCTGCCTTAGATCCTTTTCCTGGTCTCTATGCACCTGTATTAAGTTATGGTCAATCATAGTTTCTTGTAATGTTTGGAGTTGCTCTCTATTCTCTAATTTGTTGCAGCCTATCCTTTCAACATTGTTGATCTCCTTTAGAGCATCTTTCACTTTCTTGAGCTTCCACCAAATTGTTTTCATGTCCCTTTGTTACTCCCTTTCCATGCCTGTTCCACCACCTGGAAGAACCTTGGGTGTTCTGCAATCAATTAAAGAACCTGAAGTTTCTGGACTTAGTGTTGCAAGTCCTGTCTAGTGACAAACTGAGAAGAGTGTGATCTGTGACACCTAGTCTGAGTATAGGCACTTCCATGGTTGTCATTTGCATCATCCAGTCAGTATTAACAATAGCTCTATTTATCCTGCTGCATGTATGGCCATTTGTCCAAGTGTATGTGCATCCAATAGTTCTTAATTCATGCATCTCTGCATCAATCATAAACTTATTAAAGTCTTTAATTTTAGCTTCTTGCACTGGGCTGCCATGTTCCCTATCTTCTACTTGTAAGATGGCATTGTAGTCCCGCATACATAGCACAGGCCCTTGCACATTAGCTACCAATCCTTTTTAGTTCCTCCCAAAGCTTAGCTCTGTCTACTATTGTAGGTAGCCCATACACTGCAACAAACATAAACTGCAATCCACTACTATTGATTTTCTGACCTAAATATATCGGTCTGATTTGTTTCCCACTTCACACTCCACAACCTGAGGATCCTGCATCAGCCATATTCTTTCCTTATCAGAATGCTCATAGTTCCATCCAGGAGCAATTTTTTGTAGTACTCTATTCTCTGTGTCCTTTATTTTATGTTCTAACAAAGCTATTATTCTTCTCCATAAACCTCTTTAATTCCTTCTGCTTATAAAGCTTATTTGAACCTCTAATATTCCATGTAACTAACTGGATATATGATAAATTAGTGTGCTTATTCCTGGCTCCTCATTACATATGATCATATCCTTCTCACAACTTGTACTACCCTGCTCATAGCTACTTTAGGTGTCGAAAGCATTTGCCACTTGAATTTCAGTCTGTGGTTTGGGTGATAAGACTCTTGCTGCTGCTTTTCCTGGTACCTGATTCCGTGGTTCCACTATACCTATACAGCTCCTTCGTTTGTTCCTTGTATCTCCTTTGTCCCATTCTTGTTCACAACTTTTTGAACCCATTTGGCCTGTTTTCTAGGAGGTATGATTCCTTCTTTCCCATGACATTTATGGCCTACTTGCAAGCATTTATCGCAATATTCTGGCGCCCATTCATAATGGACAGCTTGTTCAAACACCCTTCCATTTGGATCCTCTACTTTCAGCTTCTTAGGGAGTTCTCTAGCCACATCCATTTCAATTAGAACTCTAGCAAAGGAGTTAATGAGTACTTTAGTAAATATATACTTCATATATTATTTCTTAAAGAAAAATGTTAAGTCCTTGATGAGTAAAAGTGAACACAGGGAGTAGAAACTTTCATTCTTTCTCAGACTTAATCACTCGGCACTAACAAAGAGGTGAAAAAAGGAAGAAATTTGAGTTATCATACTGCAATACTCTGTACACTCCTATTGTCGTCTTAACAAATTGAATGAACTTCCAGTGCCCTGGGTCTCCGATAAGACTTTGTTGCAAAAGTACTCCAAAAAACTGCAGATTCACATTAATCATATCAATAAGAATAAGTGATGCATTGTGCATAACTAATCTAGGAATCTTTTATTATCTTCATGAAAGGTACATTTTTCACACACAAGAAATGCTAGTTCTTACAGCAGAAATAGATGACGACTTGTAACCCACAGCATCGGACAACCAATTCAATTCATCCTTACCATACAACATGTCACTTCACCCATGATTATGAACCAGTCCACTACAAGCTTGTTAACTTCTTGCTTTCTTCAGAGCACAGTAGTTATTGTATATAATCCTTTTATCACGTGCCAAAGAAGCTAGAATAGATATATCCGTCTTGAGCATAGATAACTGTTCTTGTCATGTGCCTCCTCAACCCATCAACCTAAATGAATGTTTTTGAAACTATGGTGCATCTATATATCAACATCCTCCTGATAAATTATGTACACCTTGAGAATCAACTGAACTTAGGAAGTCAGGTTAAGACGCCGACTTTGACATGGGAGATGAAAAAGCATTCCTGTCTTTAGAAGTAAATCAATGAGCAAACAATGTGCTTCTACACATCAGCAACCTACTTAGCTACTGAGTGAACCTGGCTTCATATGTCAAGAAAAGAAGTAACCCCTGAAAGGAGATAACTTGAAGATTCTCATCGGGGTTATACTCGGCAACTCTTGCCATAAGCGCACATACATGGTCACAAAGAAGAGCATTTATATTTCTTGACTCAGATCAACAGTATCAGGAAATTCTGGATGCACGAGAGTAGGTAACTTGCAGGTTTTTGTCTTCTCCTTCAAGGGAAGGATCTTTCCCCGATGTAAACTCCTTATGATCCAGTACGCTGACTGCACAAAATGAAAAACAAAAACAAAATTCTTATGGTAACGTAGAACTGAAAGAAGAAATTGAAACTCTACAGAACATCAGAGCATTGACAACTCATCCACAGCACTTGTTGGAGCTTAATATGCAAGAACTAAATAATTCAATTAACCAGCTAAACTGCGTAATTAAAGAAGGGTCTAACTAACCGTAATTGGTATGTTCCCTTCAGAGGCACAGTGCTTCAGGTGACGTGATGCACTACGCTCATCCTCAGTAACAATGATTCCCATCCCAATCTTCTCACTGTCACAATTTTGAACCAACTCGAGAAGCGTTTTGAACACTTGCCCACCGCCATGCTGGGTTGCACGGAAAGAAGAAAAAGGGGCATCATAACATGAAAGCTTGAATGACAACAAAATAGCCACTGTAGGAGCACTGTCACACAGATTTGACTGAGAAACTAAAGAGGAACAAGAGGATTTTTGTAATGTTATTGTTGACAAGAATTACTACATTTAATTGAAATCAAATAATTAAATCATTTAATTGGATTTGATTTATTTTTTCCACTTGATTTCTTATGCACAAGCAATAATCAACTCTCCAGAGGAATCAGGTAGAAAGAAGAAACATATAATTCACAAGACCTAATGACACATACTTAACAGAAATAAGAATAATTTGTCCAAGAAAAGCCTGAATTTTTACCTGTTTCAGGTGTCGATTAGATCAATTTGATATTCTTTGATGTGCTTTTTTCAGGTTTTGAGTTTATAGACGTTCTTCTATTAAATAAGTTGGGCTTATAGATGTTTTTTAGTCATAAGAAACCCTACATTTGATCAACAAAGACACTTTCACAGTTGAATCAACAACAAAAAGGGGAAACTTGGCATTTGACAGGAATCTACAGCTCTCAAGCAATGAAATTTATCTTGTGGGAAAAGTACGAGTAATCAAGTGTTCTCTTCTCCCTTTCTCGGTGCCAACTTTGACAGAGAACTGCTAAATACAAGCAAACTTGGACACATACTGGTTATTCACATAGGAATGCTTCTTTAATCATTAAATAGAATCTCTACTTCCTATATTTCATACCAAGTAAACAAAGTTTGTTAAAGGAGAAAGCACTTGGTTCATTCAACTGGACAAATTCTGAGATCTGTAGCACACAATCATAAGGATTTATTTATTTATAACAGAGACCATAGTAGTTTTCTCCATTCTTTTCCTTTTTTGTTTTACATTTTGAGGAAACTGGCACTTGAAATAGGAAAAGAAAAATGGAGAATTAAGAGCAACTGAGCAAGAGAACTGCAGGAAAGTAGAGAAGACAGTAATTACTCAAAGACTTCAAAAACCAAACTACCTTGACAATTTTGGCCATGTCAATGCAGAAATTCTTTTCGCCATGGAGCATGATGCCTAAATTGTCAAAGATAGGGTTACGACTATTGTTTTCGATTGAACTTCCGACAGCAGTAAAGCTTTTGCCAACCAATTTTTTAACAACCATATACCTGACAAAAAGTAAAGATGCAACTGCTCATGAATAAGCGAGTCATCAGGATCAACAACAGGAACAGTTCAAAAGGAAAATGTAACTTGTGCAGTCTAAAACCCTTCATCATGTTTTCTTTATCAAATAAGGAAGAGAATCATAACTTAGCATTAACATTAGCAATAATCAAAACTAAGTTAATTAAAACAAAGAAAAGGAACATGCCTAAAGAAGATTTTGCAAATCAGCAGGATCTCTTTTTTCCAGATGAATCAAATAAGCATGATCATTGAACTGAGTACTTAAAAAGAGTTTAACAGCTTCAGCATAACAGCTGAGTAGATTTAGTCCTTGAGGTTGCAGTTTTCCATCTCTTAACCATTAAGCAAACACATGTGGAGCTTTCACAAACCTAAATACAATATCTAGCTTGTGTAAAGCAATACGCGACCATTAACAAAGTCATATTTTCTAGAAACAGCCTCTCTATCTCTACGAGGTAGTGGTAAGATCTGCGTATATTTTACCCTCCCCAGACCCCACTTGTGGGATTCCACTGGGTATGTTGTTGTTTTGTTAACGAAGTCATATTTGTGTTTTGAATTCTTACACACACTTCCTCGCTATGGAAATTGAACTATAGATCACTTCTTGAAGATTCACAAAAGGAGAAAGGGTTAACTAGTCATCATTTGAATGCATTCAAAGAAGCATGTATAGACACAAACAGGCGCTAAACATAGTACATGGAAGCAGATGCATTATTAGTTAGTGTTGCTCGTGCAACCTGGGGAGGATGTGAACCACCTTTATGCATTTTTAACTTTGCTTCAGAGATATAGTCATAGTTATATGATTTTCAACATTCATTTGTGGCTTCCTTCTTCAGTTAGCAAGTTGTCAAAGGAGGAAAAGTTGTTAAAACAACACTTTTTCGCATTTTGCTGTTATTATAAAGAGGAAAAAGAAAAATAGGAGAACTTTTGAACAAGTAGAGACTCCATTGCCTGAGGTCAAAAGTTTCTTTTATTCTTCTTGTAGTTTTTGTGCAATGTGGAAATACTTGCACGGATAGTTTTTACACTTCGGGGAGGCTTGATGTACATTGCTACAACACCTGTTTTAAGAAAAATCTTGGTGCAGGAGAAGGCACCACAATCATACCATCGCAGTCAAGATAACATGTTTCCTTTGGATAAACACACCATAGGCAACATCCTCACCTTAAAGCCCCTCCAAGTGTTGATGAAGATGTTGGGACTTAACACATGGCCCTTTACTAAGTAGGCTTGGGAATGATGTTTTTGGCTGCTCTTTTGGCATCTATTTCCCCTTTAATTCCCAAAGAAGTCTAGAAGTTCCTTTGGATAGTTCAGACCTTTATTTTACTATCACTGTTGCGCTCAGGGGTTTATCTTGAAGAATGATGTGGTAGGAAAGGTTGAGAGGGAGTCTTGGTACTCTTATATTAGTTTTTTAATATGATAGCATGAGTAGTGGTCCTTTGCAGTACCTGAATTAATTTAGTTCAAAGGCTGATAAAGTGCAAACAGATCACTGAAGGTACAGGAAAAAAATTAAAAGTTTTTGGCATAGAGTAGATAGATGCTACAAAACTAAAATATGTTTTCCTGATATCAGTGCCTTATAAATTGCTTGAACAACACCTGTAGAATGATAACACTAAAAAAAAAAGTTCCTGTAGAAGAATGATAGCTGGAAAAATGAATATTCCATTATAAATCTATTATATACAGGTGACAGCCTCCGTGTATTCATCAGTTATATCTTGTGCGCGGCAGAAAACTTACTTTTCAGGTGGTAAGATGCAGCCTTCATTAATTGAATCAGTAAGCCATTTAGCTTTAAGCATGAAGGCATGAACTGCACAGCCATACAAGAATTTGATCGTTTGCAGCTGCAATAACACCAAGTAGCAACAAATATTTACCTTAGATTGTCAGAAGTAAAATCTAGGATAATAGCAGTTTAAATGAAATAACAGGACATATATAGGCAACAGGACAAGAAAGCTGGAAGTTTTATAAATCTAAGTTATGGTTTTAGTATCTGAAGCTCCAAGGTCCAATTAATTAACTTTAAGAGTACAACAATTTACGACGGTAGTGTCCAGGCCAGCTTCGCACACCTTAACTATTCCACCGGGTATACCTCTTAGCACATGTACTGGAATAACTTTGCACATCAAGGCTAAGGCAAATGGCAAGAACTCATCTAGTGTTTTTTGCATTTGAGATTTGAAAAGGAGACCTTATGGTTCTCCTCCCCCACTTCATTGACCACTAGGCCACACCCTTGGGTGCAACGTAACCGAAATTTATTTGGAAGTCAAGTTCTACAACTTAAAACAATCAACAGAAAATGCTCTAGACATGAAACAACAAAGTTCTGCCCAAGATTAACTTATCTCCTGCCTTCAATAATGCTCCATTTCATCCTTCACTACAGAAGAAAGGAACTCATTGTGGAACGTAAATAAGATTGGTTTGTTTGCTAATATTACTCTATCTTCGGTTTGAATACATCGAGTCCCCTCCTTTTGTAATCATCTCCATATCTGTCATTCAATTAAGTCAGCGACAATGCAGTAGCTAGTCATGGGACTCTGTTTTTACATATGAACAATGTTCCATCTTGTGCCCATTACAGGCATCACGCTGGAGACCTGAAATGAAATGGCAAAACAAAAGCAGAGGGACAATGACTGACCTTCTTTGAACAAAGAACAACAGGAACTGCCTGAGGTTTAAATCTCTTGCATCTCTTCCCCCTATTAGTTGGACGGGGAATATCAGAGAGAACTGTGCCACCATATTTCTTGATTAAGTCTTCAAATTTCTTCTCTCGGTCCCTAGAAAATCCTGTGACTAAGAATTCCATATTCCTGAGCATCAATCTTCTTCCAACTCTGGCACAAGAATTTATTAGACGTTTCTTGAGTTCTTGAGTTCTCGACTCCAAATGTGAAGTTTGAGGTCTCATATTTCTTGCAGCTCTGGGCATATGACCTACATAGATGAAGGTGATGAAAGAATTGAAATTTTGTCCTTATTCTTTGAACAAACACTAAGTCAAAATTCCAAATTACAACTCACTAACAAGATTTTAGTGCAACTTCTGACTTTCTAGGCTCCTTCCTCAGTTCAATCTCAGTTTCAGATTCTGAAAAGCGAAGACGCTTTCTTTTTGGAAACTCCATAACAGCGTGATCTACTGTTGTTTGCTTTCTATCTTTTGCTGTCCCAAAATCTTGAAATGCTTTTGAAGCTTGGAATCGACGGCGCAGTGGGTTCAACATAAGGGGTGAGCTTGTGTTCTTGGGCATAGAAACTGTGAATTCATTCTTGTCTCTTTGAGTACCATCACAATTTCCTTTTTCGTTTGTCATTTGAACTACTGGCTTTAGCATTGATATGTTCTTGGGCATAGAAACTGTGAATTCATTCCTGTCTCTTTGAGTACCATCACAATTTCTTTTTTCGTTTGTCATTTGAACTACTGGCTTTAGCATTGGTACATCATTTCTTCCCAATGAAAACGATGTATTAAAACAGTATCCCTTCTCTGAAGATATCCCATTGCCAGGGAGCACGCTATAAGTTCTTAGAGAGGTTACTTCTCGGCGAACTGGGACATGCAACCCTTCTCTATTAATCTTCAGAGTGGTAACTAGTTTCCCGTGAACCACCTGATCATCAAGAACCAAGTTTTTCTGCAAGTGCGTAGCAGATTCAGTTGTGGGACCAAAGCATTGTTGTTTTTCATCCCTTACATGATTGTATGCAGCTGAAGGAGAAGGCAGATGGTCAGATGATATACTGCACGGAACAACAGAACAGAGGGTATCATCTAATGACATATTTGAAGATGTCACAATATCCTGAGAGAGCAGTATCATCTCCTTTGCTTTGTTACGTAAACCCTCAGAAGGTATACTCAATTGAGAAGCAACAATGACCCTTTCATCCTGTTTTCGTGCAACAAAGGAGCTCATATCTGGAGCTATGTCAGCTGATTCTGAGAAATAACTTGTCTCGCCAACAAAAGGTTCAGGAATACTTTTGACAGCATTGCATTTGACTTGATCAGATGAGAGTGCTTCCTTCTAAAGAGTGAGATGAGAAGGAAACAGAAAATAAGGTACATTTCATGAAATTGAAAAAAGAACATAAAAACAAGAAAGATGAATCTGTCAAAAAGATCGTGCAGTTTCTTCAATTGGCATGCTAAATTTAAATTTTGTTTCTCCTTTTCCTTCTCTTTCCTCTGGTCTTCCTCTTTCCTTCCTTACCTAATCTACCAGTGATAACAGCAAGTGAAGAAACGAGAGAATAGTATTCAAAGCAAGATGACAAAGAAAGACTTAGAGATTAAGATGTAATGCAGAAAGGCAAACTCCAAATGTCAAATAGGACTTGCATTGTGTGATCTCCTTTCGCAGTGACATGGCTAGTACTATCGAAGCTATTCTTTTCCTGTGCTACTAAGAAAAATATTTTGTTTATTCCATGGAAAAGAAAATTTGGTTACTTTATGTCTGTCAAGCTTATCATGTCCAACGATCATGCTGTCAATTGTCCTCTGATTCTGAATCCTGGGTTAAAAGAGATTCAATCTTTCTATATGGAGTCATCCTAAACCCATCTCTACAGCAGTGATGCGTGACCCTAATTTAGATGAGTGCTGTTAACATTGATTAACGGATTGAAGGCAACTGAGTTATAATGTAGTAACTTGTGAAACAGAATCAGATTAAACTATTCAACCTGTTGCATCTGCATCAATACCAAGAATCAACTCGTTCATTGGTAACAATATCGGAAGTGACAGATCACTGAGGCTTTGGACTTACGTATGACATAGGGTTGAGTTATTCATTTCTCAAGTAGAGCTAGTTCTGCTTTAATAGTAGAATATTCCACAGAGGAAGGGTTGATGAAGGAACCAGTGACAAGATATACTTGAATTTACTGACCTTCAAACAAGTCCAACCACCAAACCAACGACTTTCGAATCTATTGGGATATACTTTTGGTAATTCATCACCTTCTCCTGTAACAATGAATACATTATTTGACGTGAAGGCTCTCTCCCAATGGAATGTAATATGCAAAGAGAAGTACTATACCTGCAACATTAATGTTTTGAACAGTGGGAGAACCAATAGATGCTTGAAAAGAATTTCCTTCCCTGACACGAAAATTGACTTTCTGCATAAACAGGGTAACATTAATGCCCAAACTAATCCGCAGAAAATTAAGAAAAACAACCAGGTAAATGGAATGGAACAATCACTAATACAGGAAAATTACATGGAGACAAGAACTCTCACACATCTCTGGCTTTATTAATAGTTTCCACTTATGTCACTACTGAAGCAGAACCAATAGGAGTTACCTTCAAACTGTCTGACATGTGATCACTCTCCAGTGCCATGGGGATGATATCCGCAACCAAGAATGGATCGCTCGTTGGTTTTCTCTGCCCCTCATCACTAGAAAATCTTAACCTCTCGTCCAATTTCAACTGGGACTCACTCTCAATATCTTTTAAGTTTAGCTTGGTAAAACTATCTCCTGGCTGAAGAATGTCTACTCCATGAAGAACTGCTCCTTTTTCCAATTTGCCACTACATCTTTGAGTTTGTGAACCAAGAGTATCTTTCACGTGAGACAGACGAAAGTCATGGAAATGCAAATCAGCAGAGTCACTAGCAGATAACCCCACATCTTGGAATGCATCTTCCATTCTCAAATCTTCCAATTCTGATAGAGAATCAATTTCGGGTATCTCCTCGGTGGCATGGTTGCAGCTTTCGTGACTGTCTCTCCAGGCTTCCAACCGTGCTTGTTTCACCTGTAGTGCAGCTTCTAACACAGTTGAAGCAGGAAATCTTTTTGAAAATAGTTCATCCTTGAACACCTCATGAATTACCAGTGCTTCAGATGCGGCAATTGACAGCTCAATTGCATCATCCATGTGATTGACTTCATGTAAGCTGGCATTTCTCTCATGCTCTTCTCCTTTGTCCACATGATCACATCCTTTTCCTAATGTAGCAAAGTTGTCTACTTTCAATTCCTTAGCACTCCCTTCAGGAACAATTGGGATTTGAACACACTGAACTGACACAGCATGACTGGACTTGATCCCTTTTGCTTCAGATGTATCTTCAAGTGTAGTTGGCAGATTCTCTGAGCTACAACCCAGTGACAGATGAAGATGAAACTGAACCACCTTAAAAAGAAAGTAACATAGATATAGTTAAGGACTGCATTGGTAATACATGGGACAGAGAATCATGCAAACAGTGAGGAAAACCAATTATGTGACATTCATTATCTTGGTTTCTCTGATTTGAAGGGAGTTGGAGAAATCAATCTATCTTCCATTCAAACTTAACTGCACATTACAAATGAGTCTGGTTGCTATATGATTACAACCATTGAACTCCAGCAGTTGCCAATTTTTTTTTTTAAAAAAAAAAACTGGGCTAAAGAACCCTGAGGGGTTGGTCCAATGGTTAAACCTTGGGCAAAAATGCCACAAGGTCACAGGATCGAATCCCCAGGGCCACTGATGTGTTACCCGGTCGCCCGTCAGGGCCCCTTGGAATAATAGTCGGGTCACCAAAGCGGGCACCGGACACCACGGTTATCCAAAAAAAAAAAAAACAACCTGGGCTAAAGGCAAGCTTGTAAAAACAGCAGTAGAACTTTATAAATGTACCAGATAGTTCTTTAATAAACTGCACGCATGTACAATGCATGCACCAGTTTGCTTTCAGAAAAAAAGAATGGAGAAAGGGAAGAAAAATAATCTACAAGGTTGGCCAGTAGGTAAGCCAATAGGCAGGCAAATATGATATTGCGGCCTTCTGTAATCCCTAGAACTATGTAACCTCTACATGACAAATTAATGTGGTGTCTATCTCATTTCAATTGCTATTGAAGTAGCATTCTTCATCCCATACTTGTTTTTAGAGATTAAGATGTTATTCAAAACGCTGAATCCAAATTTGCAAGGCTAAATTGATCCGTTGTTATGCATCTCCATCAAATTCACCAGATGCAGTCTTAGACAATTACATTAAATACTAGTTTTATAGATCAGTTCCAAATTAACTTCACAAACTAACCACTCGTGGAAACAGGTTAAAAGAATCTAGAGAAATAGATCAGAGTCTGAAAAATATTTTTCTAGGCTTCCTTTAAACAAAAATGGAAAAGCAAACCTATGATAAAGTCAGTAATAAAGGTCACCAGCCAACCATCTTAAAGCAGAACTGTAAAGAATGCACAACTCTCACGAGAACATTTTGTGTCTTTTGTGAGGTTTAGCAGTATGGCTATAGTCTCCTTTCCTTAGCAATTTATGAAAGACAAGGAACGGGACTAATTATCGAAGCCTGCTAGTCACTGTCTTTTACTTCCTTTTTTGTGTGTGTGGTAACTTATTGGGACTACTGAAAATAAGTAAGACCTATACATAAGAAGTATAGAGAGACAATTTCATAGAAGAGGAGTTCCAATTCACTAATCTATCCAATCACCTATATATTTCTGGTGCACCCCGTAAATATAAGAAAATATAGTGTGGTCATCTGAATCTGTGAAGCTTCATGTTCCAATCTTGAATATACCAAATAAATCAGAGTGGACAAGAACCTTCTATGTACCACGTAGATACCTCCCCTGCAATGGCCTCTTTGTCATGTGGATGGGCAAGAGCTTCCAAATCCAAATTTAAGATATTCTCATCACAGCGTTGATCACCATCAGAAAATAATTGTTACAGAATAAGGACACCCCTACATAATCTCTTTCCACAGAGCTACACGAGAAGGCTGTTAATTGGTGCAATTTTCCGCTCCCCTTTCTCTACCGCATATTTTCCCTTATCGGACTTCTCCATAACTTCTACTCTTCCATGAAAAATCACCACACTTGCCAGTAAAGAAGCACTACTGTTTGTTCCTCGCCCAAGGACCCCATCCTCAGTAATAGCAGCAGCAGATTTCTGGTCAATCAGAAGGGTTTTTGGAACCTTCCAGGTCATCTTACAGGGTGTTCATGCAATTGTTAGTGTTTTTTCTATTACATATGAAAGCACGCTAAAAAGGAACATGAAAGAGGTAGGGAGGCCTGAAATGTGCAACTTAAAAAATGACTAGTTTTCTAACTTTTGATGAATTATTCCTTTGCCATTCTACCTTTTTTTTCAAACTTCTGTCGCTTCCTTATGAAAAGCACCAGGTGAAAGGCCCAAATAAGTAGCACAAGATGGTCTCTAGCATCCAAGACTTGAAATCTACATCAGTGTTGAAAATAACTAATAGCAAGCAAAGAAGATGTTTAATTAATGTCAACAAGTCATTAGTACTTAAAATATTTAACCAGATTTTAACCATTTACAATATTGCTACTTTATTGTAGGAAGTCAAGAAAGAATAGGATGGTTGCGTAACTTTACATATTGTAGCAAAATATCAATTACCATGTCAAAAAAATACATACTTCTCCTAGAAGATCATAACTTTTAAAACTGAAGTCATGAAATAACTCACAGTGAATGCAGAAAATTTTCAAGGCATTTTATATAAACAAAGAGTTCCCTGCAGCTTACTTTGTCAATTGGTTGAACCAAACTGAGTGGCGAACTATCATCACCGGATAAGAATAGATGGCAACTCTTATACCCATCTTCTAGTGTTGATTGCTGATGGGCCGCCACTGAATTATGTTGCTGAAGAAACTCCTACATATAGACCAAAGGGACAAATTGATTTTTCTCGTGGCACACGAGTCTTATCTAGAAATCATAATTTTGTAGACCATGCAAAAGCTATAACGGAAAAGCCAATGGTAGTTACCTGTAGTAAATATAAGCAAGAATCAGTTTGTCTTAGCTCACAACAGATTATTGAAGCAAACAGGATGCAGAATCATCAGCTTTATTGAACTTTATTGCACCTCACTTTTGCAACTTCCTTTTTTTTTACTTTCCTGTTGGTTTGTCACTTAGTTTACTCATAAATGATGATGATAAAAGCAGTACAGGGTGTTGTTGATACAAAAGGTAAACCTAGGACTTCCACTAACTGGTTATGCGAATGCGATTAACTATCCTGAGAAAAGATAGCTTCCATCCTCGTAAAATTAAACCATGCTCAGTTCGATCCACATTTAAACTTTTCTCCATGTTTATGCATTAGTTATATGGTTTATATTAAAAACTTTGATATTGTTTCAACGTCTTAAAGTTTTCACCAGTGAAAAAATGTCACACAAAATACTGATTTCTTCTAGATGGCAAACCAACTTTTATCAAAATAATACATTGTATCTTTTCACAAGCTATATTGATTCTTATATTTGAAACAAAAATATAACTAGATGTTAAGGACAATCCTTATAAAATTTCAAACCTCTGCTAATATCTTGCAAAGAAATAACTCTCTTCGGGGTAATTTTACTTTGACTTCCTAGAGTTTTTATTATTATTATTAATCCTTTGATATAGAACATAGTAAAAAAGAAGCTTGTATTAGCAGTTATTACTCAATGGAAAAAAACAGCAGTTCATTTACTTGGAAAATAATAATTAGAGACCATACCTCTATATGTTGGTTAGAAAATGATTTCCCAATATTGGTAACATCATAAGATGATTTGGTTTCAACATCCTGTTGCTGAAGCCAACCCGGAAGCCAAGCAGCCTCCTACACCAATCAATTTGTTTAAAATAAATTAATCCCCTTTTTATCACTTTATTTCCTTCTTCATCTTATTTTTCCAAATTATTGAGCTTTGCAAGTAGTGATTGAAACTGAAACTTTCCAGAGATTATTATTGGCGTAGCTTATGAATTTTTTAAGGTGTTGATTTTGAAGTCTCTGGTTCAAATTCCAGCATAGGAAAAAACACCAATTGATTTCTTCACATATGTTCTAGCTTAGGTGCACGTCGAGGGGAGCACAAGCCAGCCGCGGACACCATGGTTATCGAAAACAAAAAGTATTCCAAGTTCAAAAATATTGCGACAAAAAGAAAAAAATTGTCATATAATTGAGAAATTACCTCGGAGAACTGAGGAGGACGAAACCCTAGCAAGCTCTGCATTGAATATAGAAAAATGGTCAATCACTCTGCTCTATACACCACCCAATTAGCTACCAGTAAAGCAGAAGCCTTCGTCTAAACTCGCGCCAGTTCCTCTTCGCGCCAAAACCTAAAGAGGAAAATCTGCGTTTGGGCCTTGGACTTTTCTCATAAATTGGGCCAAGTTATACCTTAGATTCCGGCCCAATAAGCCCATTATATCCCTATTGTCCTTTCAAGTAAATTGTTGTGGCATTATCTTGGGACAATTACAGTGCATGGCTTTTCGGCCAAAATAATTATCAAAATAATGATCATTCACCGTTACATGTAAAGTCAGTGTATATTTAATGTCATTTAATGTATAGTCATATTATATTCAATTTTGAGTGTATAATAATGTATATTTAGTGTATAGCATATGTACAAGTAATCTATATTATATAGTCAAGTGTATATTTTCTATGATTTTGACAAGTTATATTGTATAGTGTATATTTTCAAAGATCTTTGGCTATTTTTTATTGTGTAAATAAATTATATTTGTTGTAAATAATTGATTTATTGTATATATTTGAAATTTTCTTCACTATCTTTCATCTATATTTCATAAACTTAAAGGTTGTTCGGTAGCTAGTTATAATTATACAGATACTTGTAGTGCAATTATTAATTGTATGAGCATTAGTTAAATCAATTTTTACCTCGCATAAGATAATACACAAATTCTTTAATG
>JAOTQR010000097.1:16652069-16669546 GCA_025774065.1 Solanum ossicruentum | reverse complement strand
TATGTGTAAAAATCTATCAATATCTATATTAGGTTTGTACTGGCACGAGCTCCTATAACTAGTTTGATAACAAGCAACTTGTTGGGGAAACGTACGAAATATAATATTATAATAATAATGATATAACAAATATAGTATAGTGAAAATTAAAAGGATATTACTACAACAATATTTAAGTGAAAATTACTACCATTATAATAGTTTAAACAGTTTAAGATTTAAATACTTGAGTCGTGTTGAGCATTATCCTAAGAAACTATTTCAACAGTGTGAAATGTTTCCCCATGATTAAACAAATCTTCTCTATTTAAATAGAGGATACAGGAATCTAATTTCAACAAGTTATTAAGAAAGAGTAAAATATAAATAACCATATTAAAATCATATTAAATTAAAAGGGAGAGAAGTGGCGTGAGTGGTAGGGAAAACAAGAAACAATTTTCTTGACAAAATGTATTTATTTGCAGAGACAATATATGCCTATTCATAGACCAAAGAACTTGCCCATGAGTTGACAAGTGTCCTTGACACTTGGACAATGAACTTCATGCAAGATCCATTGTTGGACAAGTGTCCTGAAGATGCCAAATGTCCAAAACTGTCATATCTTCAAGAATAATATTAAAATATAATTAAATACATAAAAAAAGATATCGTATAATTCTTTTGAAATATAATAAAATACTTACAATCTCCCACAAATTTCAAAAGAATTTATAAAAAAACTTTAACTTGCTGGATAAACAGGAACAAATGCAATAGATTTGGTGTCTTTTGGACTATGAACCAAAATTAGATAGGTAAAACTTAACTTATAGTTACTGGTGAAAATATAATATTTCTATGAACCAATAATTCTTATTGTAAGTCAGAAGACTTTACCGATGACTTTGACCTCAGTAATTTTATTGTTCAATGGGTTTTGCGCCAATACGCCATGCGCGTGCCTGGTTATTCATGAAAGCTCTAGGTGCCTAGTTACTCATGAGAGCTCTAGAGACTAGGCCAAAGTCTCATAGGAGCGGCGACGCTCCACTTCTCATATAGGTGAATTCATCAAGTGTACAATGCTTTAAATACATCATTCTTTAATCAAAGATTATGAATTTATTAAAAGTTAATAACTCATCCCTCGTTATTAGTACCAATTCAAGTACTCTCGGTTAGTGCGTAGTGCCAATATCAATTTATTATTACCCATATGAATCTACTTCATGGGATCTCCAATCACATAGATTGGGTTACCATCTCTATTGACAATCGCATTGGCATTAAACCCATCTCTATTGAGGTTTGAAAATTAATATGCTTTCCATGGCTTTAGTCAGTGAATTGATCGAATTCAATTCTGATTTTACATAATCAATTGATATTATTCCATCTTTCAATAGTTGTTTTATGACATCACGTCTCAATTTCATGTATCTGCTTTTAAAGTTGTACGACATATTCTTCGCAATAGCAATTGCAGATTGACAATCACAACGTATAGGCACAGGACGAAACATATCCTTTATCAAAGGGATACTCTCTAAGAAATTCCTTAGCCATTCAACCTCAAAACCAGCTAGCTCCAAAGCTATAAACTCTGACTCCATAGTCAATCTAGCAATAATCGTTGGTTAGTTGATTTCCAGGATATTGCACCACCATCTAAGTTGAACACATATCCACTGGTCGATTTAGTCTCATCTGAATCAGAGATCCAATTTGCATCACAATACCCTTCTAATATAGAAGGAAATCCATTATACATGATACCATAATTCATGATTCCTCTCAAATATTTCATCATTCTTATTAATGCAGACCAATGCTCTTTATTGGGATTATGAGTATATTTACTCAGTCTACACACAACATAGGCTATATCAGGCATGGTAAAATTCATCAAATGCATCAGACTCCCAATAATCTGAGCATATTTAGACTGAGTAACTGGGTCACCATTATTCTTTTTCAATTGAGGGTTAGCATTATAAGGAGTGGTTATTGGTGTCACCTCAAAACATTCAAACTTTTTAAGAAGTCTTTCCACATCACTCCTCATTACTTTAACTCCCAATATCATATTTACTTCACCCAGATCTTTCATATCAAAGTTAGTAGACAAAAATAATTTGGTACGTTGCACAACATTTAAACTTGTACCAAATATAAGTATGTCATCAACATATAAGCATATTATCACATAATCATTGTCTACCATTTTAGTATAAACACATTTATCTACTTCAACAAAAGAAAAATTGTCTCTCAATAAGACTTGATCTAATTTTTCATGCCACTGTTTAGGAGTTTGCTTAAGGCCATAAACAGATTTAATAAGTTTACAAATTTTATTTTCTTGTCCAGGAATAATACATCCCTCAGGTTGAACCATACAAATCTCTTCTTCTAAATCGCCATTTAAAAAAGTTATTTTTACATCCATTTGATGAATAAAAAGATTGTAAATTGATGCTAAGATAATTAAAATTCAAATGGAGGAAATTATTATCACTGGTGCAAATGTATCAAAATGATCGATATTTTGCTTTTGAGCAAATTCTTTTGCTACTAATCAAGTTTTATATTTATATACAATCCATCAGGATTAAGTCTCTTTTTGAAAATCCATTTACAATCGATTGGTTTCGCACCAGGAAGTACATCAATCAAAATTCATGTATTATTTTTTATAATTGAATTAATTTCAACTTTTATTGTCTCTTTCCAAAATTTAGCATCTGAAGAAGATATAGTTTCAAAATAATCTAATGGTTAATTGTTAGCAAGAAAAGTTTGAAAATCACTTCCATAAGAAAAATATTTTTTTCTAGGCCTTTTACTCCTTCTCAGTTCCTCAATATTAGGAATAGACTTATTATCTCTTTCAACAGGTGCATGAGAAATTTTATCACTCAGTGAAAAAATATATTCAAAAAATTAGGCATTCTTTGTCTCAATAATAGTATTAGAATCAAATACATCACTTCTTAAAACAAGAAATCTATATGCAGCACTATGTTCAGCATATCCAATAATCATGCAATCAGCAGTTTTAGAACTTATTTTTCTCTTTTTAGGTTCCAGCAAAAACACTTTAGCAAGACATTCTCACACTTTTAAATATTTCAGGTTAGGTCTATAATCTTTCCACACTTCATAAGGGGTTTTACCAGTTCTTTTGTGAGGAATTCTACTTTGTAAATGACAAGCATATAATATAACTTCACCCTACAAATTATCAGGAGCATTAGAACTAACTAACATAGAATTCATCATTTCTTTCAAGGTTCTATTTTTTCTTTCTGCTACTCCATTAGACTCACGTGAATAAGGTGGGGGTTATTTCATGAATAATTTTTTTTTTCACAAAAAGTATTAAGAAATACATATTCTCCACCTCTATCAAATTTTATTCTCTTTATTTTTCTATCTAGTTGATTTTTAACCTCAGATTTATAAGAAATAAAAATATCAAATGCATCATCTTTATTTCTAAGCAAATACAATTTAGTAAATCTAGAAAAATCTTCAATAAAAGTTACATAATATCTTTTACTACCTTTGGTCATAGTTTGTTTCAAATCACCAAAATCAGTATGAATCAAAGATAATAATTCAGTTTCTCTATTTACTGAAAAACATGACTTTTTAGTAATTTTAGCTTCAGCACATATTTCACATTTATCAAAATTATTATAGTCTAAATCAGATATTAAGTAAAGAGATTGCAATTTCTTTAAATAAGAGATATTAACATGTCCTAATCTAGCATGCCATAAAGAAATAGACTCAATCATATAAGTAAAAGTTGATGCATTATTATCAAAAACATTGAGCATATAGAGTCTCTAGTTACAATAGTCTTTTCCCACAAACACATTATTTTTCGTCAGAATAATCTTATCAAATTCAAAGGATACTTTGATTTCAGCGTTATTTAGCGAAGCTACAGAAATCAGGTTTGCTCGCATGGTAGGAACATGTAGCACATCCATGAAGCCTAATGTCTTTCCTGAAGTGAGCTTCAGGAGTACTTTACCTTTACCCAAGACTTCATCAGTCCTTGAGTCTCCAAGGTAGACCACTTCACTGTCATCTGTTATTGATGTATAGGAGATATATGTTTCTCGATTTGCACAAATGTGTCGAGTAGCCCCAAAGTCTACTGTCCATTCTTTTATTTGTGCTACAAGGTTAACTTTAAAAATGACAACAACAATAATATCATCTCCTTCAACTAAATTAGCATTGGGAGGATAACCATTTTCTTTGTCATTTTTAATTCTTTTCCTACATTGAGCTACATGATGACTTGATTTTCCACAAGCAAAACAACTTTTGTTTTTCTTAAAGTTAGGATTAGAAGACTTGTGATCTCGAGATTTATTGCCATATCTGTTGTTGTTATGCTTTGACCTTGCACTAAATTTGCCTTGAGAGCCAACTTTAGTTTTAAAAGACTCTTTTTTGTTGGTATCCTCAATTAAAATGTGAGTCACTATCTCCTTAATAGTAAAATTCGTTTGCTTATGTTTTAAAATTATTTTTATAATCATTCCATGATTCAAGCAACTTTTCAATTAACACTCCAGCCGCAAATTTTTTTGGTAGGGAAATTCCTTTTGCCTTTAAGTCCTCAAGCAATTTTTGATATTCATTTATTTGAATTTTCATATCCTTCGTGCCAGTCATCTGTCATTGGCAATATCTTCCTACTACAAACTTTTGTTTAGTAGCGTCTTCAGCAGTGAATTTCTTAATTAAGGCTTCCCAAATTACCTTGGCTTCTTTGTAACTACGATACACGTCAAACAACTCATTAGAAATAGTTTGTAGTATAGAATGACGACATACTTCATTGGCGTACTGCCATGACCTCACAGTTTTATCATCACTTTCAGTACTAGATTGTGGATTTAATAAAGCATGTGCAACACCATGAACATCAAGCAACGAAAAAATGCGTTCTTGTCATCTTTTAAAATATTTATTAGCAAAACTTTCAATATTTGATACGTCCGGAAAAGATTTAGCATATGGTAGCACAGCCGGAACAGGAGTAGAGGAATTAGTACCAATATTAGTAGTATCAGAAATTTTTTCAGGGGTAGTATAATTTTCCATAGTTTGTTAGATTGTTGGGGAAAAGTAAGAAATCTGTTATAATAATAATAATAATATAACAAATATAATATACTGAAAATTAAAAGGATATTACTACAACAATATTTAAGTGAAAACTATTACCATTATAATAGTTTAACAATTTAAGATTAAATACTTGAGTCGTGCTGGATACCGTCCTAAAAAACTATTTCAACAGTGTGAAATATTTTCCTGAGATAAAACAAACATTTTCTATTTAAATAGAGGATACAAAAATCAGCAAATTAATTAATCATCAGCAAGCTATTAAGAAAGAGTAAAATATAAATATCATATTAAATTAAAAGGGAGAGAAGTGGCGCGAGGGATAGAGAAAACAAGATACAATTTTTTTACAAAATGTATTTATTTGCAGAGACAATATATGCCTATTTATAGGCCAACGAACTTGTCCACGAGTTGACAAGTGTCCTAGACACTTGGACAATGAACTTCATGCAAAGATCCATTGTTGGACAAGTTTTCTAGAGATGCCAAATATCCAAAACTTACCATATCTCCAAGAATAATATTAAATATAGTTAAATACATAAAAAAAATACATGATATAATTCTTTTGAAATATAACCAACTACACCAAATCTTATTTCAAAAACATTTAATTCTAAGGATATAAAACAAAACAAAAATAATTAATTCCATGCAGTTTACCTTTTATATACCAACAAGATCAAATTTTATTCTTATCATTTAATGTTTTAAGGTAAATATATGACTAAACAAACAAGCATTTTGACTGCTATTTGTGTAAAGCAATCAACAGAATTATTAATTAGGACAGTAGTGCCAGTTCATCTTGGACCCATCTTAGCTATTTGATTGTCATTTTGCATAATTAAACAACTCATAAGGTATGATCATATTTCTGTGTACTTGTCGTTGATTATGCTTTAAGTTAATTAAAAATAATAATTGATATTATAAAATATTAGGGTTGTTTAATAAAATCAAAGGAAATGTAGGTGCCTAAGACCAATATCTCCGTATTTATTGTCCTTACTTATAGTAAAAGATATACTAAAGCTAATTATTCGACTAACAAATAATTACATCACTTTTTTGGGATACAGCCATTTAGTCAAAGAAATTACTAAAAAATGATATATATATATATATATATATATATATATAGTTTTTGAATGTATCATTATGTATATTTGGTATATAGCTCACGTATAAGTAATTTATATTGTATAATCAGTGCATACTTTTTTATTACTTTTGGCAAACTATTGATTATTGTATGTATTTGATATTAGAATACAATAAACTAATTAGTTTACAATAAATACAGACATGTTTTATTTACATAAAAAATAACTAAAAATGATAGAAGATATATAGTGAATAAACAATATATTTTGCTAAAAGTCATCGAAAATATACACTGACTATACATTACAGATTACATATACATGAGCTATTCATTGAATATATATAATGATACACTTAAAAACTAAATATAATTTGACTATACATGAAATATACATTAATTATATAGGATTATACAACACATGATCACTTTTTTGGTAATTACTTTAGTCGAATGATCATTTATATAATCATCCTATTTGGTTAATTTCAAAATATATACAATAAAATCATTAGTTTATAACAAATGTAGTCATATTTCATTTATATGTATAAAAAATAGCCAAAAATCATAGAAAATATACTCCGATTATACAATGTAACTTGCCAAAAATCATATAAAATATACACAAACTATACAATATATATTACTTATACATGTGTTAAACCACAACAATAACATACACAGTAGAATCCCAAAGGGACTCTGGGAGGGTAATAATATATCCAGACCTTATCACTACCTCATAGAGATAAAGAATTTTTTTTCGAGAAACCTTCATCTCATAAAATATACATTATGATATACTTAAAAACTAAATATAGCTTCACTATACATAAAATATGTATAACTATACACTATTATTTTTAATAATTACTTTGAGCAAATAACTATTTCATGTAATTATCTCCTTTTTATCTGGAAAATGTTTCTTCTAGAAAAATTACCAGAAGAGTAACAAAGGGTAATCAATAATTAACGACTATAGGGGTAGTTGAATTGAACTCTAAAGCAGTGAATTCATTATAAATATAAGCTTTCACAGTATAAAAATAATTTTTAGTGATAATTAATTAATGAAGACAATATAATTATTGCTAAATACGTTTTTTTTTTAAGAAGCAATTGTCAGTGACAATTACATTGTAATACTCTTTGTAAATGCTACCAAAATCTATAGCGACAATAATTAATGTCGATAAAGATTTTAGCATGATTTATCATTATTATCTGAATTTATTATTGTTAAAAAATATTTTAATTATAATATAGAAACTGTAACCCCCAAAAATTAATCTTTTGAAGTAATAAATATTGATTTCACTTCATTCTTAGTGCAGATTTTTGACAAAGTTTCACTGGCTTATAACTAATTAAAAAAAAATAACTATAAGAGGAAATTGATGAGATTGGCCCCAAAAGGGCAATAATTTTAACACACTATATCAAAATAGACACTTTCTAAAAATATATACTAAAAGGGATATTTTGCCTATTGAAAATTGTTATTGTTTTGATATGTTTTTTTAGGGAGTATCTGATTTGATACGTCGTGGTTGAAATTATTGTTGTTTTTATGTTGGATTCATTGATATTTGACAAACTACTTTCGTAAAGAAGATAGCTATATTTAGATCTAAATGTTAACCTATGAGCTTAATCAAGGCTCATGCATATTGTAGTATTTGTATTGTCCAAATAATTATAGGTTTAGCTGATAGATTATGATTACTTCTTTGTTTCTTGTTCAATAGATTTTGGACAATTTATTTCTTTTATCTTAGTTTTTAATTAGAAACTGACATATGGAGATTTAGAATTCTATAACTTTAATTTTCAGATCGTGAACAGTAGTTATATTCTAGTGATTGTACCTTTTTTCTTCTCTAATTTTTGAGTTTTTAAAATATTTTTTAGGGAAAAATACATAACTAGGCAAACATATGAAATGTATTTACATTATACAACTATTAAAAGTTATAATTTATAACTATAGTTAGGGTTCTGTTGCTATAATTAGGATTTTGTTGTTATTTTCTCTCTCCTCTCTTCCCCTCTCTTGCCTCTCTCCTTTTTCTCTGCAATTTTTGCTAGATATACAATTATATATGTATACCAGCTGCATATATACGGTTATTTTGACATATATATATATAGTCAATTCGACAAATATACTTATATAGTTCGCCTCTCTCCACTTTGCCCTCCCTCGCTCGCCTCTCTCCTCCCTCTCTCAATCTTGCTTACCAGATATACAAATACATATGTATATTAGTTACATATATGTAATTATTTGATAAATATACATATACAATTCGCCTCTCTCGATCTTGCTCGTCTCCAGGTCCTGTAATCGAGATTATAACGTGTAATTATATAAAATATAACTACCTGATCATATCAAGTTTCAAGTCTAAGTTATTTATGAAAATTTCCCTTCTTTTTGCCCTTCACAATAAAAAAGTTTAATTTGATTAATTTTACTTTGTCTTGCGGTATTTATATTTTGTTTCCCCCAAAAATGGACATATTGGTAGAGTAGAAATTTGAGACACAAGAGGAAACATAGAAACGTTTTGGAAAGAAAAAAAAACCATATTAGATGAAGATATTGAAAGGCCAACGTACATCAACACTTAGCTTTAAAGTCTTGTCACCAAAGTTTATTTCCACTCAACAGATAAATTAACACACTATCAAATCTTTTTTATATTATATTATACTATAAAATAATGAGGACAAGAAAATGCCCACAGTAATCATAGACGTAAGCAAAAGCTTCATTTTCCATTTTTTGGCCCTTTTCCCCCTTCACCAAATGCCACTGCAAAAATTGTAAAATTTACACATTTCTTTTTTCTTTAAATACTCTCTTTGTATACCAAACTCCATACGCTTTTGTTCTCTCTCAGTTGCTCTGTTTAAGGTCTGTCTTTTCTCAAATCACTTTTCTTAATATTTGCATCTTTCATAGGGTTGGGGGTATGGGTAATGACTGGATCTGGATCTGTGTTCTTGTTCTGTCAGCTTGATGTTATGCATTGTGTTCCTCAAAGTTATTGAAAGCTGTAACATGTGGAAGGTTCTTTTCTTGGTGTTTTTCACTGTTATGCCTGCTTAATTTTGTCTTGCATGTTACACTGTGTATGTACTACTTCATTTATGAATTCTCAAGAATTTATTGATTTGGTACTTGAGTTACAATTTTACTAATTAGTGACTATTTTGTACTCAAATTGTTTGCTAGCTCATGCTTGATTTTGTAGAGTGAGTATGAAAATGTTGAGATCTAACTAAAAGGGTGTCTAGATAACATAATCTTATGATACAACTGAAAAAAGCAAGCGTTTAGCAATTCTCTTGGAATCTTGGATGAGTCCTGTTTGGCTTAGATGGTAACTTTATGTCAATTTGCTTTGATTTTTTGGGATCTTGAATTTTGTAGGGGTTGACAAGTAAGTGAAATGGGCTACTCCATGATGCTCATTGTTAGTAGTCTACTTGTAGTATTTCAATTGTCAACTGTAGCGGCAATTGGATCTCCAATCATGGCTCCAGCACCAGCACCAGGTCCTGAATTTACCAACTTAACGGACTTGCTCTCCGTTGCAGGCCCTTTCCATACATTCCTTAACTATCTTGTATCGACAAAAGTCATCGAGACATTCCAAACCCAAGCTAATAACACAGAAGAAGGGATCACACTTTTTGTTCCTAAAGACTCAGCCTTTACCTCACTCAAGAAGCCCTCACTTTCCAATCTCACCTCAGACCAACTTAAGTCCCTTTGCCTTTTCCATGCATTGCCACATTACTACAGTCTAGCTGATTTCACAAACCTTAGTGACATTAGCCCTATTAATACTATGGCTGGAGGAAACTTATACTCCTTGAACTTCACCGATGACTCTGGGACCGTTCACCTTAACTCTGGATGGTCTAGGACTAAAGTTAGCAGCGCTGTGCGTACCACTTATCCAGTTGCTGTTTATCAGGTGGACAAGGTCCTCCTTCCTGAAGCCATTTTTGGGACAGAGATACCACCAACGCCAGCTCCAGCACCAGCACCCGTAACGGATGTCGCCTCTACTGCTGATACTCCAGCTGCTGATCAAACAGGCAAAGCTAGAGCACCGTCGTCGCCTGATTCATCTTCACCATCAGCTTCTCACAAGATGATTAGCTGGGGCATTTTGAATCATTTGGTTTTGGCAGTTGGTGGTGGATTCTTGATGTTTTTCTTGTAAGGAAAATGATCTCTCTGTGGAGGGAATTCTGTTAAATTAATGTTGAACATCATGGTACATCTGTTTTTTCTCATTGGTTTTGATATATTCCATACATTGGGGTTTTAGAATTGGCTACTTTACAATATTTTTGTATACATTCATGTATCATTTTCATTTGCTTATACTCCATATTCTTTATCAACCTTTCTCATTGTGGAATTCTTTTTCCAAATTGCTCCTCTTTAAACTTTCAACATTGATCCCATTGTTATGTTGCAATTTGCAAGTGATGGCCCCTAGTTTTTATGGCACAATGGATGATAACACATAGAAAAACATCCTATATGTTACTCATAGGAGCGTACTCACGTTCAATTTTATATTATATTTATTATATTCAAAGAAAAATTTAATTTATCAAGTCAAACAGTGGCAATTCTGAATAGAGTAAACTTTAAGTGGCCTAAATAAAAATTTTGAATTTATCTTTGACTAAGTAGCCTAATTACAATTCCCAAGGATGTTCTTACTATAAATAATGTTAATCTGTTAGGTGACATTAATTTTGAGAGAAAAGGACAAAGCCTTTGGCAAACATAATTAATTCGTAACCAATTTAGGTTGCTACAAGTGTAATTTGTACTCCATAGTTTGTCTTGAAACAATGGTTGAAGTATATTGCACCTTCTGTCTAAGCTAAATTTTAGTTGTGGTTCTAACTTTTTTCACACTTATTTTCTTTCAAAAAAATTATAGTTTATTTAGTTATTTTTATTTATTAGATTGAGAATCCAGTTGTCAATTAAGAAAAAAAATTACTTGTTTAATATTTAAAGTGTAAGTAAAAATAAATGTAAATTTTTGTAGACACAATCTGATAACTTAAAATAGAGTAAATCATTTGTGATAATCAATATGTTAGATATACTAATTGGGTAAAAATTTTACTCTACTATACACTATTTATTTATATACCTAACTTAAATCGTAACGCACACAAATCACGATCTATTCAGTCAAATATTTTACAACTGGAAATCACATGGGCTCCAAGTAATCTACTAATTAATTCACGTGTCCAGATTCTTTATATTTTAAGTAAGATATAATTACTTTTTATTAAATATTTACTCTGTTGTGGCATTTTAATTTTTGAAAGTAATTATAATTAAAAATAAATTTATTTTATCTTAAATTTTTATAATAATAAATAATTTGATATAAATATATTAAAAATTACGATGAGTAATTTGAGACAACTAAAGCAATAAAACAAAAGAGATAGTAAGCTGTGGGAACTGTTCATTGTAGATCTTAGCGAATACACTTTTATCATTTATGAGATCTTAGAGAGGTCAACTAATTAAAGAATTGAATAGTTTATTTATCAACAAAGATACCAAATTCAACATGGGCGGCAAGCTTTTTTCTTTTTCTCCGTTAATTGAATAACAACAATATATTCAGTGAAATCACATAAGTGGGGTCTGAAGAGGGTAGATTGTATGCAAACCTTGTCGCTACTTCATAGAAGTAGAGAGGCAATTTCATTCTCCGTTAATTGAAATAAAACAAAATTTAAAGTTACAAGTTAGTCCGTCTTATTTTAGATAAGCACCTTCTATTTTGTATGATCATTAAAAGATTATAAATAAATTAATTAATTTTATTTTTTATCTTTTATTCACATTAATTAAGCTCTTATAAAAAAGAAAATTTGAATCTTCCAAAGAACATATTAATTATAGGGTAAAATGAAAAAAAATTAATTAATTTTATTCTGATTTAGTAAGTATGTAAGTAATATAGAATAAATATTTTTAGTAACATGAGATAATACCTGAGTTCGAGTTCCTCTAAAAGGGTGTAAAGGAGCCTGAGGTACCAGGTTTGATACCCCGTAGCGCTACGGCGTGAAGAGGAACGAAGGTGTGAACCGACTGGCCGAAGTAGAGACAATACCTGAGTGTGTGCACCCACGAGGAGGGGTCGTCACAAAAAAGGTGACCCATCTTGAGATGTCCCAAATCGGCAAAACACAAGAGAGATGTTGCGTATAATAATTGATCTATATACTGTGAGACGTCTTTTAGGGTGAGCCCAAAGAGACAAATCCATGATGGGCTAAGCCCCAGAACAGACAATATGTTACTGTGTTTAGCCAGATCGTTACAATGATATAATTGAGACATTATTTGATAAGTCGAAGTCATCATTCTTTATCTCTCCCTCTCTCACATGCGCGCACACACACGTCAAAGTTGAATATGTTATAGTTATCGATTTACCATACCACACAATGTCAAAAATCAAACTTAAATTACCAAATCATATTGAATTAATTTGATATATAATATTTTAAAAAATGAAAAAACTAAAATTACTGAATCAAAATTTTAATTTCTAAATACTATACCATGTACATCCCTACTTAAGGGTGATGTAGATAGCTAACTCTAATAGAAACACTAATAACTGCTACCACAACTCGAATTCATGACCTATAAGTCATACAAAGACAACTTTACTATTGCTCATAAAAGATTCAATAAGAATTCATGTACTCCTTTATGTTCCCCTCTATTTGCTCTGTGGTTCGCAACTATGTTTAAAATCATACATGAATGACCGACTACTGACTAAATAATTTAAGAGAAACATTTTCAATAAATTATTCTCTTGATCATAAGAATGAACGGTTTTCACAAGCAGTCTTTGTTCTGCTGATAAATTCATCAATGGACATGTTCCCCAACTCCCCGGCAAACCGCGATCGAACAGTTAGAGTTTGTGTTTCTACCTCTTTGGGCCCAACTACAGCCATCAATGGGATCTTTTGCTTCTCTGCATTCCTAATGAGTTTTGGCAGACGTTCGCCGCTGCAAACCTCAGCCCGGATACCGCTAGCTTTTAGTTTCTTGCTTACTTCATTGCAGTACTGGAGCTGTGAACATAATGCACTTCTAAGTCAGTATAAGACACCATATATATATATATCAGCAGAAGCAAATACACGGATGAAAATATAGAAGAAAATCATCATGAAGCCTTTTGTTACTCTTTTACTTGAAAAATGATATAGCATCATGTACGCTTGAATAGAAAAACCATAAATTATGTTGAAGGGTGACTCCGGGAGTTAGTATAGTGTAAGCAACAAATCTCTGGCCAGGGTGATAAACTAAACATGGTTCTACGTAAATGGAGAAACAAGAATTAGTCAAACAAGTATTGATTACCTGAGCATCAGTAACTGGTAAAACTCGAGCTTGGATAGGAGAAAGCCAAATTGGAAAATCACCAGCATAATTCTCTATGAGAACACCAAAAAAACGCTCCAAAGATCCAAGAACTGCTCTATGGATCATGATAGGCCGCTTCCTCTCTTGATTTGAATCAATATATGTAATGTCAAAGCGCTGGGGTAAATTGAAATCAACCTGTAGAAGCTCATGTGTCAATGAAGGATTACAAAGAAGCTTAATGAGCTTGGAAAAAGAAAATAGTAGGAAAAAAACTTTCAAGTTTGCGAGAGGTCAAGACTAAAGCAAACTTTATCAGAGTTTTGCAAACAGAGACCAGAGGGACCAAGAAGACAAGAAGACAAGAAGACAGACGAGAGTGGTCCCATGGAGCATACAGGCCAATCGAAAAGGAGACCAAGATCAAAACATGCCTGTATAGTTGAGCATTGCCACTTCCTTCCAAGAGCATCTTCAATTTTCAGATCAATTTTTGGACCATAGAAGGCCCCACCACCATCATCTATCTGATAGCTCCAACCTTTATCTTCTAAAGCATCCTTAAGTGAAGATGTTGCTCTTTCCCAAATCTCATCATCCCCAACAGCTTTTTCTGGCCTTGTTGAAAGGTTCACTTCATACTTGTCAAAACCAAATTGCTGTAATATTTCCTCGGTCAGATCTAACACTCCCCTGATTTCATATTTAATTTGATCCTCTAAACAGAAGATGTGTGCATCATCCTGCAAAATCAATATAGGGGTATCAGATACAGTAATGCAAGCTGCTGCTACTTGAGAGTTTCTGGATGAAAGAATCAGCACTTGAAGCAAATATTTTATCAAAAATCATCTCATAGAGTTCGATCTTCTTGTCCTTTTCTGAGAGAGGACAAGCATACTACTAAGAAGACAGCACATCACAGTGTGTTTTAATGATTATAATTATAAATGTGGAAAATAATTTCTTACAGCAGTGGAGAAGATTACAAAAAGGTAAAAATTAACAAGTTATCAACTCCCCACACAAATGGAGGGCAAAAGAGTACTATGTAAGTTTTTTACAAAAGGCTGAAGTATCACATAATGTAAGAGATACAAGTCATAGCAGGTTAAAAGCTGAAACTCCACAGCATCACAAGCAGCGCACTCACTCTAAATCCTTTTTAAATTTATTAAGGGCGCCTCTTAGAAAGTCCTTGGTATGATAAGAGGAGATAATGGGAGTTGGCTCTCTAGTCTGATTGCAAAATTATGGACATTCCAGAAATTCTGGTTATATATTTTTTGAGGTGATGAGGAATGTCTGCATTGGGCATGACTTCAAGGAAGATAAGGTAAGCAACGAGCAAAAGGCGAAATATTTGGACCAAGTAAAGTGTTGATCAGGAGAGATGGAAGGAACATTATTAAACAATAGCAACCCAATAAAGCACAGACAAAAAGAATATCAAAGTAATATGGTCCTTAAGAGGATGGCTGAATGGTGGAGGCAAAGGAGCACAACCTGCAGATTGTAAATTCCTATCCCAACTATGACACTCTATGTGATCTGATCCAGCCACAGTGAGTAGGATTGCTTGGCCTATGCATGTGATCTTGTGGGCTGAAGCAGCCTACTTCTGAATTAGTATAGGTGCAAGAAAAACGAAGCCAAAGTAATCTAAAAAAGTGTCCAACTAACCTCAATTTTTTTTTCTGATGAAGTAAGGTATTTCATAGAAAGGCATCAAGTAGATGCAAAAATTACAGAAAGCAAAAGGGCTCTCAGAGAGCATAAGCAAAAAAAAAAAAAAGAAGTTAGCTCCTTTACAATCTTCAAACTAGCACTAGGGAACTAACAAAGTCAAGAAATTGTTCAGTACCAAATACAGGGGTTAAATTAACCCAACTGAATAACAAAAGTAAACATCTAGCTTTAAGAGAGTGGCTCGGAGTTAAGATCCCATCAAAACATCTACGGTTCCTTTCAGTCCATAAACACCAAAATATAACTCCGGGGATCATCACCCAGACTTTCTTGATGGACTTATCAACTCTCCATGTATTCCAGCTCAAGTAGGCTTCTTTCACACTTTGTGGCATGACCCACTGTAAGCCGAATATGCAGCAAAACATATTCCAAAGGGCTTTGGCCACAACACAGTGAAGGAGCAGATGATTGACTGTTTCTGTGCTATCTTGACACATATAACACTTATCATCCAAATCGAGGCCTCGTTTCTTGAGATTATCTAGTGTTGAACATGCTTCCTAGAGAGCAATCCAACAAAAACAGATGACCTTGGTAGGCATTTTAGTCTTCCAAATCAGTTTCCAGGGCCATAGTTCAGTGATCTAATTTTGACAACACAATTGATGATAACAATCTTTCACAGTAAATATGTTGTTTCTACCCCATACCAATAGGTCAGCAACATTCTCATTTATACTATATTTTTCCACATTAGCAAGTAGTTCAAACAAGCTTCTCATCTCCCAATCCTGCACATTTATTCTGAGCATATTCCAGTTGTTGCCACATCTATTCTGTGCAATTGTGGAGTTTTTGTCTAGAGCAATCTGGAACAAATTTGAGTAAGCTTCCATGAGTGAAGTGTTACTTAGCCATTTGTCGCTCCAAAATTTAATATGTGAGCCATCCCCTGCTTTGAACCATACCTCTATAGCAAATTCGCTCCACAACTTGCTAATGTATTTCCAGGGGCCAACCCCATGGGGTGAATTAGAGATTTTTGTGCTCCATTCATCGCTTCTTTCATGCTTAGCAGCTATAACTTCTTTCCAGAGACTATGGTCATTTGTACTAAATCTCCACTACCATTTCATGAGCAAGCATTTGTTGTGAGGAGCTAAGTCTCTAATGCCCAAACCTTTGTCCAGTTGATTAAGGATCTTTTCAGGCATGGGGAATAGTGACATGTAGTATGTGGGCATGCTATCAAGCACACTTTGATAAGGACTAGTCTTCCACCATTGATAGATATTGCATCTGGAGGCCAATCTTTTTTCAAAATTTCTCTATGATCCCATTCCAGATTTCAACATTCTTGAACTTGCTACCCAGGGGTGAATGGAAATGTCCCAATGGAACAAACCATGATGCTTGCCAGCTCCTCAATATTAGCCACATTGTTGACTTGATACATTATGCTTTTCAGTACATTAATATGCAATCCTGACAAAGCTTCAAAAAGGAGGAGAGTGAGATTCAGGTATAACATTTGTGTTGGGTCAGCCTCACAGAAAATGAGTGTATCATCAGCATATAGTAGGTGTGAGACTGTGATGGACGTCTCGTGACTAGTACCTACACTGAAACCTTGAATCCACCCTTATTCCTGGCCTTTTCTAACATTTTGCTAAGACCCTTCATTGCTAGAATAAACAAAAAGGGAGAGAGGGGATCCCCTTGTCTGATCCCTTTTTGAGGAGAGAAAAAGCCCACAGGTCCTCTATTCACAGTGACAGAGTATTTCACTGTTGAAATACTAAATTTGATCCATCTAATCCACCTGTCACCAAAACCAATTTTCTTAAGGATTGAGATAAGGTAAGACCAGTTCAGTTGATCAAATGCTTTCTCAATGTCGAGTTTGCACATTACACCAGGTTCGCCACTTTTAATCCTCCAATCTAGCACCTTGTTAAATAAGTTGGCAGATTTGATTGTAAATATGGCCACTGTAAATATGGAATAGAATATGTTATTATAGGAAATAATGTAAATATGGAATAGAATATGTTATTATAGGAA
>JAOTQR010000097.1:16620568-16636037 GCA_025774065.1 Solanum ossicruentum | reverse complement strand
AGATGACATAGTACTGATTGATGAGACTCGGACTAAAGTTAATGATAGGTTGGAGGCCTGGAGACACGTCTTGGAGTCCAAAGGATTCAAATTGAGCAGGACCAAAACTGAATACTTGGAATGCAAATTTAGTGTTGAGAGGGATGAAGAAAACGCTGATGTGAGGCTTGCTACTCAACCTATCCCCAAGAGGGAAAACTTTAAGTATCTAGGGTCCATCATCCAGAATAGTGGCAATATCGATGATGATGTCACACATTGTATTTGGGCAGCATGGACTAAATGGAGGCTTACATCTGGAGTATTGTGTGATAAGAAGATATCACCTAAACTCAAAGGTAAGTTTTACAGATTGGTAGTTGGACCATCTTTGTTGTATGTGATGGAGTGTTGGCCAATCAAAAATGTACATGTCCAGAAGATGCATGTCGTAGAGATGAGGATGTTGAAATGGATGTGTGATCACACCAGGAGTGACAAGGTTAGGAATGAGATCATTCGAGAGAAGCTAGAGATGGCTCCGGTGACTGATAAGATGAAGGAAGCGAGACTATGATGGTTTGGACATGTGCAGAAAAGAAGTACCGATACTCCTGTTAGGAGGTGCGAGAGGTTGGTTTTAGGAGCTACATGGAGGGGTAGAGGTGGACCGAAGAAGTAATGGGGAGGTGATCAGACATGATATGGCGAAACTTGATCTCACTGAGGACATGACCCTAGATAGAAAGAAGTAGAGGTCGCGAATTAGAGTAGTAGACTAATTAGTTGGTAGGGTTAGGTGGTTATCTAGTCATAAAGTATAGTAGGGTAGAGGAGTAGTAGTGTTTTATAACATGTGTTGTCATTATTTGTTGTTTATGTATTAATTGTATCATATTTACGTATTGTCATGTGCTTTTGGTTATTAGCCATTTTTTGTTGTTCCCTTTCTTTTAATTTTTGTCATATATACTTTATTCTGCTCATGGGTTTTTGAGACGAGAGTTCCTAGGAAACAGCCTCTCTACTTCTATGAAGTAGTGGTAAGGTCTGCGTACATTCTACCTTCCCCAGACTCCACTTGTGAGATTCCACTGGATATGTTGTTGTACATTTAAGGTTATTCGGTTCGATCAGAATTTTTTAAATTTTTTCATAAATTAAAAAGATCATCCTAATTGATTTAAATAGTTATAGATTTAGCTAAAAATTCACAATTTTATTAAAAGAAAATAATATATATTAACTTGGTACGATTTAGTATGATCAGTTGGTCTATTATTTAAATATTTTTTGACACCCCTAACCTAGATGAATGTGGAGTGACTGGCTACTCCAATAAAATTATGACAAAATTTTTAGAACACTCATGAATATTAAACACGCACATTATTTATTAGTAACAAAATTTCGACAAACAACAAAATGTGTGAAGGTATAATGTGATAATTGATACTGAATTTATAAAAGAATTTTTGGTATATAAAACTTCTAGCTACAATAATTATCTGTAAATTTAATCTTATTTTATTTGGGTCTGATCCATTCCCAGAGGCAACAAATTTGATTCATAATGTTCATTTATGAAAACCCAGCTAAACACACTTTTTTTTTTACTTAAAAAAATGTGTCCACGCATTTACTCTGATTTGTTTCATTTTTTTGATAAAAGAATTTTGCCCTTTTCATAAAAAAATAAGTCTTTATTTCTTATTGCTGCCAGTTTTGAAGTTATGACAATTACTTAGTCATTACAATATACTGATTCTGATCTTAATATATATAAATACAAATAATTTTCTTTTAGATAGTGTAGTAAAGAAAAGAAAATTTATCCTAGCTTTTCCAACTTTTTTTGGGTTCTCCTTTTGATTATTCGTTGTTGTTTATACTCCTAATTTGTATCATAAGATCTTATTGAATAATTGGGGATATAGTTATATCGATGAAATATTCATAGGGATGGTATCCTTGACACATTTCAAGTTATAAATTTTTCTAAAAGTATTTTTCATAATTTTCAACAAAATATAGAGCAGTAGCAACAATAACAATATACCCAGTGAAATTTCACAAGTGGAGTCTGAGGATAAAATATACACAAACCTTACCACTATCTCATAAAGAAAGAGAGGTTATTTTCGATGATTCTCATCTCAAAAATATCATTCTCAAAAGTAGAAAATACTAGATATGAAACAAAACGACTAGAGTAGAAAGCAAATGACAATATATAAAGACAATAAAAGTAACAAAATAAATGACGGACAATAACAACACAATATATGAACATACGACTACCTCTACTAATCTACTATATTACAAGGCTAGATATCAACCTACCCTACTAGTCGTCTAACCTTTTACCTTGATACGCGATCTTCACTTTTATCTATATAAGGTCATGTTCTGGATGATAAATAAAATCATAAGCTTGGGAGTCATCTCTCTTCAAGATTTTATACTTGGTTTATATACTTACATTGTGGTTGGTATGGCACCAAACCCACCAACTTGAGTAGTATTGTTTTCTTGATTTAAATATAAGACATACTAGAATAGTAGCTACCTTATCATTATCATCATAACATATAATGGACTGTGTAGTGTGGGTCAGTTGTTCCTTCACTTTAAAGGTAAGTTATTTCCTATGTGTAATTTGTCACTATTCTATCAAAAGGGAGAGTCAAGATGGTTTTTCCAACTTAAACCTTCTTATTTTATCCTTAATAACATGTTTTACAACCATAAAATTATCATAGCATATATAAAATCACAAACTCTAAAGAATTTTTTGTATGTATTAAAAAATTTTATTCAGTAAAACTAGTGGCAGAGTCACCCTATCTAGTTTCAGAGGTATCAGTTGACTCTCTTTTGCTGTAAAATTACATTAAATGAAAAAAGACACATGTTTATATATTGTCTATGCTAATTCGTATGTTCGCTACTTTATGTTTTAATTTTCTTTAGTAAAAATTCTGACTATATATATCGGTGAGAGAAAACAAAAGGCAATATAGTGCCTCTATAATGATTAACTAAACCTATAGTCAAGTTGCATTACTTAAAAGCTAAGCTCAAATTAAGAAAAGCTAATTCGCTCATGATTCATTCAAAACAAGTGTCCAACAAGCATGATAAACAACCTCCAATACTTTTTCATCAAAATGAACCAAAAAGACCCCTCCTTTAATTCCTTTCATCCACCATAATTTCCATCACATTCTCAATTCTTCACCATCATGTTTCCCTTCTTCTCCTTTCTTACTTTCCTCTCTTTTTTCCCCTTCACTATAGTCTTCTCCTCTCATTGTACAACCTCAACATCCACAAAAACATTTGAAAAATGTATGCCACTCCCTTCACAAGAAGCCTCAATTGCTTGGACATTCCATCCACATAATGCCACACTTGATATTGTGTTTTTTGGTTCATTTATATCTCCTTCTGGTTGGGTTGGTTTTGGAATTAACCCAAGTTCCCCTGAAATGACTGGAACTCGCGCGTTAATCGCCTTTCCTGATCCAAATTCTGGCCAACTTGTTCTATTACCTTACATAATTGATCCATCAGTCAAACTCCAAAAAAGTCCACTTTTATCAAAACCTTTAGACATTCATTTACTAGCCTCTTCATCTACTTTATATGGTGGCAAAATGGCTACTATACATAATGGTGCTACAATTCAAATTTACGCCACGTTAAAACTTGTCCCTAACAAGACTAAAAATGTACATTTTGTTTGGAACCGTGGGATTTATGTCCAAGGTTATTCACCTACAATTCATCCTACTAGCATAAATGACCTTTCTTCAATAGCCACAATTGATGTCCTTTCAGGGTCACAAGCAATATGTCGCAACAATTTCTTGACACTCAAAAATGTGCATGGTGTTATAAATGCAGTTTCATGGGGTGTTACTCTACCTTTAGGCGCGGTCACGGCACGTTACCTAAGGCATATTGAGTCACTAGGGGCAACATGGTTTTATGTACATGCAGGGGTACAATTATCAGGAATTTTACTTGGTACTATTGGATTCGCGATAGGGATTCGATTAGGGCAACTTTCACCAGGGAGAGTGTATGGACTACATCGAAAACTTGGGATCGCCACGTTTGTTTTGGGCATGTTACAAACATTGGCCTTGTTTTTTAGGCCTAAGACAACAAATAAGTTTAGGAAGTATTGGAAATCTTATCATCATTTTGTTGGTTATGCTTGTGTTGTTTTAGGGGTTGTGAATGTGTTTGAAGGATTTGAAGTGATGGGAGAAGGAAGATCTTATGTTAAATTGGCATATTGTTTGTGTTTATCAACATTGATTGGTATTTCTGTGGCATTAGAAGTGAATTCTTGGGTTGTTTTTTGTAGGAAAGCAAAGGAAGAGAAGATGAGAAGAGAAGGATTAATTGGGAGTTCTGGAAAATTTAGTGGATCAAGTCATGGTTGATTAATAATTCAATTTATATGCATCACATGTATGTCATTATTTCTTATTTGATAGTTCAAAATATTTCAACTAAGATTTTGCAAGTTTATAGTGTAATTTTTTCATTGCTTGTCCCCTAAACAAATCCTTTCTATGAGTTCACATTGCAATCCAATTAAATCATGTAGTTTATGAATCTTTTTTGTGATTAGCATTATGGAAGAAGATGTTGATATATGTATATTGCTTATATTAAAAATTTTCCCTTTTTGGACGATGAAAGAGCTAGGGAAATCTTTATAAGTTTCTCTCAATGTCATGAAAGACAAAGGTCAAGAAAAGTATGTTTCGGAGTTTGACCTACTCAAAATAAGTCTCTAATCAATCATAGAGGGGTGAGAAATTGTTCTACCTCTTTTATTTAGTGTTCATTGTCGATTGGACTTACATATTTGGTGAGAATTGAATTTTGAAACTTTTGTGTACAATGTACATAGTGACTATTGGATTAGCTCGTTAGATCTTCTTCTCACTTTTATTTTTTGGGGGTAAATTATGTAACTAGACAAACATATGTTATATACTTACGTTATACTATAATTTGAAAAAATTATAATTTATAGTTATAGTTAGGGTTTTGTTGTTGTTTTTGTCCCCTCTCTATAATCTCTTGTCAGATATATAAATACATATGTATACCAGTTGTATATATATAATTATTTGACAGATATACATACTCAATTTAATAGATACACATATACAATCGCCTCTCTCCTCCCTCTCTCGATCTTACTCGCCTCTCTCCTATAATATGTAGCTATAAACCATAATTTTAACAAATTATAAATATTTTTGTCTTATTGTATTTCAAGTGTTTAATTTAAAAAAAAAAAAACTCATTTTTTCCAGAAGGCTAATCAAACTAAACCTCCATGAGTCCATTGGGCTTGGTCCAAGCCTTAAAAGACACACTAAGAAAAAGAACTAATCAAACTAGTATAAATTATACAATCTCATACTATAAAGTGATAATTCGTTTCTATATCAACTATTTCCTAAATTACTTAAAATCTCCTAAAATTAAGTCATTCGTGATACTTTAGTGAGCGACTGATACTTGTCGAAAAAATAGGGAATTGGGCAGTTAGTTACGTAGAAAATGGGATTTAACTGAAATTATGGTTATTTTCAGTTTTAGAGTCCAATTAGTTGTCAATTACTATGTATTAGTCAATTATCCATAATTAATTTCAAATTAAAGCTGACACATAATTAATTTTTACTTAATTATTTCTTTCCTTTTCAAAATTTTCTCTCCTTTTCAAAATTAATTTTCACACAATAATTTCTTTCCTTTTCAAAATTTTCTTTTCATTCTTTGTTCCAAAATTTTTCTAATCAGTAAAAATTTCCAATGGATTCTCAAACAACAAGCTATAATTCCAACACTCATCAAGATGAGTCCATTGAAGAAGATTCACAAGAAGAGACGGAGGTTATCAAGAATGTAGCTTCAACTTCAAAATCCAAAGTCGCAAAACGACATGCAAAAAAGGGGGAAAAGAAAACGTCCATACCGCTCCCCCTTTGATTTCATTCGTAAATTTGATTGAAGCAATCGTGCCTAAACTGGATGCTGACAAAAGAAGAAAAAGATATGTCTGCCTTTGATTTTTTTATGTTGAATAGATATGTCAAATGTCTTGGTACTTCTATCATTGTTATTTTGATGTTGAATAGCGATGTTAATATTTTTTGGTACTTTTCCAGTTAATATTTGCAGTAATCATAAAGATTTCAATCTCTAGTTTTTACATATGTTTTATTAGCAATTAGATTCATTTACCTCATGATACTTGTATGCAGATGTTAAGCAAAATTTTACACACATAATACTTGAATCACTCTTCAATGCAAATTCTTGATATTTGATTCAAACAAGTTACCTGACCGTAAATCGAATTTTTGTTTTGATATCTGATTCTTATAAATATATCAGGTATCAAATAGTATATTGTCAATTGTTTGATACTTATTTCAATCGTCGTTTAAACTAGTAATTTTGTGAATTTAATTTAGGATTTTTTTTAAAGAACTCATTCCAGTTTTCGGATTATATCACTGAACCTATGGTTTTAAAATGAAGAAACAAATTTGTATATATTCAAGTATCAACATTACACATCCACATGTATGCATCTATTTAACATAAACCAGTAACTTTGTAAATTTAGTTTAGAATTTTTTTTTAAAGAATTCATTCCAATTTCTGGATTATTCAATATCACTGAACCTATGGCTTTAAAATGAAGAAAAAAATTGTATATATTCAAGTATCAACATTACACATCCACATGTATGCATCTATTTAATATTCAAACTCTTAGGAAATTTTAATACCTAATGTAATATAATATTATTAGTGTCATATTTGTTAAACAATAAGATACATATTTCTACATTTTCACCCGCATCATCACATCTAATTATGTATGACCCCAAATAAGCTGATAGTTTTAAGCCTCTATACCTGTCACACAGTGTCATTTACTACATACTATTTAAAAGTCATGTAACAGTTATAATTGGAACATTAGATATGCTTGGTCTGGGTAGTTGATACTTGATTAAAGATTTTCATATTTTTTAGAATGATGCTCATCATTGAAATCCAAATGGAGACTGCTATGAAGAAGTCTATTGTGAAGAAATAGATGAAAAATAAAAGACCTAGGTTTTGATGGAGGAATTGGAGACATTACAATTTCTTTCCTTTTTTGTTTAGTTTGAAAATAATGATAAAAATTTTGAATTTGAATTTGAAATTGAAATTAATCATGAAAAAATTAATTAGACAACTAAAAAATAGGAAGATTATGTATATACTTGTTGACATCCAAATTTTACCCTTCACGGTACAAATCAATCATCGAGCTTTTAATTTTTAATAATTTGAAATAATTAGCTTTCAAAAAAAATGAATAAATAAATATATTTTTCTCAAATAAATTTTATTTTTTACTTTATTTATTTTAGGAGTTATTATTCTTAATTATTTCAGGTTGATAATATTAAAAGCTCTTTATTTAATTTGTATTAATTCATCGTGTAGTCAAATTAGTCAATCAAATTCAATTTGATTACCTTCAATTGGTCGAAATTGTAATCGAAGTGGCTAAGTTTTAAATCGAATACCCTTACCTCATGTAACTCATTTTCAGCTTTCTTCTTGGACCAAATTTTGGCCCAAATTACTGGGACCAAATTCTGGTCCATTTGCCTTCATCCGACCCAGCCCAAATTTCTCCTTTGACCCGGCCCAACCCCTTTCCCCTTTAACAGATATGTATTTATTCTCACGCTTAAACTTCACGCGCCCCTCTTTCTCCCCTACGCATCTTCTTCTAAAATAGCAAAGCTCAGGGATGTAGGCAAAGCTTCAGCGACGCAGTCTCCTTTGAATAGCAAAACGACACCCAGCTAGCGTCTCTATCATCTTCCCCAAGAGGTAGTCTGCAAACCCAGCAGCAAAAGCTTCAGCAACCCAGTTCCAAACTCAGCAAAACAATACCAACGACCAAAAATCGACTGCGACCTCTCCTCAACATTCAAATTCGAATTCAAAACCCCAAATTTCATCCAAGTTTTCCCTCAAAAACAACCTCCATTTTCTCCTATAAATATCCCCTTATCCTCATTGTTTTAGGGGATTCGAACCTTCAATACACGAAATTCCTATTCTTAAAGAAAACAAATTTTTAGAAAAGCTTGGCCAGGAACTTCTAGTTTTGAAGTTAGAATTTTCAAAACAAAGTTCCATTGTGGTGTTGAAATCCCGTTCGAGCTCATCATCTCAGCTTGTTGTTCCGTAAAGCAATGATACAAGGATAAAGAGGCAAAGAGCCCAATAAGGCAGCCGTTGGACATGAATTTATTGAGCCTGCAAAGTCCAATACTTTAGTATTTTATTCTCTTTCTCACTATTTTATTATGTCTATCTGTCTGTGATGTTAACTAACTCTAACTTTATTTGTATAACTTGCTTGTTAATTAATCTAATTAATTTTGCCCAATTTGTTTGCCTTTGTATTAATTGCTTTTCTTTTTTGTTGTTGTTTTCTTAGTGTTAAATTTACTTTCTACAATTTATTTTGATAAAATTCCCTCAAAATGGGTCAAATACTAGTCAATTTCTTTTCAAATTAGCTAATTTTCAAACTTAGTTATTTATTTGCCAAATCTTAGTCAAACTCCTTTCAAATTAGTTAAGTTTTCAAGTTTAATCCATTTTAAAGTTAGTCAATTTTGCAAAGATAATTAATTTTTAAATTTAGTCAATTTTTTCAAATTTCATCAATTCTTTCAATTTCAGTTAATTCTTTCAAAACGAGTCAATTTTTTAAACCAGTCAACTTTTTTTTAAAGTCAATCAAATCTTTAAAAGTTAGTCAATTTCCTAACCGTCAGTCAATCGATTGTTAGCGGTCATTTTGAGTGATTAAGTTCTTCTCAAAATGGAAATTGAACCCGAATCTTTCTTTGGTATATTTTAAAAGATTTCACTGTTAGGTCTTTTTAAAATATTTATCGATTTCCTAATTATCCTTAAAATTAGGTGGTGACTCTCAAAATTTATGAGAATTTGGTTTGTACTTAAATAAAATAAGTATTAAATCGGATTTTCGAAATCAAAAGTCATTTTTCGAATTAACAATATTGATTAGAATATTTAAAATAAGGAGATAATTTAGGATAAATTAAGAAGGAGAGAGAAATAATAGTTTAGGTATCTACAAGTTGGAGAGAGAGTGTGTAGAAATAAGAGATTTTTGTAATTTTTTAGGGTGGTAGGAATTATTAGAAAATATGATAAAATATGGAAAAAATTGCAAGAATATACATTTTTAGACCCAATTTTACCTCTATATGTTAACCTCTAAGATATTTACACTTTTGTCAAACTTTATATCACTTCTTTAGTCTTTATGTCAATCCTTAGCATTTATGTCATATCTTTGGATTTTATTTTTGTTTTAATTTTTTTCTTGGCATAGTTTGATAAATAATTATTGACATTTTTGAGTAAAAATAGAGGTTGATACGTAGAGATAATATTGAGTCTAAAAATATATACTTTTATAATTTTCCCTAAAATATGTTGTATAATTATGTAATTTTTCTATCAAACTAATCCTCCAATGGCCCATTGGGTTGGCCTAAGCCTTCAAAGAGACACCAAGAAAAAGGCTAATCAAACATCCTCCATGGGCGCATTGGGCTGGCCCAAGCCTAAGAGAAAAAAAGATAAAGATGATGTCAAGAATGGGATTCGAACCCATGCCCTTTCGGACCAGTACCTGAAACTGGCGCCTTAGACCAACTCGGCCATCTTGACCTTGGTGTGTACTTTTTCCTAATAATCTATATAAATATTTACATTTTAAATTTAATATGCATGCATAACATGAGAGGAATGCACTAATTTTATAAATTTTATTTTAATATTAAAAGCATGTCTATGAAGTGGATAAAAGGCTTAACTAATGGTTAATTTATTTTGTATATGGACTTCAAAATTGATTATTGAAGGTGTACAACTTAAGAATATGTAATTCAAATTTGGTGTATAGTTGCAGAATCAAACAAAACTTGATTTTTACACTACAATAATTCGATTCAATAAATATCATAATAAAATAACTTTAATCCTCATTATTTATATACATCAGTGATCACTTCAAATAGTTAATTATTGTTATTCGAATGAATTTGTTTTTAGTCGTCCGGCCAAAAATACTAAGTTTGTCGCTACAATGTATTTGAGTAGCTCGCATTACCCCTTTCGGTCTTCTTACCCTCTCAGTGCATATCTATTTTTGTATGGTGATTTTGTAGTTCTTTACAAAGTTATTTTTAATTTTATTTTTACAAAAAAATTTATGTTTCACATAATAAATTATAAATGTCATTTTCTTCGCTATTCAATTAATAAATTGCCACAAAAAATCATTTTCTCCGGCATTTGTGTATGGTTTCGTTGTATAATGATAATATTAAAATATATGATGTTATGCTTAAAAAAATAATTGGATTTGCAGTTAATTGCTTTCACATGATACCAATATACATATATAATTGTTTAGTGGTTTTATTCCATTCACATATTATATTGTTGACAAAGAAGTGATCATATAACCACATATAACACGGTAATTTTAAAATGAATTTTTATCAAAATTATTAAGTTATTTATTATACGGAGAAGTTTATGACTTGGTCTAAGTATAATGAAAAATCACTAAACTATTTTTTAAACAAAAACATTACTACATCTTGCATAAGCATCACGGAAAGTTACTACACAATTTTATTTCAACCAGAAAATCATTCACTTTGATTAATTGAACCAAGACTTTTGATATTTTTCATATTAAATTAGTCGAATCTTAAAATAAATATTGAATATTAATATGGGGGAGAAGAGGTCGGATGGAGCTCATAGATATAATTATAGGTGTCAGAGGTGAATTGAGATAAATTTGAGCACATTAAAAGGGGCTCAGCAAATAAATGAGTTGGTTATTGACCCGCTCAAAAGTTACTTTGGTTAAAATGAATTATTATATAGGTCATAACCCGACCCTTCCAATGATTACTAAAGAATGTTTGATAATCTCCAAGAATAATGTTGAATAGAATGTATTAGTAATGTTGATATTAGTTAGGCTAAGATTATTTCTTATGCATTTGATTTAGGAACTATTTGATTAGATGTATTAAAAATAACATGCATCATATATTTCTAAAAAGAAAATTATTTACAAAAAATATCCTTCACAGATATGGTAGAAAGGATGTGAAAAAGATTTTGACAACAATTTTATCGCTAACCATGCTAATGCATGCGTTGAATAAAAAAAATTTGCATTGGTAATATCATTGTTTGCCATGTAAATTATACATAACATAAAAACATACCACCGAAATGTTCAAGTCTCTTTGGTACAAAGTTGTCTTTGTTAGTGAGCCTTTTAACCTCTCAATGTGAGACATTTCCGTGCAACCTGAAATTTACTTGGGCTTTGATGCATAACCCCAAATGTGAGACTTTCCTATGTGAATTGGTATTTAATAGGATTTCAATAAACGTCGTATGGAAACTCTCCTCCCCCTAATAATAACAATAATCATAATAATAGTATATAACTAATGAGTAATGCATGCATTAGTTAAACATAATTTGAAAAATTTAAAATATATTAACAGTAATAGTAATAGACAAAATTAATACATATATTATTTTTTCCTCATATATCCTACTAAACAATCCCTGAATTTTAATTTACTTAATTTGTTCTCATATAAATTTTAGTACCTAATAAAAATTTTATTCTTCTTTATTGTGACTATATATAAATAAAAAATATATTTTTTTAAAAAGTATTTTAATAACATTTATCATGAATCAATATAAATTAGATACCAATCTAAACTTTAAATGATCTAAAAGGCAAGCTAATAAATTAATAGATCCAATAATCCATCCAAATTTACAAAGGACAAGTCACAATTTTAATAGACTAATTTTGTCCCATGTGCTAACCTCCACCAGATAACCACAAAAAAGAGGTAAATTTTAAGTTGATATTTTTCACACACATTGAAAATAGTAGGCAAATCGTCAAAAGTCAAGTCAAACTAATACTAAGGCAACAGTTCAAAGATTTCAATAATTGAAAGTCCATTATTATTTCCACAAAAAACAACACAAGAGGTTCATTATTAAAATCTACAATTATTGTGTATGATGTGTAAATATGATACACATAATTGATCAATCCTATGTTTTTCCTTTCAAGAACTGAGTGCTCTACACATTCAGTTCAGAGTTTTTATTAGCCACCTTAATTATAGTCTCAAAGATTTGACTTTTTGCGGTGAAAATGCCCAAAAAGCAAGAAAAAGAAAAGTGTGTTTTGGAATAACTAAACCAGAAAGATAATACTACCAAATACCCCTTTCATACTGTACTAGTCTTTCTTTTCTCTCTCTCTCTGTCCTCACATATTCTGCAGTCTTCCAGATATTTGTGTATTATTGGTTCCCTTTTTCCTTTTTCTTTGAATTTTGCTTTGAGCTCTTGAATATGGTGTCCATTATAAAAGGGTAGTGATTGCTTTCTTGGACTTTGTGCTGCTTGATTGAGTCTTGATATGGTGTCCCTGGCTTAGTTGGCTGATTAAGATAGATTTTTTACGTTCTGGGGTTCTTGGAATTGCTGCTTTTAGTTTTCTTTTTTGGGGGGCTCTAGAGAAAGTTTTGAGACAGCCACCCAATATTTAATTCTTGATTTGGTCTGCTAGTTGTGCTACAATTGTTGTTAAAAATTCAGTCTTTTTTGGACTTGAGCAGTGAATTTGAAGTTGGAAGCTGTGATAAAGTTCAGCTCTGGCTCTTTAGTAGGTAAGTCCTAAGCCAATTCCCCCAAAAAATTCTAAGGTTTGTGCTACTGTTTCTTGGATTTCTTAAAGTTAACTCTTTTTTCCATTTGGGGGTTTTAGGAAACAGACAGTTGAGTAGCCAACTTTCATTTTGTCACTATGGCAGAACCAGAATCCCTTGTTGTTAATGGCAAAACAAAAGCTGATTCTATGAATTGTGAAGGGAAGGATGGTGTGATTAGAAATGTAGAAGGGTTTATTGGGGTTCTTGATGTGCATGTGCACCAAGCAAGGGACATACATAACATATGCATATATCATAAACAAGATGTGTATGCTAAGGTGTTGTTAACTAGCAATCCCGAAGAGGCGGTTTCGACTGATACTATTAATGGTGGGGGTCAGAATCCAGTTTTCAATCAGAGTCTTAGACTCAATGTCAAGAGTATTGAAACATCAGTGAGATGTGAGATATGGATGATGAGTAGGGTCAAGAATTATTTGCAGGACCAGCTGTTGGGACTAACTTTAGTACCTCTTTGTGATGTTCTTGCTGAGAATGGAAAGTTAGAACAAGAATTCACCTTGTCCTCGAGTGATCTGTTCCATTCGCCATCCGGTTTTGTGCAATTGACACTAACATACACTGGTGCAACCCCGGAAGTCTTGGAGATTTCCGCACCAGTTCATTCTTTGGCTGCAGCGACTGGCGATGGAATAGCTGAGAGTATTCCATGTGAACTGGTTAAGATTGAATTCCCCGATCCCCAAATTGTGAACGAAAATGAACGAATGGTCACCGAGTATTATGCAATTCCCTGCACTGAATTGGATGGTCAAAGCTCTGAGCATATAGACTCCAAGGAAAATGATGAAGACGTTGAGATTACATCAGAAAGTGTGGCTGTTGAAGGTCAAGATGTGACTGAAATCCAGAAGTTAGAGACTCTCACCCTGAGTGCTTCAGCTGAAAGTTCTCCATCAAACTCAATCCCCAAACAGACATCAAACTCCACGAAGGAGGAATCTACATTGCCTCTGAATGATACTAAAGACAGTGCTAAAGAGGTTGACAGCACCTCACCTGCTGTGGCTGTTAGCACATTTAAGCTGCCAGTTGTCAACGTGAACATTGTACCGGAGAAGCAGGTTGTGCAGCAAGAGATAGTTGATTTATATAAGAAAAGTATGCAGCAATTTACGGAAGCTCTAGAGAAGATGAAACTTCCTCTCGACATTGAAAATGGATTGCCCATCCAAAATGGAAATGACAAAACAGAGGGTTCCAGTTCAAGTGAGAGACCACAGGCGCGTCCAAACGGCCAAAGCCCAAGAGTATTTTATGGCAGCAGTGCCTTCTACTGAACTGTAGTTCCAATTGAAAAGTTTCACAAAAGAAAGAGCTTGTACCTTTTATCTGCCTGAATTTACTTGCTTGTAGTTGAGCATTGACTAGAATGTTTCCAGTTTAATTAGGATAATCAGGAAGATGTTTCCTATGAACTTTTCCTGTTGCTCGTGTTACCTAATGTGATTTAACTTTTCTTGGTTCCTGTCAATTCCCAATCCACTATCTTTACATCTTTCATTTTCTAGCACTTGAGTTCTAGACTTCGCGATAGCTTATTTCATGATTTGACTATAGCGGGAAGCCTGATGCACAAAGCATACTGCATTAGCAAGGTCTAGAGATGAGCCGCATGGGGGTGTAATGAAGACAGCCTATTTTAATGCAAACAGTAGTGGTTGCTTCCGCGAATCGTGGAAAGGTGTCCTATGTTAGACAAAGAATGCAGATAATTCAGCAAAGCAAGGAATGCAGATAATCAGAAAAGTCTCTGATCTTCTGCTATTTTGCTCAAAATGTCACTCAAGCTGGAAATTGATATATGTACATAGATTGATGATAGTTGTGTCCATGACAAATTGGATCAAAGAATCAAGATTGATTGACAGATAGATTTCTCGAAACAAATGAGAAGGAAATGAAAGATGAAATATAAATCATGGATCAATTATGTTGGCATGACTGATACTGTTCTCTTAAACAATTGAATACCAAATGATTTAGTCATGGTGGAATACTTTGCTTGACTATATTTTTCTTCTTAGTATATTGTAGCTTCTCAATGTGGGGTCTCTCCACTATCAAACTTTATATGACCTACTCAACTTTTCACAAGTATAATGTTAGAATGAGGTAATAATAATTGACATGAATAATAAAATTATGTTTCAAAGGAATTAACATGTCACATAAAATTCAAGAACTTCTAAATTAAAACCTCAGAAAATATCTCCAGGTTAACGTAATTCATTCTGGAGGCAGTGTGAGAAGCATTGATTTTTTTTCTAGTTGTTGCACACATTTGACTGCCTATTCAAGTGTTTCTATGCATGGCTAATACCGTCAAAACTTTATTTTAATCTTTTTTTAAGGCAAATTTGTCACTAGACATAGCGTCTAGCGGCCTTCTATTAAAAATAAAAAGATATCTGTTAAACCCCGTAATTAATTAAGGTCAATTATTAATTTGAGATAAATTGTTGGGATTGCATTATATCTTAAATTTCATCAATTTGAGGTGCGGGAGTATGGAATCAAGTGAAATT
>JAOTQR010000097.1:16609061-16620468 GCA_025774065.1 Solanum ossicruentum | reverse complement strand
ACCAACCAACCGTGTACAAAGAACAAATTGATTGCAATTTTCATTAGTTGTCAAAACCAATTTGCAAGAGTTGCCAATATCTTGCCTCTTTTCACAACCTTGAAAATTTCCGGTCGCACCCTTTCCACTACTTAGAGAACTATTCGAGGAAAAGGTTCGACCACTGGTTGATTTTTTGTGCGCAATGAAAGTCTAATTTTAGGTGCATTCTCGTTTTCAACTTGCAAAACATGCTGCCGGAATTTTTATCAACTTCAACATCACTTTTATCAACTAGTTTTTGTCCTAGATCAACAGGCAATGCATCTACTTCAACTCTTGTTATTTTCTCTACGTTTTTAGTTGCATCAGGATTTAAATTCAGCCCAAATTCTCTTGATTGCCCCTTATTAGTAGAGGCCTAGTGGTTATTGCAAATACCTGTATCAACATCCATTGTGTTTGCACGATTTTACTCAGAAGTGGCAGCAACCAATGGTTGATCTAAAGCAGTAGCTTTACTTTGATCACCACTAACAAATCCTTTTTTTTTCATTTAGTATTTCCCTCGCATCACCTTGATATTTTTCAATATCGATAGTATTGCCTTTCAATGCAGCTTCAACGGTATCATCAATTTGTTGATTATGTCGGATTTTCTTCAAGATGAAACGACAATCACCTTTATCATGACCTTGGTGCTTATAATAATTGCAGTACAGTGGCAGATTGTCATATATAATCTCTTGGAAAACCTCCATCAATTTACCAGATTTTTCATCCACAAATTGCAGCCTTATGCAATTTAGAAGCTTATCCATTAGATCAAGTATAATCTTGACCGTCGTTGTGCTAGGTCTTGACTTTACTTGAGTAGCTTTATCTATATCTATTGGTTTCCAACTGCCGATGTTATAGACAACAAAAACTTCTTTGCAAATAAATCAGGAGATAAATGGGGTAAAGAAATTCATACCACTGCTAAAGTTATTTCCTCTTTAGGATTATATCCAATGGACCATGGAAATACCCTATATTGATACTCTTCTCCATTGCGGGGAAGATAATTAATGAGCGAGATAAAGCTTGTACAAAATCTTCATATTGATCAAACCAAAATAAAATTTAATGACGTCATGTGTTTTGGATAATTTTTGGATGTGGTAACAAAATGTTGTCAGAGAGTATACTCCAATCTATGGAATACTTTTCGTTTATCGAAACTTAAGTTATATAAACTTTGATCAATATTTTTAAATGTGTTTTATACATCATACTGATCTTAGAAACACTGCAACTTACACTACTTTTCTTATAGATTTTGAACATTTAAATTTTACAAGATTGAGTTAATCTAAGCCAATTTGACTTCAAAGTTAATCACACTGACTCCCAGAAAGCAAAAGTGCCACATATATTGAGTCAATGGAGTAACATAACATGAATCATGGTATAAGGTTGATACCTACTGTAAAAATAGGTAAATATGACAAATCCTTTGAATACTAAATTTGCCAGAACATATCTACTCAGACACAATATACAAGAGATATCACATAGCAGATCCCAACTAATTCCAGATGAAAGCATGGTTTAGTTATTGATTAATTTGTAACTTAGAAGTCATCCATCCCTATAAGAAGTTACAATATCAATGACACATGATGGATTTGAATTTGGAACAAGTGAATAGCAGCAATATGCACTAAATTATTCATTAGGAGACCCATGGGTATCCCTAAATTGCATCACACTAAATAAACAACCTCCCTTACATCCAAATGAGAAAGGAAAATCCCACTTAAGGGAAAACTACAGAACAAAGACAGTATCAGACGAAAATCTGCAATGTTACAGCAATAAACATCAACCTCTAAAATTTTACGCAAAACTTTCTGTCTATTTGTTGTATGTATCGTTGCCTCACCAGAGATGCACGATACATTTCTGACTATATGCCGCAATCTGATTTTACACCTCACTCAAGGAAAACAAAAAGGGGGGATTTCCTAAAGACATAAATAAAAACTCAACAAAAAACCCTTTAGCACAAAATCTTGTAAACTTCTATCTCTAGACCTTCAAAACAAGCAACTCCAGTTAGCCCTACAAAAGGATATCCAACTCTTTAACCTCTTAACTTATATAGTTATAGAAGTATGCAAAATTCATGATTCAAATTCTACACCAAAGTTTCACCTAATGTAACACCCTTCCTTGCCAATATTCTTCTAGCCACCAATCCCTGCATCAATACAAAATCAGTAAGAATAAGATAAGCCATGATTGGACATCATATGCAGCAAATAGTGAAAGGAAAGGAGATGGGGAGAAACAAATACGCAAACAACACGCAGGACACATGGAATTACCAAAATCTTTTTGGTCACAAAAACAACCGATGATGAGAAAATAACTTCTACTTGCTTCAGTAGCTATCAAAATGAATAAGAATATTCGACCCAAATCCTTGAGTTTGTTTTGCTCCTTCTAAATTGATGTAACTAAAGTATTCTGGTTTAGTTCAGATTCTTTTAATTCGGTTCTCCCATATTCATTGAATGGAACTAAAGTATAATATAAATTTTAATAGCAAGTGTTTTTAAAACTGAAAATTTCAGCAAATTTCTTTGAATCTTGAGCAGCAGCAGCTTCCAGTACCCATTGCCAAGGAAGCAATGAGCAGCAGGCCAGCAGCCACTGCCTGAAGGCCAAAGAAAGGCTCATGCCTAAATGATAATAGCAGACTTGCACTTTGCAGCGGTCAGCAACAAGTGCTCAAGCTTCATAAATCAGCAGCACACCGCAACAGCCAACAGAAAATGAGCAGCAGAAGTTCAGATTTGGGAATGGGTTATGGGCTTGGGACTTGGTTAAAATTAACATTTTAAGGGAAAGGGATTTGGGCCTGCAGATAGGGAAAAAAAACTATAAATGGACATTGGATTGAATCTTAATTTAAGTTTGAAATTTGAATGAGTATTATTAAACATTGGTACTACCAAAATTGCAGGACCCTAATACTGACGACGAAATCGAAATTTTGAAAAATTTTACTGAATCCTACCAAAATATCAAAGAACTGAACTAATTCAGTTCAGTCCTGTTTTTATTTTTTTACGCCCTCCCCTGACATGGAAATTTGAAATTGGGCAACAAATTTTCATTAAGTTATTCGAAGGAAGAACTGATTCTAAAATTCCGCACAGGCTGTAACTTGAAAAGGTGGGCGGTTGATCAGTGATTGAGCTTAATCTACCTGTACGTTGTTGCTGGCTTTGGCTCAATGGGACTCAGGAAAAAGGAGCAATTTAACTCAAGCTACTCAAAGACGGCTTTGGGATAGAATCCATGGGTTTAAAATACACAAGCACATTACTCCCTTTGTAAAATACGGTGGCCATTTTCTCTTTCTGTGAACTTAAGAAAGTAATCTTTGACAAATATTCCAAAGTTATTCTTTTATTTCTAGACATGGATAATATCATAAGCAATAGTACTTCAACGTACATTCAAAATAAATTTCATTTTCGAAAGATGAATTAATCCATGTCCAAGAACCATAATCCGAAGAACCGCAAAGAACCTGAGGCAGTAGAGATCGAAAAGAACGTCCATACAAGATTCCGAAATTTATTCATTGCACCATGATGTATTGATCATACAAACCTTGCACTAGGTACAAAATCGGGTAGTTCTATGGTATCTGAGATTTAATAGGAACTTACAGGAACCACTTGGTATGTTGTTGTTGTTGTTACAGGATTGAAAGATGGGGGAATCCAAAGTCTAGTGGAACTACTTTGTAAGCAAAGAGCATCACACACTCTGGAGATGGGGCACATGGAGAGAAGGGATGTCCTCAGTTAAAGCTTATTACCAGAAACTGTTGGTGAGGGAAGAGGTGGTTTCGCATTTGTCAATATGGATATCAGAGGAGCCTAAAAAGTGTTTTCTAAGTGGCTAGCAGCTAGGAAGCCATCCTGATGATAACATGAAGAAGAGGAGGATTACACATGTTTGATGGTGTTTTATGTTCAGATGATCAGAAGATATAAATCACCTCCTCTTGCACTGTCACCTAACAAGTGGACGATCTTGAATTGGTCCAGAGTAGCATGGGTTGATGCCAGACACAGTAAAAAGAGCGTTGTGAGGTTGGGATTTTAAGGACAACGAGGATAAAACCAAGATGTAATCCCCCACTAGCCCCTGTTTGGGTGTTTCGGAAAGTGAGAAACAGGAAAGTATTTGAAGGAGTCAAGAATGACACGGTATGCCTAAGGATTAGTCCAGTGTATTTAGTTTCTTTTCACGAGGTTCCTACTTGTATGGATGATTGGATGACTTTTACAGAGAACCATATTTTGATATAGGTTCTTAACTTTTTGGGATACTACTTGTATACAAGATTTTTTTTATCTCAACATCAATAAATTATTTGTGTTAATAAGAAAGGGGTAATTGTCCTCTATGGAAAAGTTCAAACATGTACCAAGCAAACGAGTACTCCAAAGTCGTCCAGTCTATCAAAGGGATTGTATGAATGCAGAGAAAAAAGCCATTTAAAGGTGTACCTAAGGTTTACATTAGGGCTATTAAAGACATGCACAATGTAGCCAAAACCCAAGTTAGTATAGTGAGAAAAGACTCAAACCACTTTCCAGTCATGATGCGGTTGCATCAAGGATAGGCTTCCTTTTTGCAAAAGCAATAGAAGAATTGACACGACATATTCAAGGGGAGATGTCATGGTGTGCGTTATTCATAGATGACATAGTATTGATTGACAAGATGCGCGATGAAGTTAATGATAGGCAGGAAGTTTTGAAAGAGGCATTAGATTCTATAGGTTTCAGGTTAAGCAGGACTAAGAAAGAATATCTAGAGTGCAATTCCAGCACAGACATGAGGCAGAGGGGGAAATGAAGATTGAAGTAGTAGTCATACCTAAAAATGACAGTTTCAAGTATCTTGGATCCATAATTCAAGATGACATCAATGATAAACAATGATGTGGCACATCGTATTGGAGCAAGGTGGGTGAAGTAGAGGCTTGCCTCTAGGGTACTGCTCAATAAAAATGTGTCGCCCCAAGGCTTAGGCCCATACTATATTATATGGGGCAACGTGATCGCTAGTCAAGAAAGTCCACGTTCAAATGATGAGGATGCTTAAACGGATGTGCAGCACATTGGGAGAGATATGATTATGAGCGAAATTATACAGGAAAAGAAGGTGGAAGTGGCCTCTGTAGTAGACAAGATGAGGAAAGCGAGGTTGAGATGGTTCATACATGTGAGAGGATGTGTCAATCAGGAGGTGTGAGAGATTGTCTGTAGTAGGAGTTAGGAGTGATAAAGGTAGGCTGAAAAAATAGGGGGAGGGGGTGCAGTTGACTAGATAGGACATAGCACAACTTTAGATGATTGAGGACATGACCTTAAATATGAAAATAATATAAAGGCCACAGAACGTTAGAAGGTTAGCAGGAAGTCAAGTGTTGTCGTACTTTTAGTAGTATGATTTACGTATCACATAGTGCCCTTTTTCCCAATGTGTATTCATATTTATTATTGCACTTTGTCCATTTGTTGTCTCTTTTCCTTTTTTACTTTCAAGCATTTGTTACATTTCTTTTGAACTAAGGGTCTATAGGAAACAATCTCTCTATTTGCATATATCTTATCCTTTCCAAACCCACCTTGTGGGATCACAGTGAATATGTATACTACACTTGAGATAAAATGTTATTAGTATAAGCATCACTCAAAACCAATGAGTGCCTACCGGGAACAAAACCAAGTAGTACAACAAGTAGTTTTTTTATTTACAATTGTGGTGTTTGGATCAGCTTGCGCGCAACTCAACTAATTTCACGGGATACCCGCTACCCCTCACCAGTACAAGTATCGAGTCACTCTGTCCACAAAAGCTTAAGCATATGGGAAGAAACCACTAGTTTTTTCTTTGCCTCCAGCATAATTTGAACCTGAGATCTCATGTTTCTTAATCAACTTTATATGCCACTAGGCCACATTCTTGAGGACAATTGTATAGCAATTACTTAGGCTACACTACTCACTTGTTTTTTCTGGTCAGTGTCTTTGATGCATAGCAGTCTAACAATAACGACAGAGTACATCATTCGGCCTAAATTACTAACTTAGAATGAAAAGTGGTCATTTTCAAAAAAGAAAATAAATAAAAGAGCTCAATCATCAAACAAACATTGTTAATCATGGAAACCCGATATTTATAAAGAACTAACACCTAACATTAGTGAGTCGTCACCAATCATGAAGCAAGAACAGGAACAGCTAGAATCAACTCTTTTGAAAGCAAAACGCGAAAAAAATCAACAAGACTCCTAGGACTTTCAACAAGAGTAAGGTGTAAGAAGCAACATACATGCTTCCGCAAAGTAAGGTGAATACAAACGGAAAAATGTTGTGGTCTTAAACATGTCATATGGGAAGTTGAAATCAAAGAATTATAACAAAAGGAAAGAGACATTCTTTTTTAAATAGACTAAAATGGAAAATAAGAAAAACGAATTGAAACAAAGAGGTTACTAACATAGAATGTTTATAACATCGAGTTATGGCTACTAAATTGAAACAGAGAGGTAACAAACATAGAATGTTTATAACATCGAATTACAATTATAGTAACTATAACATCCAATATACAAAATATTAACTCCAACAAGCCAAAAACTCAGATTTACATACCACCAACATGTAATTGAAAAAAATAACGTGTAAATTACTTCTATCAAACAATTGATTCAATCTTCAATCAATGAATTGAAGCCAGACTACAATTAATCAATCATAAAAGATTCAATTTGCAACGTTCACTCTCATATTGATTTCTTTGCTTTATATTTAGCATTAGCTTTCATTGCAAGTATCATTTTTTCTTATCCTATGAATAAGCTTATAAATCATAAATTGGAGAATATAAAAATGAAGAGGTTTATCTTTTGATTGCAAGAATCAGTTTTTTTTATCCTACAATAAGCCTATTATCATAAAACTTGAGGAGGAAACTAGAAAAATAAGGAAAAAATGAAGCAACTACGAGAACAAGAAACTAAAGAGTAGAAGAAGACAGTCAAGAGACCACTAAAGTGTACCTGGAGAGGAATGCAAGTACTCAGGTAGCCTTTTCTCTTCTTGTCATCTTTTAAAGTTGGATTGAAAGAAGTGTTCCTTTTTTTCTTTTTGTTCTTTTTTTGGAAATGGTAAAGAAACATTTGTTCTCTCATTTAGATTGCTATAAACCTAAAGTTTTAAGAGTATTCTCCTGTGAAGTTGCATCACTTGCTTTATATCACTTTCTCACTTTCATCGATTAAGAAAATGGCTTTAGTAATACAAGCTAGAAGCTTACATTACAGAGAAATTAGCAACTGAACTAAACCTAAAATCAGAAATGGCCAACTGGTAGCTCCTTTTAAGTTTTCTTTATCAGAGGTTAACTGGTTGCTCCTTTTAAGTTTTCTTTTATCAGAGGTTCAACTGATATCCAGAGATCCTTCTTGGTTTAATCCATCACAATTGAAAGTGACATAAGACTCTTCCTTTCTAAGTAAACAGAATTATGCACATTGATTCACAATATTGTGCTTCCAATCTATGTTGCTCGGACTCTCCAACTATGTTGCCGCACCCATGTCAGATCCTCCAAGAAAGCACTACTTTTGGACGATTCAACGTGTATTTGTTCGCATTTTTGAAGGGTCTGAGCTACAATGTTTCTTATTCATAATGCAGTTTTCAAGGTGAGTAAACAAAATTTGAAGCATAAGCATGCTCTAGAAAAAGAACTCGATGCCAAGTTAAAATAGTTAGACATCACATCATACATGCAAGTATGAGAGATGCTTATCTATGGAGTGAATCCCTATAAGGATTCTTGCACTTAATTTCATAAAGGTAAACCTTGATGTATAAAGGTCGTAAGTCGAGAGAAGGAAGCGTGTAAATCACCTGCTTCTAATGGCAAATCATGGTATCAACAACATTAATCCAAGTTTATCAGAAAATTAAAGGAATATTTAGCAAGGTGAAGCAACCTCCGGCTTTAAAGGGTGAGTGAGAAGCTTACCACTGTTTGACTGTCTTTTACCAACACCATAACTGCCAACATAACTAGTGGAACTTTTCGATGGCATGTCTGAGGGTGCATTGCCGAGTCCATAGCCAATTGAACCAGATCCATCTCGCTCGGAATTTGCGGAGCGCCAAGTGGAATCACCATATCCCAAACCACCGCTGTAAAAATCAGCAAGAGCTCCATCATAGCTACCATTAGATGCTGGATATGATGAGGTAGGAGCTCCACTTGATGTAACATTTCTTCCATACCCTCCAGTCAACCCATATAAACTATCATCACCCCCATAACCAAGATTTCCACTTTGGTTAGAAACGTTTCCTCTACCTTGAGAGGAAATTGAAGATGAATCCCAAACTCCAGTGCTGCTAAAGTTCCCTACCCCAGTGTTCCCACTTCCAGCTACTGCAAAGTTGCTAGAGCTTGTGGAGTTCGTTCCATAACCCAAACCCCCATTTCCCCACAAATTCCGAGTTGCTGAGCTAAAGAATGAACTATTTCCTCCATTTCCTCCATCAAAACCAATAGGACCACCAAATCTGTTTGAACTATTAACATAATAAGGGTTCAGTCCCCGTCCATAGCTCAAGCTGCTGTTGAAGTTTGCACTTCCTCCGTATCCTGGGCTTAACCCTGGTTCAAAGTTAAGCCCCATTCCATAACCAGAACCAAATGGGGCAAAACCACTCCTGCCTCCAGCAATTGGGTTAAATCTACCATCCATCCTGACTCCATATCCTGCAACTGTATTAGGAGAGTATCCTTGTGTGTATCCATTAAGGAAGTTGTTGATCCTACTTAATGGATGGTTGAACCCACCAAGTCTTGGACCTGGTGATAACTCTTTGGGGACTGCACGTTTGACCTCAACCATTTTACCATTCAGCTCATGGAAGGACTTGAGCAATACTTTATCCACTGCATCCTCTGAATCATAAGTTATAAACCCAAAGCCTCTTGGTCTCTGAGTGTTATGGTCGTACATAACTACTACATCAGTGATTGTTCCAAATTGCTCAAAGTACTGCTTAAAGTCATTCTCGGTAACTGTGGATGCTAAACCTCCAACAAAAATCTTTCTTGTACGTCCTGGACCAGGAGAACCCTGAATGCTAGGACTGCTTCTACTTATTGTGCTCTGGTCATCCCTTGGAACAGCCTTCTTTGCTTCAACCTGAAATATAAGTAGATTATGATGAGTAAAAAGAAGAGATTAGAGAGTTAATTATAATCACTCCTCCGGTCAAAGTTCATATTCAAAGAACAAATAAGTTTATGGCAGATGTGATAACAATGTGCTAGTTTAGTGAATGGTAAACACCATTTCTACCAAGGAAGCTTAGATACACAACGCTAACTCTCCATTACAGTGTCACATTTTGCTTGGTTTTAGGTGTCATCCAAAAGTATAACCTTATCAGAAGTTCAAACGACAACCTGATATGCTCCTTGTTCAACAACCCAAAAGAAACTAACTGCAAAACCAATTTGCAAACTAGAACAGCTTACCATCCTGCCATCAATGTTGTGTTTCTCCTTGATAACCCTATCAGCAACAGCAGGATCAGCAAAGACAATAAAACCAAAACCACGAGCACGTCCAGTTGTCCTATCCTTCATAATTACAGCCTCTAAAACCTCCCCATAAGTACTAAAATACTCCTTCAGACGCTCTTCATTTGTGTCCCATGAAATTCCACCAATGAATAACTTACCAAGATCAGATTGCATTTTCCTACAAGCAAGAAATCAAAATCCTGAAAAGCTCATCGCCAAGGTACTCAATGATCATTCTATAATATCGAATTTAAAAGCCGAAAAAACTGCCACAATATGACATAGCTTGATGAAATCAAAAACACATAATACAAGTCCACCTAACTTTCCAACAAGAACACACCCATCGAGATTTACTTTCAATTCCCACTTGACGACATGAAATGCAGATTGAAAAAGAACTAAAGGACACGCCTTTACAATCAACAAAGTAGTATAATAACCTTAAACACAAACTTCACAATCAAAACCAATCGAAAATTAATCAGATTCAATCAAAAAGTATCGGATCCTTGAACGATCAATCAAAATTTAGAATCAAAATGTAAAGCCCAACAAGCAAAGCAACATTGACCCACGAATGAAAATGATTTCATCAAACCTTAAAAACATGTAACAAAGACAATTAAGGAAAAATAATGAATACCCAAATCAAGAATCAGCCGATTGAAGAGTACCCAGATGAGAAAACAGTAAGATCTAAAGAGGGGGCTATAGCAGAACGAAGGGCGTTGTTCTTCCTTCTCTATATTTTCCCCCCCAACTTTGGTGTCCCCCACTCTTTTCTCTTCTCTTTCCAATCTTTCCAATCAATAGGTAACAATTTTGAAATACACAATATGTTCAGCTAAGAGAAAAGATTGTTTCTTTCTAGCCTTTAATTTTATATAAATTATTTTTACAATTTTTTTACTTTTTTATTCTTTTTTATTTCTTTTTAAAGAAGAAAGAATATGTGGTAGTGAAGAAGAAAGGAAAACAAAGAAAATTTTGGTGTGATTTTGATCTTGATAAATTTGGAAGGGATTGTTTGTCTTCCATTTCATTCAATATATACTTAATGGGAAAAAAAAATCACATTTTCATGTGCTTACATGCACGCCTATACTTTAGTCCTGTCTATGAGAAACATCCACCATTGATTTTAGCCAACTTGGTTGAAATTCAAAGGATCACACATGTTGTCTCCTGATTAACGGTGTTGATGGACTTTCCATTGCAGTAATAATACTTGACATAAAACATTGAAATTTGAAAAAGAAAAATATGAGTAATGGATAGTTTATAACATATGATAATGATGTTTATTGTTCTCTTTGTCCAACAATAATTGTGTTTTATTGATTTAGCATAAGAATTAAAAAATAATAAATAATTAATGTTATTTAACAACAACGATAAAATATATATGAAGTGGTAAACTATTTATTGATTTTATAAACTTGTTAGATATCCCAAAATAGTATAATGGATAAGTAAATAGACAGAGGCAACACTTAATTATTTTCAATTATTGATGGGAAAATATTGGTGAAACTAGTTTCCTTTTTTTTTGGATAATAAAACAACAACAACAACATACCCAGTATAATCCCACAAGTGGGGTCTTGGGAGGGTAGAATATATGCAAACCTTACCACTACCATAGAAGTGGAGAGGCTGTTTCCTGAAAACCCTCGTCTCAAAACCCGTAAGTAAGAACGAACTAGATATGACAAAAGGAGGGAAGGGAACAGAAAAATGGCGA
>JAOTQR010000097.1:16592718-16608961 GCA_025774065.1 Solanum ossicruentum | reverse complement strand
AAATACAACTTTCATGACAAGTAAACATAATTACATACCAAAACTCCAATATATATAGGATATGCGAAATTGCTTCAATTCAACCCCCAAACTCGAAATTCACGATTCAACTACCTAACGATCCGGTTTTCGTGTTTTTCCTTCAATTTAATACACTTCTAACATATTAACAACATTTAATTAACATAAAAAAAGGTAAAAATTAACATACAATTCAATCCCTTTCAAGACTTAATTTCTTCGTAATCGCTAAACCACGCGTTTTCTCGACAAGCCAACGCCTTCACGCTACTTAGGGGGTTCAATATACCGAGCTTGAAGCGTCAAATAATCGAAAACGCGAAAAAATTGAATTTTGTTCTCGGGTTACTGATTTTTTGTTCTCTCTCAACTTTGTTTCTCAGTGTTAGAACATCTTCTTGCACACAAGATGCATACATATGTATAATGAGTCCAACTACACTAAAATCAATTAATTCAATAAATAGGGTAAAATGGTCCAAAATTTTCGTCACCAGAAAAAGTCATCAGAAATCTGAAAATTTTTACATTAAAAGATTCCCCAAGTGATAAGGAATTCAGTGGTGCAAACCGTTTCAAAAAGGGAGCTAATATGAGGAAGAAATCGCAAATTAAAGCTTTTGAAAAAAATAAAAACGCAGCAGCAAAACTCTAATTTTTACCTCAAACGACGCACCAAAATCAGTTTATGAAGCTCCCTGCTTGTTCTTCTCAGAAAAACATACAATTTAGCCTTTTGAATCATTAAATCGGATTAAAATTGAGAGAGAATTGGAGGTTTGAAGTTGGGGAAAAAATATCTCCCTTCTGCAGAAATTCTGCAGCTTTTAAGGGATGACAACCAAGTCTGACACGTGGCAGCATTCTACTGGTCCACGTCAACAGCGCACAACATTTTCCAGCCACCTGTGACATTTAAATTCAATGCTCCGACTTCATCTAAAATTGGAAAAATACAATCCATATATGAAATCTGATTAGAAAGGACATTCCGGAATCATTGGTGAGGTCAAAATTCTCATACTAGGTCATTTATTCCAATATGGGTCCCATTTTCCGATATAAAAAATTATCAAGGGGGTCAAAACCCACTTGAAATCCCTATGGGCTAATGAAGGGTCCTCCTAGCCCAAACTCGACGTTCAGGACCCAATGAAGATATCAGAATTTGCAATTGAGGCCTCTTTCACTCTAAAATCTGAGGAATCTCATTTAAATTAATTTCGAACTCAAAAACTCAAAATATTCTCAGAAGCTCTAAGAATTGCAGTGAAACCATTTCTAGCGTTAGTTGACCATCTGAAACTATTGAAATTTTCAGAAATTCAATTCGAGCTTCCGGACCCCACTTGTTGATCAAAGTCAAACTTTGGCTCCGGTAACAACTAAAAATGTAATTTTTGAATTAAAATCTTCCTTTTAACTCCAAATTAAATTATGCAAGTTTCCCCAGACCATATTCACATTTGGCTCCCAACTTTACTAAATTAAACCAACTAAGGACTTACGGGTTCTAACAAGTATTCTGTAACAACGGTGAGGCTACATGCTCTGAAGGAACCTGGTTCCCTCTAAGGTTAGTCGTAGGCTCTGAAGAGACATCCCTAGCACGACCTCTTGCTGATGCTGCTCCACGAGCATGACCTCTGGCTCGAGCTCTACCCCTACCTCTAAATGGGGCCTCGACAACTACTCCAAGAGCTGCCTCACCTCTACTACCAGAAATAGTAGCTCTAGTCCTCGCCATCTGTCAAAAGAACACAGACATAACTCAGTACTAACGAACATACCCACGTACGATAAGAGAGAATAAATAAAGGGAAGTTTCCTAATAGTATTCATAGCCTCTCAAAGATAAGTACAGACGTCTCCGTACTGATCCTTGAGACTCTATTAAAACTCAGCTTGTATGTACGTGAGACCTATGAACCCTAGCTCTGATACCAACTGTCACGACCCGAAATTCAGGCATGATGGCACTCGTCTTTTTCCACCAAGACAAGTCAGCCTACAACCCAACTATAACATTAAAAATGCAGAATTATAATAAAAATGAAAGTTTAATTTAGTGAAAATCCCCCAAAACCTGGTTGTCAAGTGCACAAGCTTCTAATATATTATAATAGATTCGAAAAGAAATGCAAGTATCAAATGATATTGTCTCTAAAATAGAAAAAAATTATAAAATAGGAGTAAGAAGTTAGCTGGGATGGCAAACAGCTAACTCTCACTATCTCCACTGAAAGCCTCAGACAAGGAAAATAGAGTGTATCACGATAATCCGGGCTCGCTATCTACAAAATTGTTGTAGCAAGGGGTGAGTATCAAACACACGGTACTCAGCAAACGAACAACTAAACACAAAGTTAACTAATATAGAATACAGGTACCCCCAACACTCTAACCAAACCTCCACAACCACAACCAGCATAAAATCGATCCAGCATAACAGTTCACAATCTAAATAGTATATAGTTCAATAACCACACCAACTATTATATATCAACAACACCAGGGATCAAGTGCATCTATCACAAGTTTCAACAGAAGCACTCACACATTTATAAATAATAATGAGATGTAATGCAATGCAATATCATGTAAAATGATGCAGTCTGTCCTATGATACACATCCACTGATCATAAACATGCCTCAGTCAGAACCAATAGAGCTACACATGGACCATGTATCCGCCAGAACCATTTTCCTTCGGCAATTTTCATTTCATATCTAGCCGGAACCAATTTCCTTCGGCTTTGCATTTCTTTTATTCATTCTTTTTCACTAGCTGGAATCCTTCGACTTTACATTTCTTTTCTTGGATCATTTAGCAAACACATAGTAGATGTGCAATAATCATGTTTATAAAAATAAAATATGCAAGATACCCATACAAAATCATATATCTCAGAATCAAGAATTGGTAGCTCAATACCATACATGTTGCAATATCTTCAACCTCAATACTATCACAACCTTAATCACATTTACATCTAAAAGTAAGTATCACTTCGATATCAATAACAAATAATCACTATTTCTCATATAGTATATCTCCATCATTAATTCACAAGTCAAACATCACCATGGGATAATTACCCAATTCAAAATATTTCAATCAAAGCCTACATAAATCGTTCCTAGAACCTCACACAAGAAGCACAAGATTCTATATACTTAACAAGGGTTAAGAAATTTACTTGTCTTTGTCAAATCGCGATCAATCAAATACTTGAGCCTTCCTCTTTCGAATGGAACCGTAGCACCACAATCTAGTTAAATAAATTACCACGATAAGATTTGAAAACTAACAATACTCGTATTACTATACGTGTAGCTTAAACCCAAGCTAACCAATTCTATAGACAATTTTTAAAATTTCAAGTCTAGAGCTAAGTTCCAATTTCTCCAATTACCATAACTCTAATAGTATTCTGTATGATGCAACACCCCTAATTACCTATTTTTATATAACGAAGTTGAATTATAAACAAGAAAATAGTGTGTTACTTACAGGGATAACAATTTCCTCAGTGAGACTTCCATCGCGTACATTATGTATGTATAACATACGTTTCTACTACTTATGCTTTATAAAAGAATATATGTTACTGTTATTATGTATATTAACACATGTACACACAATGATTGTTAGTAGACAGACACCCTCCTCCCACTATATTGCAAAAATATGTCAATTTACTAATATGTCTTACCACTAAATTTACTAATTCCCTTTCTTAATTATGAGATATATGAGTTTGTATGAGCATCTTGCACATTTTATTTCTATGAACATGTTTATTGTGCATCTACTATGTCTCTGTTGAATGATCTAAGTTAAGAAATGCAAAGCCGAAGGGAAATGGTTTCGGCTAGTGAAAAAGAATGAAGAAAAGAAATGCAAAGCCGAAGGAAAATGGTTTTGGCTAGATATGAAATAAAAATTGCCGAAGAAAAATGGTTCCGACGGATACATGGTCCATTTATGGCCCCCTTGGGTTCTGACTAAGGCATATTTATGATCAGCGGATGTGTATCATAGGACAGACATGCATCATTTTACGTGACATTGCATTGCATTGCATTACATCTCATTATCATTTATAAACGTTTGAGTGCTTTTGTTGAAACTTGTGATAGATGCACTTGATCCCTGGTACTGTTGATATATAATAGTTGGTGTGGTTATTGAACCATATTCTATTTACATTGTGAACTGTTATGCTGGACCGATTTTATGCTGGTTGTGGTTGTGGGGGTTTGGTTGGAGTGTTGGGGGCACCTGTATTCTATATTAGTTAACTTTGTGTTTAGTTGTTCACTTGCTGAGTACTGTGTGTTTGGTACTCACCCCTTACTATAACAATTTTGTAGGTTGCGAGCCGAGATTGTCATGATACACTCTATTTTTCTTGTCTGAGGCTTTCGGTGGAGATAGTGAGAAGTAGTTGTTTGCCATCCCGCTGACTTCTTACTCCTATTTTATGATTTTGTTCTATTCTAGAGACAATATCATTTGATACTTGCTTTTCTTTTCGAATCTATTATAATACATTAGATGCTTAAGCACGTGACAATCAGGTTTTGGGGGATTTTCATTAAATTGAACTTTCATTTTTATTATAATTCTGCATTTTTAATGTTATAGTTGGGTTATAGGCTGACTTGTCTAGGTGGAAAAAAACGAGTGCCATCACGCTTGAATTTTGGGTTGTGACGTCACACTAAACTCTGCATCTTTATTTGTGATACAGGCCCGAGCACCAGTTAGCAGCGCTGATAGATCAAGCTTATAGCAGCTCACATCAGAGACCAGGGTGAACATTTGGCTTTTTTGGATCATTTTTGTCTCCTTCAGCTTGATAAACCATCTTTTTCTATATTTCGAGATTAGCCAGATCTTGTAATTATTTTTGGTCCACTTTTGGGACTTTTACTCATTATTTTACGTATAACAACTCTATACTATGACTTCCAAGTTCTGAGAGAGATCTTTATATATATTTAGTTAGTTCTTTCTTTTTTTTCTCTCTCTTATATTGTCTCTTGTATGTTAAATAGGTTAGTTTTCCCCCCTTATACCTACTACTTATAGTTTTGGGTTACAAGTTTTCTTACCTATTAGTAGGTTATGGTAAGTGTCATCACGACTTGAGAAATTGAGTCATGACAAGTTGGTATTAGAACCCTAGGTTTGTTAGTCTCACTTGTGCAGAGCTAATGCCTAGTAGAGTCCTATGGATCGATGTGAAGACGTCCATAGCCTATCCTCGGGAAGCTAAAGGATGTTTTTAAGAATTGTGCTATATGTTGTATCCTTTCATGCAGTATGTCTTATAATTTCATCAAAGCTTACTTGTCTCGCACATTCATGGGGTTATGACCCTTAAAGGTTGACTGCGATGTATAGCACCGGCACTAGACGAGGATGTAGCTTCAGAACACACAGAGGGGCATTAGAGCGTCCATATTCCTCAACAACTGAAGGAGCCAGCACCAACACAACATCCAACCACCCTGGTCATGACTCTAACATTCCACAAAGGCTGTCTAAGAGGTCATTATTATTTTTAGAATTTTACTATAGTAATTACAAGCGATGATATGAAAGAAAAATTGATTGAAGAGTCTAATCTTGAGTACTCCGATTATCAGTGTGGTTATGAGTCATTTTTTTGTCAGAAAAATAGTACTGATAAAGCAAATGTGTAAAAGTCTTTAACAAATTTAGAGAAACAAGAAAGTAAACAACCAGATATGAGAAAGAAAAAAAATTATATAGTATTTAATAACCTAGATAATAAGAGAGACAAGTCTCGATAATCTTTTGATATGTTTGATTTAGGAACTAGTTAATCAATCTCGCTATTTTTTTCAATTTCTATCGAAAGAGAAGAATATTCAATGAGAATGTTAAAAATTAGTGGCTCTGATACCGCAATTTCTTAAAAAAATAAAAGAGATATCGATAATTGAATTAATTGATTTATTCCCTCAAGTTGATGGGATTAAATGGGCGTTTGGATTGACTTAATTTTTAGGTGTTTTTGACTTTTAAGTACTTTTTAATTTTTATAGGTATTTAATAGAGACATGAAATGTTTTTAAGTACCTTACTTTAACCTTAAAAAGTACATTAAAAAAAGCCAAAAGCAAAGGTTAGATAGATACCTACTCTTGACTTTTAGATTTTAAGTAACTTAAAAAATGACTTAAGTCATCGACGATCTCTCAAAGTTGTCCGCGTATTTCATTCAGACATCCCAACTAGAACTAGTACCTATTGAACACCTAAATTATTCAAAACGTGTATGGTGTATCTATTAAACTCAAAATGTTGATTTGGCAACAAAATTTATTTTTATTGCTTTGAGTGCTTGAAGAATCCAAAATAGTATTTTCTAAAAAAAAATTCCGAAAAAATTATATTTTTCTTGTTTTATTGACACTTTGACACCAAGTAACTTAAGAGACTTTTTTTTTTTTAAAAAATATTCTTAAAAAATAATAGTTTCTTAGTCCACAATAGAAAAAACAACCCTACCCCTATCAGTGTCCTTTTAGCTTTTTTAGTTTTCAAGCTTTTTCCATTTTTGTCTCTCACACTTTCTTCTTCCTTTTTTTCTTTAGTTTTATTATATTCAATATGCATTAAAAAAATATAATAAAAAATCAATTAACTGAAATCTGTATAAAGAAAGAAGTAAAAAAATTTTCTTCAGCAAAAAAGTATCACCTAAATATATAATCAATCAAAATAAAAATCAATTGATTGACAAAGAAGAGAATTTTATCAAATAAAAAATAAATATTAAATTGGGTTTAAACACAACTTCAGTGACACTCCATTTTTTCTGGCAAGATTAATACGAATTACAATTACTTTTTTAAAGTTGCTAAAGAATTCAAATCTTAAAGAACTCACAACGTAATAAGAAGAAAAATATCAATGAAATATTTGAGGAAGAGTGAAACTGGAGAAAATGACAATTATGGTTATTAATGGATATTGGAATAAGTGGATGAGGTAGGTGGATGAGTGGGAACAAAATTCTTCGAGAGGAAAAAAAAGGATGAAGGAAAGTATTGTAAAATAGATGTCCAAATAAGTATTTTTTATGTCTACATAAATATATTTTGTGGCAACATAAATATACACACAATACACATATGGTAAGATGAACTTGCACTCCTTTAATTAGTGTTGTAATTTAATTATCCGTGTAAAATACTTGGTGTACAAAGTATATATATGACAATGAGATATCTATTAATGACCATATATATACAAGTATAAGTACCCTCTATCTTGTAACAAAATGTGTAGAGAGAAAAGAAGAAGAGCAAAGAGTGAATAAGAAATACTATATCTTCTTTTTTATATTCCTTCTTAATTTAAGTATATTCTCATCACTTTACAATAGGAAGATAATTATTGAAGTATGAATGTGTGGCTGACCCCGAGGGAGGGGGGAGGGTTTCTAGCTAAGAAGAAGGGTTCAACGAAGAAAAGGGATTTAGTTTATTCTTTTTGTTAAAAATATAGTTTTTCTTTTTAATTTATTTTAAATTGTTATTATGCGTCCAATGCCACATGTATCATTTTGATAAGCTATTATATCACATCATCTGTGAGGTATGACACACACTCTTTAATTTTAATTGATTGTCAAAAAATGTTTGATATGTATATTTTTTAAACTAGTAAAGGTGTTCAATATGTACAAATCTAAGCTGAGGTGTCTAAGTGAAATGTGTGGACAACTTTGAATGGCTTCATATGAGTTAAGTCTAAAAAAAGCTTATTCAAACACCCCCTAAATAATTGTCATGGATAATGCTAATAAGAAAAGAAGATAGTGTAAATAAAGAAAGAAATAATTAAATATTATACAATTTCCTAATGATCTAATTAAAGGAATGACCGATGATTGAATATTCTTATATTTAGACTATCTATAATCATATTATATCCAAATATTCTTATATTTCCAGTATCCAATTATACCATAAGTAACAATATGTCAAACTAAACAACAAAAAATTTATATATAATAAAGGAGAGTAGTTTGCAGTATGATTAATCTAAGTAGCAAGTTATTGAAAGTCATTTGGCAATTTTAGAACAATAAAATTAATAAATATGGTAATAAAAAATTTTAATTAAGAGATTAAGAATAATTGAATTAGCAAATACATTAAACTTTTAAAATAAAAGTACAAAAGAAAAAAAAAGAGAAATAGAGGAATATTATTTAAACTACTGTGGGTATAAATGGTAAAAATCAAAATATAATTTTAAATTAAATATTACCATGTTTATACATGATAAAAATCATATATAGATATAATATTATTGTGTATATAGGAAGAATATTTTTTAAAATTGAAAAAAGTACATAAATATCAAAAAAAATGTCACATCATATTTTCTATTTCATTACATATAAATGTAAATCTTTAGTAGAAAAAATGATCTAAAACTTTTTAAAAAATGACAAATCAAATTTTGTAAAAATATATGTGCAATTCTTATAAGGTTACAGTAACTATTTACTGACTTTAACAAAAGGAAAAAAATTGATTTGAAAAAATTATATACATAATATTAATTATGAGATAAATGTAAGAAAGTAAAAGAAATTAATATATGATCCTCTTTTCTTTGAAAAAAAGAAGATAAAATGAAAAAAATAAAAATAAATAGAATTTCTTTTCTTAATATGTGTGTGTATGATAAATAAATTAAAAAAAAACTTTAATTAAAGACACATAAATAGTCAGAATAAAAGAAGAAATAAATTAGTAGAATAAAAAAATTGAAAAAATAATCTAAGCAGTGAACTCTAATTAAAGAAAAATTAGACAAAAATCTTTAATTAAAAATACGTAAAAAACAATTAAGCAAAATAAAAGAAACAAGGAATTAGTAAAATATATAATATATGATATACATATTATTGTCTATAAAAATTTACTTTTATATAATTAAAGAACTTCAATTTAACATTAAGTAACTTAAATTTAAACTCAATATTTTATATATTGAAATCAAAAATACGAAAAGTTATTTGCTTATTATGTGTAACACACATGGTAAAAAAAATTGAGCACCAACAAACTAGGAAAAAATTATTAAAATATAGTAGAAAAAATATACAAAGAGGAGGGGGAGGGAGGTGTAAACATAATATTTTTAAAATATAATGAAATAAGTAGATGGCACACATATAATTGTCTATAAATTTTTATTAATGTGAGCAATAAAATAGATTTATCTTATATTAATAAGAATAAAACTTGGTAATTATATTATACTAAGTAATAAGCTAATAAAAGTCAATATTGACAATTTAAAATATGTTACATTATCTTTATTTATACATATTTGATTATGAGGGATTGAGGGAGGGATGGAGTGTAGGGAGAGACGAGATATATTTCATTGAGAAATAATATGATACTTAAACATTTTAAAACATAATATCTTTTAACATGTTCGATAAGATATCACAAGCAATAATATAAAATATTTATAAATAATAACTTACTATTATCCGGGCTAGGGGCTGCTCAAAGGATTTTGTGTCCTAAGATAAAATCATATCAGGAAGCCCTTAAATTTATTTTTTAAAATTTGCAAACTAACAAAAAAATAAATTTATTTTCTGACAATAGATTAATCATTTAATGTAAAAAAATAACAAATTTAAAAAAAAGAAAAAGAAAGAGCACAAACAAATAAAGTGGAATATTAAGTCCAAAACTCAAATTAAAATTTTGATATGACTATCATCACAAACAAGAAAAAAAGGAAAAAACATACATCACTTAATAGTCAAAGTTTTGTGCATAAATAGTGTAAAAAATATATACACCTTTAAATTGATCAATTTGATTGAAGATTGTAATTCATTCTATTAAATAGCACTTATTAATATCTAAAATTAATTATAAAAGAATTAATATAATATATTGAATTAAAAGAAGAAGGTAACTGATGCATGAATGGTTTGTGTTCATGCAATTCCAGAGAAGATTGAAAAAATAATTCATATGTTATTGATGTATATCACTTAATTTCTATATTAAAAAAAGATTAAAAAATTAATTGAAGAGTGAAATAAATATATTAATTAATCAGTGAAGAAAATTATCATAATTTATAAACTTATTACTATAAAATAAAATAATAAGAAAATAGATATCAATTATATAATATATAATAAAAATAAAAATAATATTAATTTTAGTAAATTTAAGGCCTTCAAATTTTGGGGCCTATTGGCAATGACTTCATTTGCCCAAGCCTTAGAGCCGGCTCTTATTCACGCGTCACGTGGGTACGTATACTACTAGTTGGATGATACAAATCTATTAGTGGTTGGAATTGCACTAATTTTTAATTTGTGTTATGTTTTAAATAGGAACTTCATTATTGGCTATGTATGCAAATAACCCGAAGAACCCTAAAGGCGCCAATTTTTTGACACTTTTCAAAAGAGGCGCGGAAAATAGATTATAGGTATTCCGTGATATGACACATTCTTGCAGTTTCGCCCTCACCAGAACACTGTAAGTTCCCATTAACACTTTCATAATCTTTGCTTTACTGAAATTTGTCTATTTGGATGTTCATTGATTGATCTGAAATTTGTCCGGTCATGATGAAATAGTGAAATTCTGTATAAAAAATGGAAATTTGTTTGATTTCTTGATATTAATTGTTGTACTGCGTTGTATTTCAAATCTTTGCTCAATTAACCCATGGTTTGTATTGATAGTTTATGCAGAACTTCTCAGTGGCAAAACCCAAAAATTTTAGGTATATACTCAGGGTAGATTTAGGGGGTGGGAGGGTGTTTACCTGAATCTCTCGACAAAAAAATTATAGTGTGTATAAGGTGAAATTTTTATTTTTATGTGTAAATAAATTTTGAATCTTTTGAACATAAGACTGGAGGTTTACTAAGTGGTTTAGGGGTTCAGAACTCACCTTGAGGTTCCAAGTTCTAATTTTTTTTTAAACTCTGATGTAAATATCTATGTTTGTGTCATGCTTGATAAAATGCCAATAAGAGCATGATCAATATACAATAGGACATGAGTCTTTCCTGTGATGTACATTATATGAGTATTTGTTTGGTGACAATAATCTAAGTGGGGATTAACTTTGCTTTATAGTCATGTAGATTTACTTTATTAATTTTTTATGTGTTAAATTGTTTAGGCAAAGGACTTTAAAAGTGGAGGAAACTTTGGTTTCCAGCAAAAGCTTTGTATCAAAGACAATTTTGACTTTTCCTAGAAAATTTGGAACTTTGGCAGCGCGGTTTTTGTTGAAGCCTAGCTTGGATTTGAAGTTACGTTTTAAGCCTTTGAGACGTATTCATATGGAGAACAAAGAAAGCAGCAGTTCCAGAGGTGCCTTAATTGTTTTAGAAGGGCTGGATCGCTGTGGGAAGACATCACAATCTGGCAGACTGTACAAGTATTTGGATGAGCAGGGACATTCAGTTGAGTCATGGAGATTTCCTGACAGAAATACAGGCGTCGGGCAAATGATTTCTTCTTATCTTGCTAACAAATCACAGTTGGACGACCATGCAATCCATCTTCTCTTTAGTGCAAATCGTTGGGAGAAGAGGTTTGTTCCATTCACACAGCCTTTCTTGCATTGCCCATATGTAGCTTGTATATTATGATGCTCAATGTGTCTGATACACAGATATGATCTGTCCGTCAGAATTCTAAGCTCGGTCATGTCCCCAATCAACAGGGGCAGACTTACATAGGTCCTTGCGGGTGCTCGAGCACCTACTACTGTCAAGCTAACTAGATATATCCACATAAATAGTTGTTACTACTAAATAACAAACAAAAGAGATCAGTGAACACCCTGGAAAATAAAATCTCATTGGATGCTTTGGTTTTATGGCGGGTCATGGAGTTTTAAAATCCTATTGGCCCATGATCAACTCTAGACTCGGCCATAATTTCTTATCCAGCAGTTGCTTTTTCTTTTTCTTTTTTTTGTTTTCACATTTCTTCTTTATTTATGTGCTTTCCTTTATTTTTTTACTTTTTATTTTCCAATTTTACTTTCTTTCAATTTCTAGACCTCTCCTCCCCAACAATGTGCACTTCTTCTCTTTCCCTCTAAACTGCATCTTTCCAAAAATGAAAAAAAATCAACCTTCTCCACAACAGAAAGGAACTCCTTTTCCTTTGGTTACAACTCTTTCTCTCATGACTAAGATTTAGCCATATTGTTAGTTTCAGCAGTTTGTTTAATTTGCCAAAGCAATTCGCTGCTGTTTTCTTGATGGCTTCTGAGACTACAAGCTCAGTCAAAGTTGGCCAAGAATAATTGATTATATAGAATGATCTTTTTTTTAAAAAATTATAACGGGTATTAATTATAGTTTACATGGTAAGTAATTTTTACTATCAGGTTTCAAATAGTTGTACACTTGTATTTGATGATTGTAATGATGCATAGGAGCACCCACAACTTTGATATCCTCCATCACATGTCAAAAAGACTTAGTCATGTCATTTTTCATGACCCTTTTGTATTTAGGTATATGTGGAGATGAAATTGTTAGCTTATTAATTAAATCAACCGAATGGCCAGCTAGTAGTCATATATCCTCCAAATTTGTTATGCTGTCTATCCAATGGGAATTGATGATTTGAAACTGTTGGGGCTTTTTTTAATAACTGATAAATCCTCGAGGGCTAGTGGCACACCATTCGATACTTAGTGGATCAGGGGTGGAGCTACCCTTTATCAGGGGTGTCACCGACACCTGTTTGTTGAAAAATTACGTTGTATAGGTAAGTCCAATTTTGACTTTATACCTATATATATTGAATTTAACACCTCTTGACACAAGGTAAAGAGTTAGCTCAGTGGTTCAGGGCTGCACATCTCTCCTAGACGTCCAGGGTCTGATTTTGGCTAAATATTTTTAGCCATTTCAATGTTTTTTTTTTTTTTAAATATTTGATACAAATGAAGCAACTTTTGTCTTTATACTTTAAATAACTATAACATTTTTTCCTCCATTTTTTTAATGATTGACTTTAATTAAATCAACTATTGACTTTAATATTTTTTTAAAAAAATATCTTAAAGCTTTTTAGGGATTTAACAAATCCCCAATTCTAAAGTTATAAGTTTTGAAGAGGAAGAGTCCAAAATACTCAATACTTCTCTGTTTGCTCCACGGCTCCAGCATCTGTCCAGGTCATCATTATCATTTCTAGGATATACATCAAGGGGTGTTAAAATACAAAGTAGTACGCACATAAAAAAAATTAACAAAATAAATCAAGGGGTGTTATTTTTTTTCCCTTATTTTTTTTTAAAAAAGTAAAATATAATTACATTATCACAATCGTACTCGATGCGGTTTCGTCTCTTGAAAAGTTTTTACAATGACATCATTAGAAATATTAACAAATACATCTTTTTCTACATAGGGAATCAAACAACTGCTCAAAAGCTCATCATTCATTCGATTCCGTAAGGCATTCTTAATAAACTTCATTGCCGAAAGAGCTCTTTCAATGGATGCTGTGACAATCGGTAAAAGCAAAGCAAATTTTACTAAGTAGAATATAAGAGGAAAGTTTAAGTAGTTCTTTGTTTCTACTAATTTTCTTGAGAGATTACAAAGTTCATTTAGATTGGAGAAACTTTCATCAACATCACAAATATTAATAATGTAAGTGACAAGTTGATTCTCAAAAGCATCCATACTAAACTCATCAGAGTCATCAGGATATAATTTAGCCATTCTCATTATTTTTTTGATATCAAAACTAGAAAATAAGTCGATTGGATTCAAACAAGCAATTTCATGAAGTAAATTAGTAGTCACCTCGTTGAAATGATCATTGAGTTCATCAGGTAGCCTATCAACAATCTTACAAAATACATTAACACAATAATGGTGTAAGATCGTATAATTGCTAGGTTTATGTCTTGATCTTTTAGAGTTAGCATATGACTCATCAAAATTAGGTAACAAAATATTGTACTTGATACAAAATGTGGATACCTTATCAGTAAGTGTATCCCATCCATCATCTCTTAGCATTTGCAACCTTCTCTTTGCTACTTCAACTAGTAGCATAGTATTTGTAAAATTTTGTTCTTTCTTTTGCAAGGATTTATTAGGCTCATTTGTGGTTTTCAAGATATTTCTCATTAAATGCAACATAAAACAATTTTGAATGTTTGGCAAGCTTCGAGATATTCTGTTGCTTTGGCTCTTTCATTTGTAGAATATGCATAAACAACAAATGCATTAAGAACATCAATAATAAAGCCAAACATAAGAATGAAATTACTAAAAGATTTGTAGTGAGATCCCCAACGAAATCACCGGCTCTTATAAGACCAAGCTCTTGATGCAAATCAGTGTTGGTTGTTAAGCTCATCCATATCTAATGCCTGTTGAATTCTTTTCTTTTGAGGCTCTCGATATTCATCCATACGTTTAAAACAAGCTCCCAACAAATTCAAAACATTTGAAACCAATAATGCAAGCTCTCCCACTTGGATGCATTTTTTAGAAATCGCAACAAGAGTTAATTGATGTTGATAAGCAAAACAATGAATAAAGTGAGTCGAGCCACTTTCTTGCCTAATCAACATTTTAAGACCATTTATTTTGCCTTGCATATTACTTGCCCCATCATAACATTGTCCATGCACATAAGATAGACTCAATGAATATTGAGTTGAGTACATTTACAATTTCCCCCTTTAAAGATAAAGCACTAGTATCTTGGACATGTACAATATCAATCAATTGTTCCATCACAAATTTCATTCGATCAACATATTGTAAAACAATAGGCATTTGCTCCTTACGTGACACATCAAAAGATTAATCAACCAACCAGGCAAAATAGTCACTATTTAATTCCTCAATGATAGCTTTGATGGTTTCTATCTTACATGTGGTCATAATATCTTTTTGGATCATTGGAGAAGTCATTTGGTCATTCTGAGGAGCACATTCCATACATAATCATGAATTTTATCACAATGTTTCACATACCATGAGAGAATTTCAAGAAAATTACATCTATTAAGTGATGATTTAGATTCATCATAATCACGAAATGCATATCCTTGATTCAAAAAAAGCTTTACTACATTAATTGAGGCAGACAAGCTAAGCCAATAGTCATGCTTAACTTGATTAGATTGTCTCTTAAATGCAGATATAATAGATTGCTTCCACGTGCAAGAGATTTCTACGATATCAACTATCTCAATTGGCCCATTGTAGGGTGCTTGGTGCCTTATTCTCCTTCTTCCTTTTTTTTTTTTTGTAAAGTTTGTTCATAAAACTATTCTTCTTATTCCAACTATTAAATCCCATAGAAAATACTTCACCTCCACCTTGATGAATGTTTAACAATTCAAATAATATGCTGCATCATCACTTACTCTATATTCCAACAAATCATGATACTTTTTAAACCATTTAGGATTAAAACAACATGTATCTCCATAGAAGTTCGTTTGAGGAAAAATATGATTCTTAGGTTGACAAGAATCTTATCGAAAGTATGCTCTCTTAATTACATCACAATTATTTGGATGATAGTTCAAGATTTGAGTTCTTTTTGCTAGATCAAACTCTAAAGAACAACAACATACCTAGTAAAATCTCACAAGTGGGGTCTGGGGAGGGTAGAATGTACGCATATCTTACCACTACCATAGAAGTAGAGAGGTTGTTTCCTGGGAACCCTCATCTCAAAACCCGTAGCAGAAGAAAACTAGATATGATAAAAGGAAGGGAACACATGATGGAAAAAAAACAACATACGACAGATAAAGCAAACAAAAAAACACCTAACCCTACCATTAGCCTGCTACTCTAATTTGCGACCTTCACTTTTTTCTATCTAAGGTCATGTCATGTCTAATCACCTCCCCCCAGTACTTCTTCGGCCTACCTCTACCCCTCCGAGTATCTCCCAAAGCCAACCTTTCACACCTCCTAACTGGAGCATCGGTGCTCTTTCTCTGCATATGTCCAAACCATCGCAGTCTCGCTTCTCTCATCTTTTCGACCACGGGGCCACCTCTAGCTTCTCCTGAATAGTCTCTTTCCTAACCTTGTCACTCCTGGTGTGACCACACATCCATCTCAGCATCCTCATCTCTGCGACATGCATCTTCTGAAC